>JAAFCE010009058.1:8881297-8935403 GCA_013389805.1 Trigoniulus corallinus
AGAATAGTAGAGAATGCTTTTGGTATTTTAAGTAATAGGTTTCAAATTTTTCAAAAACCCATAAATTTATCTTTAAAGAATACAGACACTGTAGTCATGGCTGCATGCATTTTGCATAATTTTTTGCATCGTGAATGTTCTGATAGATATGCCCCAAATTCATCTTTTGATACTGAAACACCAGATGGGTCAATTTCTTTAGGGGAAAGAGTCCATGAACAGCAACTACAGGACCTCCAAATAGGACAAAATCGGCAAGGTTCCCCCAATGCTAAATATGTTAGAGAGGAATTTGTTCAATTCTTCACTAATGAAGGGGCTGTTCCATGGCAAAATGGACGGGTTTATTAAATTTTACAGTTGTATAATATTTTCAATATGCATGGTTTTATTTAATATGCAGAATAACTTTTAATAATCCTAATAAAATAAATATACAAGTATACTTACTGTTTCATTTGAATTGTCATCAAGATTGGAAAATGATGCACGTTGTGTATCTTGGTCATCAAGAAATTTTAATAAATTGAAGTACCATAATTTTGGCTTGTAAACATCTTTTTCACCAGCTCCAGAGGAGAGTGAATTTGCAAGTTTCTTTTTTTCTTTTCTGTAGCATGGTCTTAAAGAGTTGAATTTTTTCACCACCATGTCACGATCTAAATCCTCACCAATGTCTTTAAATTTATTAATAAGTAATTGATAGACTTTAGATTTCTTATCACGATCACAATAGTCTTTAGATTTAATTTTCCATAAACAAGGCTCACATCTATATAATTCAATAATGTCCGACAAGAATTCTTTAGAATATTTTCGTAGATCGGCCATTATTATTAAGGAATACTACGTGTCTGCCCTTTGCAAAAACCAAGTAAAAAATGTGCAAAAAGACTGCACAACTGTTCACATGCTATGTCAAATGTAAAACTGCGCCTTGTTCCGTCTTTGACTTCCAAGTTTCTTGGAAGTCATACAAGCTGCATTTTGTTCGTGCAAGCCACAAGCCTTTAGTGGCTACACGCTACTTCTTTGAGAGTGCAAACCTGTTTGTGCACTCAAAGACGCTGATAAGACGTTACGTGTAAACGGCCCTTTAGACAAAAGAAAGTAATTCCTAACCCTATTCCCACCTATGGCAGGGTCCCGAGTACCCATCTTGTCCATCTGAATGTGCAAAAGGATGATATACAGGGGCGGATCCAGGATTTTCGTCGGCAGGGGGGGGGGGTTGCAGGGGGTGTTGAGCCATCGGCAGCGATTGGAAACACAATTTTCATTTGTCAGTGTCAATGTCGACCCAAAATTTGGGGGGGGGGGTTGCAACCCAAAACCTCCCCTTGGATCCATGCCTGATATGTTGCACAGTGTTTTGCAGCCAGCTGCAAGAACAAAAACTGCAACCCCACTGCTTATTTATTCTTATTCTAATTCTAATTCATGACACTGCAAGCAGCCTTATTTGGCCAATATGGCAGTGGAGAGACCAACTCTCATTATTACATATATTACTAAAAAGCTCTCAAAACCCTAGGCTTAAATTCCTGTGATCCCTCTACAACACTAGTAATGGTAGGGTGGCTTTTTATTAAGCCCTCCACCTTATCCTTTCCAAGGCTATTCCATTGTCGAATGGTCCTTAGTAAGAAAGACCAGTAATATGTGTCTGTCTGTGCCCTAATCTCCTTAAATTTATACTAATGATCCTTTCTCCCTTTGTACTTAGCAGGGAACACACATCCCACCAGAGGTGCATCACACCCCAGCAGCAGCAGTCTGATAAACAGACTTATGCTGTGAGATGTTCACTGCTGGCTTAGTGTTTCCCAACCAAATTCCCTTATCATGTCAGACACACTATCCCTGTGAGAAAACCTGTGGAATACAATTCTTGCTGCCCTCTATCCTTTCAATCTCCCAAGATAATTCCTGCCTGAAGGGAAACCAAATTGGACTACCATACTCCATAATTGGTCGCACCATTGAAATATATGCTGTTTCCCTCACCTCCCTTGTGCTGTCCCGAAGGACCCTACTAATCAGACGGAGGAATTGACCAGCCCTCCCAACTAATTTATTTATATGATCCTTCCAGGTACCTTGGTTATTTAAAATTATTCCAAGATGCTTATGGGTGCCAACTCTCTCAACCCTAACTCCACCAATATAGTAATCAAAGCTAAGTAGCTCCCTAGATCTAGATATTGTAAGAATCCTACACTTTTTCAGATTCAATGGCAGTTCCCATTTTACACACCAATTGTAAATCTTATTGAGATCCTGTTGTAATTGTGTACAGGATGATAACCCCTCATCTAACACCCGGGCAGTACATGTGTCATCTGCAAATAGTTCAAGGAAGGAACTAATGTCAAATCCTATATCATTCACATAGAGAATGTACAACAAAGGACCCAAAACACTTCCCTGAGGTACCCCTGATGTGACTGGTTTCCATTCAGATGCACTACCCTTGTACATTACCCTCTGTTGCCTATCAAGCAGATATGACCTTACCCACTGAGTAACCTTACTATGTATCCCTAGACTTGACATTTTTGAAATCAGCTTATCATGGGGCACCATGACAAAAGCCTGTTCAAAGTCTAAGAATACAACATCAACCTGCTTTCTGTTGTCTAAAGCCCTTTGAATATAATCCATCAAGCAAGCCATTTGGGTGTCACATGACCTCCCTTTCCTAAATCCATGCTGATTGTTGCTAAGGATGCCATTGTTTTCCAGATATCCCATAATAGAGGAGAATAGGATGTGTTCAAAAACCATGGATACAGCACTCGTTAATGAAACTGGTCTATAGCACTTAGGGTCTACTGTGTCTCCTGACTGGAAAATTGGTACCACATTAGCCAGTTTCCATGATGATGGAACAATTACCATATGTGTAATGACTTTCTAAATTTTTCCACCAGGTAATAGCTAAGTATCCCTGAAAGTCGCTGCATAATATATGGAGAAATGCCATCAGGACCTGCAGCCTTATGAACCAATGATTTGTGTTGTAGTTGCTCAATTCCCACCCTAGTTATAGTAACCTCATCCATTCCCCCTGGAGAATCACTATCAAGTACCAGCTGGAAGTTCCTCCTACTGGTTGCAAAGCTTTTTGCAAATGCATCATTGAAAACATTTGCAATCTTAAGACTATCCTTAACTACATTTCCTGAACTATCTTTGACCACTGTATCCCTATAACCCTCTTTCCTACACTTCTTCAGATACCCCCAGAAAGCTTTTGGATTTTTCTTAAGCCTGTCTCCCAAAATGTTTTCATGAAAATTCTTGTAAGCCTTCTTCATATACACTTTAACCATTTTCTGGGGCTTCTTATAAACTAACTCAGTATTTGCATCCCTCCCTCTCCTAAGTGCATTCCTAGCCTTTCGCTGGTTCTGCAAAGCTACCTTCACCTCTTTTGTATACCACTCAGGAAAAGTATTATTCCTTATAATCTTAGTGGGGACAGCTAGCTGTTTGCCGTCCTCTAAGAGTGCTAGGAATCGTTGCCAAGATTCCTCAACACCACAGGTATTAACAATAGTATAACAATCATTTAACTCATATTCTAGATATCATTTAAAATATTCCCAATTTGCCTTATTGTATTGGTATGCCACCCTGTCTGGTGCCACCTTTCTAGGTAGCCTTTTAGCTATCTCCACCCTTACCCCTGCATGGTCACTAATTCCTTCAATGCACTCTACAGTGTTGATAGAGCTGGGTACATTTGTAAATACTAAATCTAAAATTCCTCCTTTATAATGTGTAGGCATTGTCACAATCTGTTCCAATCCATTATAGTACAACTGTACCAAAAATAGGTTCAGAGCACCTGATAACCTGAAATTTGAATTAGGCTGCACACAGCCCCAATCCGACCCTGGTAAATTGAAGTCCCCTCCAAGAATTACTAGTGGTACCTTCTTCTTTTGATATATATGCTCCAATGATTGTGACAGTCTTGTAAGTGGCAGTGGATCATCACCTGGTGGACGATAGAAGCCGACTACATAAATTCCCCCACCTTGAGAGCTTGCAACATGACAACATACCATTTCACAATCTTCCTCATATTGCAGTTCCCTAGAGCTCTCCAGGGATTTATCTATTGCTATAAAGACTCCACCCCCTCTGCCTGTTTACCTATCCTTTCTATAAACTACAAACTTATCTGAGAAGATCTCTACTGATTTGATGTCTCCCCTCAACCAGGATTCAGTGCCAATTACGATATCAGCATCTGATGTGGCAGCAAGAATATTGAACTCAACCACTTTATTGACTATGCTTCTGCAATTTACAACAAGCAAAGTCAATGGATCATTTACTGCTAAAGACGTAGCTATCCCTCCCCTATTAATACCCTTCCTATTGATATTTTGACTCAACCTGGCATAAGATGACTTGGTACCTTTCCTAAAAAATCGACAATAAACTCCTTCATTTTTGTACCAATCCTTGAGACAGCCCTTGAATTAAAATGAAACCCATCAACAGCAAACCAATCTATTGTTTGTTGAGGCACTCCACCGACTCCAGGGGGCGATTGTAATATTAGATAAATACTGTTAAAACTAAAAATACAGCTATCGTTTGTGTTATTTTTATTACATGTAGTGTAGCCTACTAACCTTGCTTAACTGCAGTGATCAGACAAGAAATGACATGCCCAATGCTATATACCCAAAAGTGTGTCTTCCTTTAGTTGAGAAGTAAAACCATGGTCCTATGTGGTGTACAATGACATTGGCAGTGGGGTTGCAGTTTTTGTTCATGCAGCTGGGTTCAAAACCATGCTGTGCAATCAGTGGCAGATCTGGGATTTTCGTCAAGGGGGTTCAGCTATTACAGGGGGAGTTGAGCTAAACCTCACATATTATGTGAATATAAGTTTATATGTGCATAGGGGAGGTTGCAACTCCAAAAACCCTATCCTGAATTCACACATGTGTGCAATATATCACCCTTGTGCACATTCAGAAGAGCAAGATGGGTACTCAGGTCCCTGCCGTAGGCGGGAGTAGGGTTAGGAGTTGCTTTCTTAAGTCTACCAAACGCCCTTAAAAGAAATGTGCAACCTAGAACATGCGTTGAATAATATTTGATTTATGTCCTGGTTTCAGGGTCTCCTGCCCCACTGTGTGATGCCATGGGGCGAGCTCCTACACCTGGAAATTTTGCCTCATCTACCAGTTACGTAGTAGAGAGGGTTCTTAACATGCAAGTATCATCGTACACCAACACAGGACCTCAGTTTTACTTGTGATCCAAAAGAAGGTGCACTCGTGGCCTCTCTCTCACCTGAAAGAAGCCAACCCACCTCGGTCCAGTATCAAACTTAGAGCTACTGACGCAGTTATCAAGCATGCTAACCACTATGCCACCTTGGCGGGTTTCTGTAAGAGCGAAGTTAATTTTAAATAATGGCTAAAGGATCGCTCACCTGCCGTGGTGGCATAGTGGTTAGCACACTCGGCAAATGCATCAGTAGTAGGGTAGCATGGGGCAAGACGTCCCCTCTAACAGATTTTGGTCAGTATCTCAGTCAATAACCAATGCAGAAACCTAAAGTCAAGCATTCTGGATAGGTAATCCCTTGTGGTATCACAGTGTACCCAGTAGGGAACTGCCCTGAATATGTTAACATAGTAATAAATAAAATAGTGAAAAATTAATTTAGGGACGTTTTGCCCCATGTGTGGGGCAAGTCGTCCATCACTGGACGTCTTGCCCCTCTGTGTATACAGGTTTGAATAATGGATATGTAATGCAACCACTGTGTATAAAATTGGAAACAATTTATTTCATATACAAAAAATAGGTTATATAAATAATAGTCATTAGTATACATGTATATGTCCAGCAGGCTGATGTTGGGCTGTCAGGGGTTCAGGAGAATAAGTAACTTCGTCCTTTGGATTTTACCCCTGCCCAACGATCCTCAGGTTCCTTTGTGGATGTACACGGTATAGAAATAATTTGGTTAGCTTCTTAGAATTCATGTTGCCCCTGTATGTGTCTTCCCCTCCCTTATCTTACTTTAGATAGTGTCCTAATTATAGCAAGGATTCCTTCACTTTATAAATTTAGCATAATACATACTAATTAGTTTATTAATCAATGCAAAGAAAGAAAGAAAAACAAAAAATCAATCAAATCAAGAATATAAAGTAATTTCGCTTTTCCCCCACCTTAGCTAAGGTTTCTAATAAAAGAATACAATAATGACTTTTACAAGATCTTATTCCTAAAAAATGCATATATGTTGTACCTATAATTACCAATTTGAATCATTAAATATAATTAAAATCAATATACTATTAACATAAACAAACACCATTAAACAAAAAAAAATGGGTTAATCTTTTCTGTAGAATAGCTAGAAAGAAAATAAATTAATAATTGGAGTTTTTATTGTAAATCCGGCAAAGTTGTCGCACAGGACCCCACTTGCCTTCCTCCACCTCAGCCATCCTGCATTAATTCTATGGGTCACGTCAGAATCTATTTCCCAGTTGCTCTGGAAAACTGATCCTAAGAATCATTTTTTTTGTTTTGTGTCCAAATGTAGTGACTGTTCGTTAGCACCCCCTCTCTTCTCTCTTGTCTCCCTCACATCGACACGATTCTTTCTGAAGACAAAGTGCAGTTAATTTGTTTTATGTAGCCTATTTTTAATTTATACTGTATTTTGTATTAATCATTTTGATATGAAAATTTTTGGGTTGTAGAACGAATCACCTAAGTTTCCATTATTTCTTATGGGGAAATTCGCTTTGATATACGAGTGCTTTGGATTACAAGCACTGGCGTGCCGTCATAGTGTGCAATGTGTCCGTCGCACACAGGCACGAAAGATATCAGGGGAGGAGAAATTATTTTCATTAGCTCTAGACGTCTATTAGAAACTCTGCAAGTTTTCCACTTCATTCTACATTCTGTGCTGTCAGAGGTGTGTAGTTCAGCATACTGTCCAGTGAAACTTACCAACTGGTCCATCCCTGTGGATATACAAAAGTTGACCCAACAGAAGGGTTGACTGACTAGGGTGGCTAACCAACATATACAGTGCATGTACCAGGGAATTTTCCGTTCCTTGAATAGTCCAAGATATGTATGATGGTTCCATAGCCAGTGAAGGTTGGGGTGCACCAAGGTTCAGCACTTTGTCCATACCTTTTCAGCCTGGTTATGGAAGAGCTGCTGACAGGGGTGGGAGAGGGATGCTTAGTGACTGCAGAGAACACGTAGAAAAAGGACTAAACGATATTAGAGGGGCGATAGAAAAGGGCAGGCTAATAACTTGCACAAGCGTTTACATGATTAGCAAAAATGTGTGCAAGTAGTGTCTGAAAACACTATCTGGAGAGCACTTGCCAACAAGTTATTGCACTGATGTTTACACCATATAGTGGTAGTGTGATTGCTTGCTTGCAATGCTCAGAAACATAGAAAAAATATCATTATAAGCAATTTCAACAATTTTAATGTGGTGGATAAAGCAAGTGAACTTTTTGCCCTTTATGCACTGCATATGACTTTTCCTGCACGTCGTATGGCCATTTAAACTTTACACAGTTGCAACGCAGGGGTACAGGAGTACCCTATCCATCCTTATTCGGATAATGAAAAGAAATTAATCACCCATCTGTGACTTATTAGGAAGTTCAACCTATCATGTGAAAATACTGTGAATCACATTGCGCTAGGATCACCCACAGAAAACAGAGAGGAAGAAAAACCCTGCGGAACACCAGTACCCCTGTTTGGACATTAGCCTGATTTCTTATTGCTTAAAAAAGACTATGTCTATGGAAAAATTGGGGATACGTTCCATAATTTTTAAAATTCACGTAACTCCGAAATTATGAATTAAAACTAATGTAAAACCCCATAAAAAAATTTTGTTGACGTTAAAAAAAATGGGTCTCTTAATAAATTCCTTTGAGAGGCTGAAAATAATTTATATAAATTATTAAATAAAATTGCATTTAAATACAACTCGTTTTATTTTATAAGAAAGTAACAAATTTACGTTTTTAATCACTATCACTATCTGATAAGAGTATGCACCATTTGTGAACAGGTTCCAAATCACCTTCATCATCAGAAATAACTGTTTCTTCAATTGATCTCTTTGGTATAGCAGTGGCGTCACTAGGGGGTGCGGGGAGTGCGGGTGACACCACTCGCACCATGGGAAATGGGGTGACACCAAATCAGAGGAAGCGATTTGTTTTCGGGAGAAGGGGGTGACACCATGTAGTCACCGCACCGGGTGACGCCAACCCTAGCGACGCCACTGATAATAAATTTTTGCAACCTTCATTCTCACTGTAGGCTGATTTTCCTTTTTTAACAATTTAATCCGTAATTAAACTTTTCATTGATGTTTCTACTAATTGTTTATGCAATTCACGATATCCAGAAACACAGTTCTGAAGCTCACATTGGAATTTAAAGACCCTTTCAGAATTGAGGTCATTAACAAGAAAATAATTTTCTAATTTGCTGCATCTCGAGACCATCTCGAATTATTTTTGAAGTGAGAGGAGTTGGGGTTTTCCTCAATATCACTTTCACCTTCTGAATTTCTGCATCTAAAGCTAGTGCAACAATCTCTTTATCATTAAACACATCATCCACCAGCAGTTCTTCTATATCATCATGGTTGAAATTATTAAAACATTCTCTGCCAATAGCATGTGCCAAACATATAATTTCCTTCGAAAGTGTTGATGTTTCAATGATTGTAATGCTTGTAATACATCCTGGCCAAACCTTTTTCCAAAAGGCATTTAGAGTTGCTGGTTTTATTTCAGCAGAAGCAGATGCAATTTGAATTATATAATCAAATATAGAATATTGTTTCCACACGTCTTTAACTGTCAAGGACTCATTTTCTAATTTATTCAATATGAATTTGTAAGTCTGCCTAATGTAATATTTTTTGAATGTTGAAATTATGCCTTGATCTAATGGCTGAAGAAGGCTTGTTGTGTTGGGTGGAAGAAATACTATTTGAACATTTGGATGTTCTAACTGTAAATGACCTGGTGCATTATCAATAATTAATGAGACTTTAAAATCAAGAGATTTTTCTTTCAAATAAGCTTCCACTTCTGGTAGAAAGCAATTATTGAACCATTCTGTAAAAACAGTAGTTGTCACCCAGGCTTTTGGGTTAGCCATCAAATGCACTGGTAATTGTTTTAAATCTTTGCCTTTTAGGGCACGGGGTCTAAGAAATCGATTTATTATGAGTGGTTTCAACATTCGAGCTCCTGATCGCATATATACAGTACTGTATACATATTATCATCATACCCTTATCCCGCCTGTGGCAGGGTCGGGTCTGTGGGTCCAATGAACATGCCCTGACTGGGGGCACCCCAGCTGGGCGTCTGGAACCCACATGAAATATTGGCTGAATTGTCTGTGGGGGATGCCGGCCTTCCCCACTGTTCCAACATTGCATTACACAACCACAATAGAAATTTTTGGCAGGTAAATTAATGCTTTGCTAGTTATAATATTGCATGGTGTCTGACCTTTTGCACAATACATATTTGAGAAAAAAATTTTTAATGAAGTGCAAACTACGTAACTTGGAAATCGCATTAAAAGAACCCGCGTAAAAAGAGCCAACTGTATTTGGTTTTCATTGCAGCCAGCGCCAAAAAGTCCGTTTCAAATGAATAATACGTTACAAACGGCAGTAGTCCGCGCCTCCCAGGTTGGAAACCACTGATTTATACCTTTCGTGGAACCCCATACAGGAACAGAAAAAAAACATTAATTGATACATGTGTGTGTGTGTTAGCATAAGCAGTTGATTTCATGGCCTAATGTTTGAGAGAGACACCCGAAGTTCATCTTAAATAGAAAAAGTCGTTCTTTTTTCTTGTGTTTTCATTGTTATTTTTATATTTTACCTTGCCATTGGCGGAACCCTTGGGCAGACCTCACGGAAACCTGGATGAAAAACACTGGTATAGAGTAGTACGTCATAGAGTAGAGTAGTAGAAATAGAGTACGTATAGAGTAGTAGAAATAAGGTAGGACATAATTTCAATAGTTTGCCATGTACAATATTTTGCCATTATATCTCAATTTCTATTTTGTAAGTATTCAATACTTGACTTTAAAAGATAATTTATAGAAAAGAATAAGACGTTCCCTGAAAATAAGCCCTAGTGCTTATTTTGGCACCAAAATAGAAATAAGACAGTGGCTCATTATCAAGGAAACATGGTAGTTCCTGCCTGGTCCATTCGGCCACATCCTCTATTAATGATTTACATACAGCTCGAGTGTTGCAATAATTATAGTGTTGTAGCTTCAGCCCTGTAGCCCCTATGGATGAGCCATTACAGATCTGAGTGTTGGGTAGTGAGGAAGAGCCACATCCATAAAATGAAAATAGCCAAGATGCAAATGCTGTGGTACATGAGTGGTGTGTCGAGAGCTGATAAAATTAGTGTGAAGTTTGTACAGTACAAAAAAAAAGAAAAATGCATCCAACATTATGAATGTCTTGCAAGGAAAAGCGACTTCAATGGACAAACGAACACATGGAATGGAATCACTGATGTGAAATCAGAAGTCATGATATAAGAACTGAGGAATGGATATTCTCCAAGAGGTATCAAGGTGGTATGGGGAAAAATGGAAAAATAAATTTAGCTTTTCTTAAAGGAAGATACAATGCTCCAGCCTATCAGAATTTGCCAGATCAATATATGCTACCATTTGCAAAGGAAATTGGGAAATTCTTTGAAAGGGAAGTTCTACAGGGCAGTGGTTAGGCCAGCTATGATATATGGAGCAGAGTGTTGGGCAGTGGGGAAAAGCCATGGAAATTTTCAATAATTGCTTCATAATCATTAGCATACCCTTTTCCCATCTGTGGAGGGGTCATGTCTGTGGGTTCTAGCCCTCCACCTCCATTTATCTCTCACCAAGTCCCCATCTACCTACACACTGCCTTATCTTTATGAACCACCTCTTCCAACATCTGCTTCGGTCTCCATCTACCCTGGGTGCAGTTGTACCACCCAACCTCATTCCTCAGTGAGGAAGGTTTTCCCATTGGTTTTCCCAGACACTAGTTTGGTCTCTGAGGTGACGTTTTATGTCTCGTTCCCACAGCTTCATAGAATGGCTCATTAGTTTTATGTCTCTATAGTTTCCACATTCTTGGGCATCACCTTTGCCCTTGGACAGGGGACGTATCCAGCTCTCATGCCATTCAGATGGCATCCTGTCACCATTTGCTAACTTATTAAAAATCTTCCTTAGCCATGTTATTCCTGTAGTCCCCAAAGTGTGCCAAACATAAATGGGGATCTTATCTGAACCTACAGCCTTGTGACCTTTCATTGTTTAAAGCGCTGTGACGATTTCCTCCTCACTCACCTTGTCCACTGCCTGTGGAGTATTTCGGTTGCTGTCTGTGACTGCTACACAGGTGGTAGTATCTAAGAGACTTTGGCAGTATTCCTCCCATCTGTTAATTACAATCTTTTGATAAACAGAACCCTGCCATTAGTATTCTTCAGTTATAGCCCTGGTAACATCCTTACTAGTTCTATCCTTAGTCTTGGCCAGTCTAAAAACTGCTTTCTCTCCTTCCCTTGTTCCCAAATTTTCACATAACGCCTCATACTTCTGGTACTTAGCCAGGGCTATGGCCCTCCTGGCATGTTTCTTTCCCTGGATATAGTCTGTCTTTGCAACCTGATCCCCTATTTTCCTCCACCTGTGAAAAGCTACCTTCTTTGCTTGCTCCCCACATCTCCTAATCTTCCTAGCAACCATGTCCCACATAGCATTGGCTGACCCATCCCAGTCCCAGTAAACATTGCTGAGAACCTCCTACTGGAATTCATCTGCCTTTGTGGGCAATGTCCACCACCTAATAACTGATTCTCCTTTCCAGGTATGTCTCCTAACCATCCCTTTCATCAGTATTTCTAACATAAACAGCTTATCACCACTTTCCTTCTGAAAGTCCTCACTAGGTAGTGCCCAGCAGTCTTGGGTCTCTGCCCTGTGCTGCTTCCTATCAGGGCATCCCCTGTGGTGACTGGAAAGTGATTAGGTGCTTTTCCCTCTTTTTAAACCATGTATTGGCTAATGCAAGGCCACGTGCCCTTCCTGTATCAAGAACCTTCTGCCCCTCAAGGTTGATCATCCCATACCCAAATCCCCCATGTACCTCCTCAAGGTCCTAGACCATCATTACCCACATGTGCATTAACGTCACCCCCAATAATTAGCCACTCATTTCCCCTGCCCTGTCTAATTGTGCTGTCTACTGACTGAAACATCTCATCAAAGTCCTTCCAAAAATCTGCTTTTATTGTGTCACTGAGGCCTGCTTGGGGGCATATGCACTTATGAGGTGGAGCCCTATATCCTGCCAAACTACAGTAACTAACACAAACCTACTGCTAATTCTCCTAACTGAAGTGATCTCTTGCTGCAAATCACAACTTAATGTAATATCCACCCCGTTCTGTTCCTCTTCACTACCTGTATAGATCAGCTTGTATCTCCTGGAGGAATTCAATTCTGATCTTCCTATTCTTTAGGGTTGTAACTAGCTCCCCAGGTTCCCAGAGAGGGTCCCCATATTCCATGTCCATAGTCTTAGTCTTGCCCCCCCCCCCTAATTTTGGTGACAGTACTGACTGGGGACACCTCAGTCAGACATCCATAACCTGCAGTGATAGTTGCAGGGCTACCTGTGGGGGTGCCATCCAACCCCACAGGAGACACTCATCAATGATTGTATCATTGTCAAGTGAGTGGAGGTCTCACACTCATCTGATAGATCCCCTCAGACTCTATGCCAGTGGGATGCAGCTTCAGTACTGCATGTCCCTGGCAGGCAAAAAAACAATAACAACATTAATACTAATAATAAAATATTAAAGTCAACTAAATAAATACTTAAAAAGTAATCAGTTACTAAATAAATTGCAGCTGTGGGCATTTGGCATGAATCTCCCAAAGGAACCAGTCATATGCCAGTGCACTAATGCACAATGGGAGTGGCAGACAGCGTGAGGTTAAGCTTACACAGCCAACCTCACCTTGTGCCTCCTCACTTGTGCACCCAAAAGACCACAGCTGGTTTTCGCTCCTGTTGTTGGCTGGGTATAAACCAAGAAAAAATCCAAAAATTCACCAAGCATGAACAAGCACAACAACAATGCACCACACCACCGCCTACGTTATTAGCAAACCCACAAGCTGTACTTGCACATTTTCTGTATATACAGCATGTTTCAGACGTTTAGTGATTTTGGACCCCATGTTTGTGCTTGTGTGCCAATGTAAACATTCCATTAGTGTAAAGGGTTGCCCAATATATAAAATGCAAAGACGCATTGCACAGAAGGCAAGTGAATGCCAACTGACACATTGATACTGAACAACACATGTTATGCAGGTCTAGGCAGGCTATGCAGGTCTGGCCATTCAAAAATTAAGAATCATCACCAAAGAGCAGTTTTGAGATCAATACATGAATACTCTTTAATAAGTGCTCCAACCTTGGCTGCAGATTGACATAGGGATTACATTGTGATTGTGACACCTCAAACAGGTGTAGGGAATCTCCAGATTATGATGGTATCATGAACCACCATGTTTACTTAGATATTTTAATATCTAATATAAATTCAAGTGAGCCCCACTAGTACTAACATGCTAACAACCCCAGCAAGTACTAACATGTTTGGCCACTTTGGAAAAACGGGTAACACTAATACCCAACAATCGTCACATCAGCATAGTGTCAATCGATGCTGCATTTGAACTACACAATGGATGGGGGACAAATGACTATTGTAGTTTAAGGGTCCTAAAACACCAACGAAATGATGAATAACTGACTTCAAGAGGTGAAGTCAGGTTAAAGGAGGTCCTAGAGATAATTAAAAAGCAATTCAAAATGGTATTATGTTTTATTGAGATGGGATCCAGAACATTCGCCCCTGGCGTTTCACCTCCAACATTTAGCCCCCCCCCCCCCCCCCCCCCGACATTTTGCCCTTGAGTACTTTTCATGACCACACATTTCGCCCCTTGGACGTTTCGCCCCCAAACATTTCACCACTCAGATGTTTTGCCCCTGGGAGGACAATGCAATTTTGTTTATGTTTGCATAAAAGAAATATGTGGCAATTTTGGCAAGAATTCTACATCTGAAAGGCATAGCACACAATTTTGAATTTTAGTTTATGATTTCTTTTTTATTTTTTTGAAAATTATTATTATATTAAACAGAGAAAGAAAGAATAATGTTTGGGGTGGTGGACATCGCCAAAAATTAGGGAAAATAGGCTGAGGTAGTATGGGCACCTCATGAGAAGAGGGGAAGAGAAGCTCATTAGGTCCATTCCAGGAATGCAGGTGGTCGGTAGCACCTGGGGAAGGGGGGAGACCAAAGCAGATGTGGGAACAGTTTGTCTGTAAGAACATGGCACTGTGGGGTAGATGGGGACCTGGTTGGAGATGGAAATTTATTTATTTGCTCGTTAACATGCATCAGGCAGTTAGACTGGGATTGGGAAGGGACAGCAGACGCCATGTGGGACAGGGTTGCCCAAAAAATTACAGCCTGTGGGAAAGCCATCCTGGGGCAGGGCAGAGTGGGAGGCACAGTCTTGGCTAATAGGCAAACATGGTGGTGGAATGAGGAGGTAGAAGCAGCCATCAAACAAAATAAGGCTGCTTTCCACAGGTGGCAGGAGATGAGAGATCAGGAGTCCAAGACTCAGTACAGGCAGGCCAAGACCACTGCTAGGAGAAAGATTGCCCTGGCCAAGCACCAGCAGTATGAGGCCCTCTATGAGCAGTTAGGGACAAAGGAAGGGGAGAGAGAAGTTTTTAAACTGGCCAAGGCTGGAGATAGGGCCACAAAAGACTTACCCCAAGCCATAACAGTGAAAGATGGCATTGGTAGGGTTCTGCTCACTCCGATGAAGGTAAAGAGGAGGTGGGAGGAGTACTTCCAAAACCTCTTGAATGACGTGGGAGGGAGATGAGGACATTGCCACCAATCCTGCACCAGCAGGGGCAGTGGACTTGGTAACTGAGGAGGAAGTAGCCAGGGCACTTAGGAAGATGAAAGGTCGAAAAGCTGTAGGCCCTGATCAAATACCTGCTCAAGTATGGCAGAGTCTAGGGAGAACAGGTACCAAGTGGCTAGTGAAACTTTTCAATAAGATAGCTAGTGGAGATAGAATGCCATCTGCATGGCGTGAGAGTTTGATAGTGCCACTCTACAAGGGTAAAAGGGATGTCCAAGACTGTGGCAACTATAGAGGTATAAAGCTAATGAGCCATTCCATGAAGCTCTGGGAGAGAGTAATGGAACGTCGCCTCTGGGATAAAACTAGTGTCCATGGAAATCAGTTTGGGTTTATGCCAGGTAGGTCCACAATGGAGCCAATCTTCATTCTGAGGCAGATGATAGAAAAGTATAGGGCAGCAAAGAAGGACCTCCATGCCATCTTTATCAACCTGGAGAAGGCCTTTGACAGTGTTCAACGACAGGTAGTCTGGGAAGTATTACAAAAAAGGGGGGGTGGAAGAAGAGTTTATTAGAATAATCCAGGATATGTATGATGGCTCCATAGCCAGGGTACGGACACCTTGGGGAAACACCGGGGGCTTTCCAGTGAGAGTAGGGGTGCACCAAAGTTCAGCACTTAGTCCATATTTTTTCATCCTGGTTCTGGATGAACTGCTGACAGGTGTAGAAGAATGGGCCTCTCAGTGCCTGGCATTTGCCGATGATTTAGGGAAGATTAGTGACTGCAGAGAACAGATAGAGAAGGGATTAAATGATATAAGAGGAGCAATGGAAAAGGGAGGGCTAAATATTAATATGGCGAAGACAGAGTATCTAGCTTTCAATTGGAATGGTCAGGAAAACAATGGGGACATACGCTCGAGGGGCGAACTGGTAAAAAAGGTGCAGGAGGTAAAGTATTTAGGATCAACGTTCCACAGCAATGGGGAGATAGACTCAGATGTGACCCATAGAATCAATGGGGGGTGGTTGAAATGGAAACAGGCAAGTGGAGTTCTGTGATAGGAGGGTCCCAATGAAGTTGAAAGGGAAGTTTTACACGATAGTGAGTAGGCCAGCTATGTTATATGGATCAGAGTGTTTTGGAGTGAGGAAAAGCCACGTAAATAGAATGCAAGTAGCCGAGATGGGAATGCTGCAGTACACGTGTGGCATGTCAAGAGAAGATAGAATTAGGAATGCGTACATTAGAGGTAGCCTGGGGGTGGTGGACATCGCCGAAAAGATGAAGGAGAATAGGCTGAGGTGGTATGGACACGTTATGAGGAGAGGGGAAGAGGAACTCGTTCGGTGCATCTCAGGCATGCAGGTGGTCGGCAGCACGAGGGGTAGGGGGAGACCTAAGCAGACGTGGGAGCAGGTTGTCCGGAGGGACATGGCGGTGTATGGGGTGGACGGGGACCTGGTGGGAGACAGACGGGAGTGGAGGGCTAGAACCTACAGACCCGACCCTGCCACAGGCGGGACAAGGGTGTGTCGATGATGATGATGATGCTCGTTAACATGCACAGCACACACAAAAAAATACAGCAGCACAACTCAAAACAAAGGCTTGAAAGCAGATTCAGATACAGTGAGGTGTGCAAACCGACAAGAAATGAGTAAACAGTGTATGCTTAAAGTAGGTAGAATTTTGGAAACACTTGAACTGGGCACAGGTGAAAACTTGAGAACGAATCTCAAAGGGGAGAGCATTCCATTGCTTAAAGCAGCATATGGGAAAGAAGCTGTGCCTTACATCCCTGCACTCAAGGTGGGACACAAAGATGAAACGCTGGGTTTTTCGAAAGCAAGGTGAAGCCTGAAAGGCAGAGGTAATAAAGTGACAGGGATGGGAAGGGAAACGAAGAGCAGCAACAAGAGACAATAAATTACAAAGAACAATAAAATGCTTAAAGGAGAGAAGCTTGATTCTAGACAGATAGGGAGAAACCAATTTGTGAAAAGGAAACCGAAGAATAATACAGAGAACAGTGTTGTATGCAACTTTTCGGGGGAGAGCCGAGACTCAGGGACACCAGCAACAAAGGGAGATGCAAAATGGAGAAGAGACAAGACCTTTGCCTTGAAGACAATAATGAGCTTGTGCCGATTAACAAGCAGACACAAGCAACATAAGAGGAAAGAGAGGGCATTGATCCGGGATATAAGAAAGTCATGATAGCCTAGAAAAGAGATGGTTGAATCAAAAAGAACACCAAGTATACGTAGGGTGGGAATAGTTGGAGGTAAGGGAAACGTAGCCGGAAACCGTGAGAAAACAAAAATCTGGGTCTTTTCAGCATTGAGGCACATACCCCAGCTGGAATACCAACCGGCAAGATCAGAAATAAAAAAAAAAAAAAACGGGAGCGGTGAGTTGCGTTGGACACACCAGTTCTCGTCTGATCACTGAAGTTAAGCAACGCAAGCCCAGTTAGTACTGACATGGGTGGTCGCTCGGGAAAGCTGGGTACTGCTAATACCCAATAATCGTCGCATTAGTGTAGTCTATGCATTAGAACTGTGCAATGGACGGGTCTCTAATGACCTTGTAGTTGACGGGACCTTAAACAACAACAATCCAATCAGAAATAAAATGAGAAACTGAGGTAAGAACGTCAGAAAGTTCCGTGGGCAAAACAGGACGACCATAGTGGTTATCATCGACAAAGGACCATAAGGTCCAGGTGCCAGAACTACAGGGAAGAGTTGCAATGTTCAAGAGGAGAGGACCAAGAACAGACCCCTGAGGGACACCACACTGGAGAGTTTGGGTACAGGTTGAATTCTGCAACTTAACTGTGCGGTCTTCAAGATAGGAGACTAGAAGGTTAAGGACATCGGGATCAATAACAAGAGGAGTAAGAGCTGACAGCAGAGTCTGGTGGTTAACTGAATCAAAAGCTTTAGAAAGATCGGTCTTGTGCAAAACAAAAAGCTGACTGGCAGCATACGCGTTGAGGATAGCAGGAAAAATAGAGAGAATAGGGAAGAGAACAGAGATGAATGGTCGAGAACTAAATTGGGAAGATGGGATAGCAGCTAAGAGAGGCTCACGGACAAGATCGTGAATCCACTGCTCAGAGATCTTTGCAAGAGGAGAGAGGATGGAAATAGGCTGGTAACTGAGAGGTGAAGACCGGGAGCCGGATTTATAAATCGGAGTAATGAAGGCTGTTTTCCAGCAAGGAGGAAAGTAACCAGTAGCAATGCAAGAGTTGAGAAGAGACAAGAAAGGAGACAAATTAAAAGGGGACAAAGCCTTATGAACACTAGACGGCAAACCGTCAGGGACTGAAGCAGTGGAATCCTTAAGACCCTGAATATAAAGGAGAAGAGACATCATGGAGAGTGTAGGAGGAGAGGAGGAGGGAGAAATGGGAACAAGGATAGACGTCAGTGGAGGGAGAGAGATCAGGGAATGGGGAGACTAAACGATCAGGTATAGCTATCCCTAAAGGCTCAGAAAGAGGGACGTCGGAATGCAGGCGGTGGTGTAGAAAAGCCCACATGGATCGGGTAGATGCATTAGGTATAAGGGTGGCTGTTTTTGCCTTACGAATCTCATATTTGAAAAGACGGCGGGTGGCAGAAAAGGCAGAATACACAGAGGAATCGGCATATATCTTCCAATTTTTATGGAGGTGGGAAACAGAATCAAGAAGACGAGTAAGGTTAGGGTTCCACCAAGATCACATTGCAAAGGACTTGGGTGACCAGGTCAATGGACAAGAGGCTTGAAGAGAGTGGAAAAGACAATCATATAGACAATGTTGTGAAATGTCTGGATCAAGGTGAGGGGACCAAGCAGTTGAAAACAGGGGAGAAAGGTGGAATTGAACAAAGCAGCATGCAACCCAGTGAGACTCAGGTGTGGGGGGAGGACAGGGTCAGAGACAGAACAAGGGTCAAACACAGGGCAATTTAAAACTTCATAAACTATAAAATGATTGAGACGAAATTCATCGAAAACCTGGAAATGACGACAAATTACATGAGAGGAAACGAAAACCTGATCGCTGGTAGTAGTGGAGGTATTGGTGACCCTGTAAGGTGAGAATAATGCCAGTTCCAGACCAAGAGAAGAGAAGAACTCAAGGACACTAGTATGGAGAGGGGAAGAGGTAGCAAAATTAAAATTAAAGTTTCCTCCAAAGAGATTAATGAAGCAGGGGGGTCATACTGGGAAGAGACAAAAGATAGTAATGAGTCAACAGGAGACTAGGAGGGGTGGTAAATGGCCCCAACGATGAGGGTAGACTGTGGTAAATGTAATTTGACACAGAGGGCCTGTGTCCCTGAGGTAGACAAAGTGCTGCCAATAGTGGGCGCCAGGGAGTAATGAGCATAACCCGAAACAGGGCATAAAGAGGAAGAGCTAAAAGGGAATCAACAATGGCTGGGTGGAGCCACGTTTCGGAAATGATGATAACAGAAGGAGCTAGCTGAGAGCAATAAGATTCAAGTAAATCAAATTTGGTAAATAAAGAACGAGCATTCAGCATCAGCACAGACAAGAAGAAGGGGTTAATGGGGCTCTGGCGTCATATAGCCGGAACCAAGGTAGCAGAATCTGATGGAACATTAAGTAAAACTGGATTACATCCCCAAAATGTTTGAATAAAATAACCAGCAGGCGAAACACTTGGGTCGGTAACATAGATGTTCGGAGATATGGAGATGTGAACAAAAATAGAATGAGAAGGATGCCCCGACTAAGTTAACCATCTCCCACATTCCAGCACGTCAAGGCCACATGCAGCCAAGGTATGAACAACAGTCGGAATAGGGATGTCTGGACCAATATTGTTGAGAGCGATTCTTTCAGAGGAACCTCAATGACAGTTGGCAAGAATTGAGGGGTCAGAAAACCCAGTACATAAGGTTCCTGTTGCATGGCGAGCAGAACGAATAGGAACACTCATAGGCAGAGCAGGTGGACCAGAAGGGCCTGAGAATACGTCTTAGCAGAGCTTGTTGAAATAGAAGAATCAGAGGGAGGGTGAGCCAAACAGTCAGTAACAGGATTATCAGGCACACTAACACCCCGTTTTTTGCGAGATTTCCGAACGTTAGAGGGATTCAATAGACCCAAATAATTAACACAATCAGATACCAAGGTATTACGTTGAAGGCAGTCGATGGCGGCAGTGACCTTCTCAAGGCCACATTCCAGAGATGCACGAAATTCCAAGACAACTTCACCAATGGTTGGTTGGTGGGGTAGACACGAAGCACCTCCCGACACACTGTTGACACGATTTTATTTTGAAGAAGCAAGGTAATCCAGACAAACGCGATGCACTGATGCTATAGAAGCAATAATGATTGAGCGATTGAACCCAATACCCTCAGCATAATCAGCTGGAAACGACAAGACAGCAGCACACGGTAAAGACGAAGTGGTAACTTTGTCACGTATACAACCAACAGCAACCTGCATGACATCGAGCTCGTTAATGATGGTGGAGAAAACTCCAAACACGTCATGACACAGCAGTGTCACCTCAGAATGGAGGGCTAGAACCCACAGACCCCACCCTGCCACAGGTGGGATAAGGGGTTGATGATGATTTCTTTCTTTCTTTCACCACCAACATGCCACAAGGAAACTCAACCTAACAGGACATTCCTATAATGAGGTTGAGGGGGAATGTGAAAATAAAATAAATTAAGACACTACAAAGGGAGCCATTTTAAAATATGCTTCATATATTGTTAGCCTAAGATGTGGTAGAGTTTAGATTTATATCTCTTCTTAGGAAGAAGGATGTCAACTATTGAAAGCTTATAACTGTTGAACAGAAGATGGTCTGAATGAACAATGCTGTTTATCTAAATAAAAACCGAATAACATAAACATCCGTAATTTGCCCTCTCAGGGATGAAACATCTGAGGGGCAAAATGATTCAGGGTGAAACGTCCAAGGGACGAAATGATATGGGGGGGGAACGTTAGGGGTGAAATGTCAGGGGCAAAACTTCAGTAAACCATTGAGATACATGTAACTATGATTTCCTAAAAGTGCATGAAAACTTTATTGGGGTATAGGAGAATGTAGGAATTTGAGATAAGGTAGAAATATCAGACAACAATGTTTTGGCATGTGCTCACCACAAAGTAGTTGCCAAAGCACATGGTACATTTGTGAATTACAGGGGACCATGCTTGTTGGGGGTTGACTGCATGATGGAAGATTGAAATTTTTGCAACTGCTGAGAGTTTTATGGTGTTCATTTCCAAGAATAGAAAAATTAGCTGATTCTTTGATTTTCAAAAATACAAGAAAGATAAAATATGCTGTAATAATTGCTATTTTATATTACTAAAGAGAATTTCACATTATCATATTTATTCTAATTAACAGTGCCCTCTGATAAACGGTGCCCTCCAATAACCAGTGCACCTTCAAGGTAAAAAAAATAAACAATGCCCTCTAATAAATGGTGCACTGTTTATTATGGGTACTGAATTCATCATCTCCTGCCTGTACCAGGGTCAGGTGTGTGGATACACTGAACATGCTCTGACTGGGACAACCCAGCCAGGCGTCTGGAACCCACAGGAATATTGGCTTAGTTGTCTAGGGGATGCCTTATTAAAGGTACTGAAATATAAACAGTGCAATAAAAAAAGGCTTTGAAAGAAATAAACGGTGCCCCACCTTATGTTTTTAAGTGTGATATCTTAAGGCTGGTTCAGTGGAACGTGCAACAGTGGCAGATACAGCGTGAGCAGATGAAGCAACACAGAAACGGATGACGTCGGCATGCATTTATGTAGGGAGGAAGTTGAGGAATGGGTGTAAAACTGCAGTGGACTACTAGTCAACACTCCAACAGCACTCCAACGTGCATATGATTGGTTGGTAGTACTGTTGACCAGGGGTGGCCAACTTTTCTGTTAATAAGATCTACTTTTTATCTCAAAAATGTGTCGTGATCGACTTTTTATCTTAAAAAAGTGTTGCGATCGACTTGTTGTCATAGGCATAGTCAAAGTGGGGAGGGGGAGGTTCAATACTGGACCTACATCGGTAAAAACACTGGATGGCCAATTTATTATGACCACCTGACAGTCTGATGCACATGAGCTGTTGCACCACAGTGTTGACCACTAGAGGGCGAGATAGCAATAATATGGCAATGCAGGAGAAGTAACTTATCAGTTATATTGTTTTGTTTGTGAAGTGATTGGCAAATGACTGTGATTTAACTGAGTTTGAACATGGGATGATCATAGGTGCTCTAAGTGTTCAAGAGCAGCAGTTATTAATGTTTACAGAGAGTAGACTGCTCAGTACAGAACCCAGACTCAACGTTATGCTTGTGTTCGCCACAGGCCACTCAATGCTCAAGCTGAAAGGAGAGGTGCCAGAGTTGTCAAGTGCAACAGAACCACAACAGCATGTCAAATAGCAGAGAATCTTAATCAAGGATTAACTTCGGACGTCTCTGAATGAACTGTTTGTCACACATTACACCATATGGGCTATGGAAGCCGACGATCTGTTTCAAAGCCCCTGCTGCCTGCCTTAAAGAAGAGCAGACATCTTCAGTTTGCAAAGGAGTCTGATGACTCACAATTTCAAATGCACCATGCAGATGGAAGGGTTAGCATATGGAGAGTACAACATGTAAGCCCTGACCACAACTGCAATGCTACAATACTTCAGGCTGGTGGTGGCAATATTATGGTTTGGGGACGTTTTCTTGGCATAGTATGGGTCCTTTGATTGCCACGAAACGTCTGAATGCCCAATGGTATTTAACTATTATTGCAGATCAAGTACATCCTGTTATGCCTTGGTGTACTCTGCCAGGGATAGATAGTTACAGCATGATGATGCTCCTTGTCATGAAGCTGGAATTGTTCTAACATGGTTCAATTAGCATGACAGAGACTTTACCTTGCTTTGTCGGCCTGCACAATCACCAGATCTCAATCAATTGAGAACTTGTGGCAAGAGATTGAACAGATGATCAGGCACCTGGAACCCATACCATCAAATCTTAAAGACTTGGAATGTGCAGTTAATCAGAATCATGCCAACATCTCATAGAATCCATGCCTGGAAGAATGCAAGCCAAATTATGAGCAAAAGGTGGCACAAAATTTCATTATGGGGTGGTCATAATAAATTGGCCACTCAGTGTATAATGGGTAGCTCATATTCCTACCTTCTCCACTATGCAAATTTTGTTGTTTATATTTTTGTAATTTTTTTAAAGAATGTACCTTTATTGGACATGAAGTATAATGCTAAATGATTTAAACGTTCAATTATAAATATCTTTTTCCAAAACAATCACTTTTTTCTGGTTTTTAAAATATGGTGTATGTAGACGTTTTTTACTAAGTTTATACAGTATTCATCCTGATTACAGTACAGTTGGACCTCGTTATAATGCACCCCATTATAGTGGACGATATGAATTAGTGGATGAGGTCCTTAGTCCCTTCCAAAGTTCCTATACTGCCCACATTGAAAGAACCCATTATAGTGGATCCCCATTATTGTGTATAGTGGACGATGCACGTGTCCCCATCAAACATTTTGTACATTCAACAATGTTCATTATAGTGGACAGACACTTTCATTGTTGGATGGCTGGTTGAATCAGTGACTTTGCAATTTGAATAAAGGAAGAAATTACAGTATTTAATTATTAATGTCAACACTTCAGTGTTAAACATTGTTAAAGTTGTAGTTGCACCCTTAAACCCATGACTTCCAAGAAATGCCTCTTACAGTATCTTTTTTCCCCAATATGGTCACAATATGTTAGGGTTGTAGTGTACAGTACATATGAGGTATGTGAGAAAAGTAATGAGACTGATATTTTACTTAGCAAAGTTTTTGTTTTCTTCAAACATCAATATTATCTCCTTCAAAGTAGTTCCCTTTGGCAGCTATACACCAGTGGAGTCATTGTTCCCACTCTTGGTAGCAGCAATGGAAGCCTTCAACTGGTAGGGCATTTAACTGGTCAGTCACAGTCTTTTGAATGTTCTCCAGTTCCAAAATGACATCATTTTAAGACATGTTTCAAATTTGGGAAAAGAAAAAAGTCACAAGGACTCAAATCAGGTGAATAGGGGGTTGAGGAACAACAGGAATGCATTTTGAAGTCAAAGTTTCCCTGGTGGAAATGGCCATGTGACATGGGGCATTGTCATGATGAAGCATCCACTTGTCTGTAATGTCTGATCTCACACAAATCACTCTTTTCCCTCAGCCTTTCAAGGACACCTTGGTAAAACACTTGATTGGCAGTTTGTCCTGTAGGAACAAATTCCCTATGCACGATACCTCTACTGTCAAAAAGGCAAATCAGCATTGTTTTCATCTTTTGATTTGCTCATTCAAAATTTTTTTGGCCGAGGAGATGACAGAGTGTGCCACTCTTCTCTTTGCTGCTTTAAGTGTTGTACTCAAATATCCAGGATTCAACATCTGTGATCACACAACTAAAGAATTCTTCATCATTGTCAGTCCTCTCAAGAAGATCAATGCACACGTTTCTTTCATTTTCCTTCTGGACAGTTGTGAGGTTTTTTGGAACTCTGGAGAATATTCAAAAGACTATAACCGACCATTTAAAAGCCCTACCTGTAGAAGGCTTCCATCGCTGCTCCCATAGAGTGGAAACACGACTCCACCAGCTTTGAAGGAGATAATATTGATGTTTGAAAAAAATAAAAACTTTGCTAAGTAAAACCTTTGCTAAGTATTACCTTTCTCACACACCCTGTATGCCTATTGTTTTCATAGTCTTGTGCCCTTTGGTTGATAGGAATAAAACTACAGCATGTATTGTTTTCACCCTGTTATGCCTTTGTTTGCTGAGCCTATAAAAACACTGCCGTATGTTGATGGTAAGGAAATAGAATTACTGTATCCACATCTAAACCTCTCACCATGTATTGCCACCAGTTTCATCAACCCCCAACTGCAACATCCATAAATCAGTACTGTATATCATTGAGGTGTTTGGATTTTTGGAATTTCTAACATTGTCACTGTACTACTGTATAATGTAGTACTATACTTACAGTATCTTCAGTAATGGCCACTGGAACAATGTAGTTTTTCAAAAACCCCCACTCACGTATAGTGGACGACTGCTTATGGTCCCCCATGGCATCCACTATATTGAGGTTCGACTGTACCTGATTCTATTCGTATTGCCCCTGGTTTTAAATCTTAGCGAGTTGGCATTTCCTTACAGTTCACACTTCCGTTATTCAAAAGTAGAATTAGTGGCTGGTTTGTTAACCAAGTGGTTGGTTAACCAAGAGCTGGGTGGCATTTTTACTTAGCTGACTGCCTCTCACCATGTACTTAATTGCAGGCTAGGAATTTATGGTGCACAAATAACATCACAAGCAATGTCAGTGTTTGCTAAGGTAATCTGGGCAGCTGAACTTTGTACCTTGTTTCTTTGTACTTTTATCCCACTATTATGTCAGATAACGCATAGAAAACATTGTTGGACACTGAGACTTTCACTCTCATCCGGCGAGAGAAGTACTTGGGGCTTTTCTTTTCCCCAATAGAAAACAATCCACGTTGGCCAGCAGGATAGAGCCTGGAATAGCTGACTACATGTTCAATACATCAAGGACTTAGGCCCGCCTCATTAACCAAATTTTCTTTGCACCTGTCATTTATAGAATGCATATTAATTTATCAGGTAATTAAAAAAAATAAAATTTAATAAAACGTTCTTCCATTAGATAAAAGCCACGTAACATAGCAGTAAATCTAATTTTACAAAACTACCACAACTGCAAAGGTGAGACCAACCAGAAATACCACTAAAACAATTTCATCCTTTAGATAGCAATCGTTTCGGAAGGTGGCAGTTCTACTTTTCAAAACAGTCGACAAAAGCACTTCGTTTAAAAGCAAAACCTCTTTGGTCTTCGAACTTGAGAATAGATTCCGTGCAGAAAGGAAAAATTACTTTAGAGATACTACCAGTATAACGATTAACACAATAGCAACTGAAATAATAATTAAGGCGAAACAGCAAAGCTTGGTCCGATATTTTTTCTAGAAATAAATAACAAAAACGAGCTTGAGTCCATTTCATCAGTTATAAACAGCCTAAAAATCATAAAAAAAAACAGTCGTTCTTCCGCTGGTGCTTTGAACAACAGTTCTGGGTCTTCCATTACCTCGTATTCTCAGTGAGGTCCCAAATATGCCACCCAGTGTCATGCCTCGCAGTTATAATTTGCTCCCATGTCTGCCCGACATAAGACAATCGACGTGTCAGTTAATTAAAAACTCCAGAGGTCCCCTGGGTACTGCTAATACCCAATAATCGTCGCATTAGTGTAGTGTCTGTGCAGTATATGCATTAGAACTATGTAATGGACGGGTCTCTAATAACCTAGTATTTGACGGGACCTTAAACTCCAACAAACAAACAAACAACAAATCCAGAGGCCACTAGCTAAAGCCCGAATCCCTAGAGTTGGGGCAATGGAGGGCACCTGGAAAACTTTATTCAGAGAACTCTTTCAGATGTTTTCCTAAAATCGTACGATGTTTTAATGACGCCAACATTCGGGGAACAAATCCTTGAGTACTCCAATACCTCAAATGAGTGCAAACACCAGGACCCAACTTCATTTTTGCTCCACAATTGCTTTTGTGAACAACGGAAGTGCCCTCACAAGAGGTATTTTATAAGTATCTTACAGGAAACGGGTTGTTGTTACATAGAACACGAAGAAAATCGGAATGATTTTTCTTATTTTTAACGTTTACAAACCATGGGAATTTCTTTTTCTTACAATCAAAAAGCTCAAACGCATAAAGGGCCGCATTCGACAGAGCATTAGGCCCTTAGGAAACACTGCGGCAAGATTCACATCAATAAGCGAAAAACATCACAAAACCACTTATAGTCGGATGACAATGGCCCAACACTGTCCAGTATCGAACTTAGAACTACTGGCGTAGTTGCCGAGAACTGGTCAGGAACTGGTGTCCAACAAAATACAGCCGCTCCCTCTAGATTTTTGAGGTTAGGCTTGGACAAGTAATAGTTTCTTTTTTTTTTTTTTTTTTTTTTGTTGGAGTTTAAGGTCCCGTCAACTACAAGGTCATTAGAGACCCGGTAATAGTTTCTATAGATTAGTGGGGTCGAACTTTTTCCGCACCTCAGGTGAAAGCACTATTTAATTTTATGCACTACCTCCCACCAGGTTCCCGCCCACCCCGCACACTACCATATCCTTCCGGACAACCTGCTCCGGTGGTTCACAGGTTCGCCACCACTACTATAAACCAACCATAGTTCGGAGGCCAAACTATTCTTATGGTAGAGTCGAAGGACGGACATTCATCATCATACCCTTATCCCGCCTGTGGCAGGGTCGGGTCTGCGGGTTCTAGCCCTCTACCCCCGTCTGTCTCCTACAAGGTCCCCGTTCACCCCACACACTGCTATGTCCTTACGGACAACCTGTTCCCACGTCTACTTCGGTCTTCCCTGCCCCGGGTGCTACCGACCACCTGCATTCCTGGCAAAGACCTAATGAGCTCCTCCTCCCCTCTTCTCATGACGTGCCCATACCACCTCAGCCTATTTTCCTTTTTTTCTGCGATGACCACCACCCCCAGGCTATCTCTAATATACGCATTCCTAATTTTATCAGCTCTCGACACGCCACTCGTGTACCGCAACATTCGCATCTCGGCCACTTGTATTTTATTGACGTGGCTCTGCCTTACTGCCCAACACTACAATCCATACAGCATAGCTGGTCTAACCACTGCGTAAAAGGACGTACCATTACTACTAAATGAATCAGAAACCAATTTGTTTAAAAGAAGTTCAACATAAGCTGTGAATGTGTACAATGACCTTGTTCTCGAACTGTAAGACTTTCCTAAGGAGAGTCAGAGGTCCAGATCAAAACAAGCAGAGGGTCTGGTGATGTCCATATGTGGCGTAAATGATATTACAACTGCGACAGCAAAAGGAGAGGGAGAGCCGAAGGTGAACATCAAGAAGAGAATATCTAGCTTTCTCTTGGGAAGGACATGAAAATAATTGTGGGTTTAGGTGGTAAAAAAAGGCGCAGGGGTGGTGGACAACGCCAAAAATTAGGGAAAATAGGCTGAGGTGGTATGGACACCTCATGAGAAGAGGGGAAGAGAAACTCATTAGGTCCATTCCAGGAATGCAGGTGGTCGGTGCAGAGCAATGGGGTAAAAGATTTAGATGTAACCCATAGGATCTATGTAGGCAGAGCCCACTCTAGCATTTATGCCGCCCCGGACAGAGATAAATTGTCACCCGCTCCTGTGTTAGGATCCAAATAGGTGGAAACCTATTTGGATCCGGTGGAAACCTATTTGGAAACCTATTTGGTTTCCAAAAAACATAAAAATTAATAGAAAAAGTGCCCTATGATTTCCCTTGTTGTTAACCATTTTTTAGCAAATGTATTTTATTTTAGTCTTTCTCTACTGGGGCGGAATTACAACAGCATATCAAAATGTTGCCCTTTACATTTACAACAAAAGCCCCGGGTTGCCGGTGCCTATAGCGGGCCCTGACGGAAGGTGGATGAAGTGGAGTCTTGTGAGATTGGAGGGTTCCAATAACGTTGGTGGGGCGCCCAGATTAGGCAGAATTATGAATAGGCTGGAGGTGCGGGCGACATCGCGAGAAAGATGAGAGAGAGTCGATGGACATGGTATGGTCATGTGAGAAGAGAGGAGGAGCTGGTTAGGCTTGCTGTATGAACAGATATGTTAAGTGTGTGGAGCGGACAGGACGGAATAAACGTATGATGATGATTTTGGATTCCATTAGAACGTCAGGGATTGATCACTATCAACGCTGGTGTGGCTTTACTATTTACGCTGCTTCCACAGAATAGAGGTTAAAGAACAACTGGAGAGAATTAAGCAAACCACATTACCTGATAATCTGCAGCCGTCCGTAACTGAGAAGCTCCACCCTCAACATTATGAAAAGCTCTGTCAATATTGGCCTCGATGGTGTCTGAAACAACAACATCAGTTCAGCAAAATATAACTTTTTCAACTATGAAGGCAAGAGAAAAGTCAAAGGAGTTTGTTCCAAAAATAGGTGATCGTCCTTTAAACAACATTTAAACTACACCAATGTTCGACTCACTAATAGATTCTCCTTGGATATGTACCATGGTCCCCAGTTCCCTAAAGATATCATTTACGTTGAGAATGTCTTCCTGAAAAACACGTGAAATGTTAAGCTGTCAATCGGTGCCTTTATCACGAAGCATTAAATCAAATTCTGCACACTTCCAACTGCCGTATCCTTTGCTCACGCTCTTCCATCAGTGTCTGATCAAACTCTAACTCTTTTACGATCTGCTGCTGCTTGAACCTGGATGATGTCAAAAAATCGTCCTAAGATTATTTCAAAAATCTGAGTTCATCTTTACATACGCGAAACTCACGTTCGTTTTGCCTCTTCTTCAAGCAACCCAACGCCTTCATCATCTTCACCACTCTGTTCCAGAGTAGCACTCACTGTCCTTTGAAATCCATAGGTCATGCGAATTTTTTCAGCCATTTGCTATATGCAATTAAAATTACAGTAAGGTTTTGGAAAAAAAAAACAAATGACGTTTTCCAAAATTCATCATTAATGCACTTTACCTTCTGAAGATTCGAATAATTTTGGACTGCGTCGCCAAATTCATTCTTGAGCCGTTCAAAGCGAAGTCGCACTTGCTGAAGATGTAAATCAGTTTATTTAAGTGCCTGGTGCTCAAAATCAAAATTCGATTATATGCACTCAATAACACCTTGTCGCCACCTTTGGCATATAAATTCAGGTCTTTAATCAATGAGGTTGTGGTGATGATAACACCATTGGTGTTTTGCTGAGTCGTATGGCTACATATATACATAAAAAGAATAATATACATTATGACAGGAACAAAACGCTCAAAACGCTTTTAGACCACGAACTAAAATCGTAAAGAACAAACAGAAGTAACAGAAATATATGCGTACCACCTAATATCAGCGATTCATAAAGCGATCCCATGAATGCTCAGAGAGATCTCATTTATTACACCTCTTGCGTAGCCTACTTCTCAAATTGCATACTTTTTTTTTTATTTCCGTTAGAGCCGGGGTTGTCAAACTCATTCCTGTCGTAGGCCACTCTCCCAGCTGGTAAAATTCTCATGGGCCGCACGACATGCATTTACAATAACAGTATATAATATACGATGGAAAATATATTTATTGATAAATTTTAAATCTTTCTGTCAGATATTTGCAAAGGTTTTCTCATTAATCGAATGTCCCAGATTTTTACCTTTTCTTCAGAAGCAAGACTTATCAACATCAAAGTTAATTTACAAAATGTCAGCACTAAAATACCGGTAGTTTGCAATAGCACATGTTTACACTGATCCTTCTAGATGACAATCAGGAAGAGAAGTAGAAAGCGAACAACAGTGGAACATTGTCATGTCTCCAAAAGTGCATAGTGGAAGAAATTTAGTGAACATACAATTATCACTTCAAATACATGCAAATATTTGAGAAATAACCTCATTCCACCTATGGCAGGGTCCGACAAAGTTGTGGACCTCCATCCCCCATTGGGGTCTCCATGCACTCGAAACTGTGCCATTCCTTGCTGTTAAACTGGATCCTAAGTTCGCTTTGGCCTACCTCGTCTGCTCCCTATATATAATCTGAATTCTAAAGCAAGTGGCAGGAAGGGCGAGTGGTCTTATCTTCAGTTGACTACAACTATCATTCAGCTATTTTAGAAGCAGTAATCATAGGAACATTCACTATCGACATGATGATTTCTCTACTCTGATATTATTACAGTTAATTCATTCGTAACAGATTCCCGAGAATCATTACTCACATGCGATCTCTAAGTTCGGGTTTATCCCGCGAAGTACCAATTTGCTTTAAGATTCTATCCAACGTGGCAGCTGAACGATAAAAATTTTGATTAGAAATCTTAAATGCTCAAAAAATATTTTTTCAATATAATAAAGATTGGTAATACGCACCACCTGCATTGATGGTAAAGATATTTGTACCAACGACATCACAAGTTTGGGAAAACCGCGCCAACGAAGAAGCTGAATTCAATAATGACATTATAATTTTGAACAAAAATTAATCAACAGTCATAATACTAATTACCTCCGCCGCCACTATTGAACGTCTCTGATGGAGTCGATGAGGTAGCACCGTAATTTGTCGAAAATGACATTATTATTAATTAAAACTTTAAAAATTCTAAAAAAATAATAAAATACATTCAGCGTTGAGGAAACCTGATCACAAAACAATTACTTGCCATTGCACCCCAATACAACTTGATACAACTTCCTTCCCTGATCAATCTAATTGGTTCTTGCAAGTGGCCAGGAGTGCAACAAAATTGTTTATCGTGATACATTTACTGTTTCAGTATGCATCATCAAGACTATTTCCAAACAGTAATAAAATGTTGTTGGATATTTCACCAGCTTCTCTACTAGGCCTACTGATTGCGAATTTTGGCAATCTTCATGTACATTTCATTTCACGTAGGAAGGGTTCTTTGAGGTGCAAGTGGCATACCGCGATCTTGAGGCATGTCTCCAGCCCAGTGGTTCTCAAACTCTTTCAGGGTTTCTTCAGTGGCGGTCTCTACAAATTTTTACACGACTGGCGGACCCTTTTAAATTAATTACAATTAACATACAGCAGGGGCGGATCCAGGATTTTCGTCGGGGGGGGGGGGGGGGTTGAGCCATAGGCGGCGATTGGAAACGCAATTTTCATTTGTCAGTGCCAATGTCGACCCAAAATTTTGGAGGGGGGGTGCAACCCCAAAAACCCCCCTAATAAAACAATTTTTGACATACAATTATTTATTCAAAAAACAGTAAATCTTGGTCATCAAATTTACATTTAATGGGACTGGAGCATGGAAATAACAGGAAATCACCCTAATTTTCAACTACGACCCTGTCACGGTCTCCTTGAAGACGGCGGACCCCAGTTGTGAGAACCACTGCTCTAGCCAATGTTTAAAAATTTTTAGAATATACAGTATTTAATTAGTCACGATACTGACATGCAAGAAGCTGATATGCGCCCAACGCAAACTGGGCTCTCTAAATTCTAACAAGAATTCGAATTAAGAAAATATTGGGATTACGAAAAAAACTAAATGACATCAAAATGCTATATATCACGTGATTTTTGACCTGCATTTAAGGTTGAACACAACCGCAGAAAAATTAACCTACGCCATAATGTCACATAGAATATTTTAATTCCTACCTTAGTTATTTAGGGAAAAAATGTTAAATACTGCACAGTAGATGAATGACGAAACAAGAGATCTGAAAAAATACGATATATTTTTACTCCTCCAAAATAAAATGTCATGCAAACATATTACAACATCCGATGATGGTTGAATATTCTACAGATGTTTTTAAAGTTGAGGGAAACATTCACTTTGGAACTGGTCACAATTGCTGGTAAATAGTAATTAATAATGGTTACAATAATTATACTCAACTATAAATCAGTTAATTAATGCACTTGACTTTGGTCATCAACGCCCCTAAGCCTCACGGGTCAACTTCTGTTTCTATAGCTTTCAGTTAAGAAAGTGTAATAGCGTAATCAAATCGTACTAATGTGACCTAATTCTCTTTTTCAACCGCTTACCTGCATTTTACAGTAAATAGAGACATTTCTTGATAGTTAGACAAGTAAACCCAAAAGTCTAAGCAACAATCTAGACCAGCAGCATTTCAAATGTTGATTTACCATCATATGATCAGATACAAATAAAATTGCTCCGTCTGGTGGCGTTCGGTTATAGACAATCCACAAAATACATCGCAAAGTTCACATCATGATTTTTCTTCAATGGAGAAATTTACTCATCTTGGTTAGTGAAGTCTTATTAAAAAAGGGGTTGAAAATTAAACCAAATGGGGATATAAACGACGGGCATTTCCTGTCGTAAAGATCACAATTCCCTCGACTAAGACAGATTGCTAGATCAGAGGTTCTCAACCCGTTCGGAGTGGCGGAGCCTTTACCAAGCAGCCAGTTCATTCGCCGGAGCCCCTATGTGATTCGAGGAATAATTAAAAATTAAACATTCGCAAGAAGGACTATAAGCAAATATATACCGGTAATATGGCACACTATCAACACACTTGCACCGCAGAAGACACACAACTATGTAAATGTAAGACGCACAACCTCAAAATGAAACAATTGTATTTTCTCAAGCAAACCACGCCTAGAGCTATAAATAGACGGCTGGCGCTTGGGAAGCCCCGAAAATCTTGTTACAGAGCCGCAGGGCTCCACAGAGAACCAGTTGAGAGCGGCTGTGCTACATCCATTATGATCTGAGCACAAAGTTCCTGGGAAATTATGATGAGACGAAGTAGATACATAAGTCGCTAAATAAAAGAAAACTTGCAACCTTTCTCTCACTCAATAGGGAGTTTTCTTTCTTTGTCAATGGATGCACGCAAGGACGAACACAGCCCATGATACTGACGGATCCGTTAAACCAGGTTCCATGTCATGCGACACTAGCGAGAATAGCCAACGCCTCCTAAAATACAAGGCCTCACAACCACGTGATTTATAGCTTGCGACGTCATCACAAAAAGGCCATTTCATTATGCAACATACAATATGCGAAGGCTTGCTAGAGTATATTTCAGCATATTTGCTTTAATTCTTCTTTGAACTCCTTAGATATAGAAATAAGTTACTTAAGAAATGGTTTTGGAGTCTTATGTACCAAAATGAAAAGTAAATTACAAGGAAAATAAAGACCACGTGTTGTGAAATTTCCATGTGAGAGTGAACTAATGGCATATGACGGTGACACCATGGTGTCACCCCCCCTCCCACAAAAAGCCGCTTCTTCTGCTTTTGTGTCACCCCATTTCTCATGGTGCCAGTAGATTGAGGTGATATTGACATGTAATGAGAGAAGGGGGAGCAGAAGGTTGGAAGCACCAGGGGTAGGGGGAGACCAAAGCAAACATGGGAGCAGGTTGTTCCTGGTGTGGTGGATGGGACCTAGTGAGAGATAGGTGGGATAAGAGTATGATGATGAAGCTACTGTATATCTACAATCTAAATGGTAGTATGTAGTGAAGTTAAATCCCTATGTAGCAACTGTTGTTCATCGTTTATTAGGCTTGTCATGTTCATTTTATGGGAAATCAGTCATAGATACAGTAAGTACTCAACTTATGCGATTTCACTTACGTGATTTTGGACTTAAGTGATTTTTTTAAACGAAAGTTAAATTTTAGGCTAGGCATAAACTATATAGTACTGTATGTAGTTGTTAATCAGTTTTCTCTATTAGACGCCTTGCTACCCATTGGTTTTAATTGCCTGAGCTGAGCACACAGACTGCCATCAGACAGTGTTGACTATACAGTCAGGTTTCTTTTTATGCTGGGGTTACGTTCCTCTGAAAATCGCGTAAAACGAATTCGCATAAAATGAGACTATAAGTCTATGGAAAAATGAGGGATACGTTCCATAATTTTTGAAATTCGCATAACTTCGAAATAACGAATTAAAATGAATGTACAACCACATAAAAAAGTTTGTTGACATTAAAGAAAATAGGTTTCTTAATACATTTCTTTGGGAAGCTGAAAAAGATTTATATGAACCTTAAATAAAATTGTATTTCAATTCAATTCTCTATCTGGTAGGGGTATACACCATCTGCAAACTGTTTGTAAATCACTTTCATCATCAGAAATAACTGTCTATGCAATAGATCTCTTTGATATAGACGATCTTGCCCGTCTTGATCGTCATACCTGTATCCCACTTGCGGCAGGGTCGGTTTCTGCAGTTTCCCTGAACATGTTCTGATTGGGGACACTCCAGTCAGGCGTCTGGAACATGCAGGGATATTGGCTGGGTTGTCTGTGGGGGGATGCCGGTATCACATGTCAAAGTGTCCGGGGTCCACTTCAAAGTGTCTGGCGGGACACTTTGAGACAATTTTTGAGTACCTCTAAGTGCCCACCATCTAGGTCCGAATGCAGATGCCCGAATTTGTCTATTGTCTGCAGAGAACATGTGTAACGTGAATGAACGCGAAATTTCTATCAAAATAACTTAACTGGGTAATGGAAACGGCCGAGACACTTTGACGTGAAAGCCGACACTTTGAGGTAGCCTATGTGTTAAATTGCCTCAATGTGTCCGGGGACACTTTGACACCAGCCTGCACCTAAAGTTAGTTTAAGATATCATCCAACAGCAGTTCTTCTATATCATCATGGTTAAAAATGTTCAAATCACCTCCAAAATAAGTTTTAATTTTAGAGCATGTTCAGTGAAACTGCAGACCCGACCCTGCTACAGTCGGGATAAGGGTATGATGATAATTGTATGATTGTTAAGGGTCATGTACAAGTGCGGAATTCCCTATTATTTATGCTAATTTCTGACAGACTAAAACGTCTTTCGTTGGCTAATACAATGGTCGGTGGATTTTATCAGTTATTTATTTATTTGTTGGAGTTTAAGGTCCCATCAACTACAAGGTCATTAGAGACCCGTCCACTGCATAGTTCTAATGGATATACTGCACAGACACTACGCTAATGCGACGATTATTGGGTATTAGCAGTACCCAGCTTTCCCAAGCGACCACCCATGTCAGTACTAACTGGGCTTGCGTTGCTTAACTTCAGGGATCAGACGAGAACTGGTGTGTCCAACGCAACTCGCCGCTCGGATTTTATCAGTGTCATGGGCCTTAGACTGACTATACTTCCTGATCAAGCATACAGTATGCATATCTGGCGAAATTTTTTTTAACCAAATGCAAACCATGTAACTTGGAAATCGCATGAAAAGAACCCACATAAAAGAGCCAACTGTAGTGTGTGCCTAGCCTTACGTGTGACAGTGTGGTGGTGGGGTAACACAGTTGTGCACTTGCATGTGCCCAAACTCCACTTCCTTCAATTGTCTGAAAATAAATTTCTTTCTTGGCTGTCACGTTGTGCACAGTATTTTAGTATCATGTTTATTACAAAACTAAAACCCCAAGTCATGTCCAACAAACGTAAATGTGATTTGCAAGTTAATGATAAAAAAAGACTTGCCATCATCATACCCTTACCCCGCCTGTGGCAGGGTCGGGTCTGCAGGTTCTAGCCCTCCACTCTTGCCTATCTCCCAACAGGTCCCTGTCCACCCAACACACCCCCATATCCCTATGGACAACGTGCTCCCATGTCTGCTTCAGTCTCCCCATCCAGGGTGCTTCTGACCACCTGAATACCTGAAATGGACCTACCAAGCTCCTCCTCCCCTCTTCTCATTATGTGTCCATACGACCTCTAATTCTAATTGGATATGGTGCAATCAGCCCTGATAGGCCAAATTGGCAGTGAAGAGAATGACTGTTATTCCAAATTTATAACCCTATTGAACCCCCAAGCAACCTGAGGCATGACATCTATTTTGCCAAACCTCCCTTGCAGAAACTTTCTCACATTATCCTCACTGAGAGAATTCCATTGCTGAATGACCCAAATTGGTAACCAAATTGGACTACAGTGCTCCACTATTGGCTGTACCAGTGAAAAGTAGGCTACTTCTTTTAAGGTGTGTTAAGAAATTATAAATACACTGCAAACAAACTACGTTTTATGAACAGAAACTACATATTGAATGTCTAAACAGTTCACATGATTCAATATATGTTCAACTGACCACGAACTGGTAGTTGTTCAACGGTAGTCGAATAGTGTGGACGCGCCTTAAGAAAGCTAAATGTATACTAGTCACCCACTTCATGTGTGCATAGGGCTAGGTTACAAGTAACTTCTAACCGTCTTCCTGCCTATGGCATGGTCGGGTACCCATCTCGTCCCTTTCAGTGGACCAATGGGTGATATATTGCACAGTGTTTTCTCATGGTTGCTGACCAAAGCTGCAACCCTTATGCCCTGCCCTATGCTATGTATCGTCTTTCTACTGTTCATTAGGAAATCCCACCAAAGCCAAGGGGCAAGCTCCTACACCTGGGAATTTTGCTTCCTCTACCCATTCTATAATAGAGAGGGTTCTTTCACGTGCAGATGCTTTCGTACACCACACGGGACCTTGGTTTTACTTCTCATCTGAAAGAAAGTGCACTCATGGCTTCTCCCTCGCCCGAGAAAGCCAACCCACGTCAGCCCGTTATCAAACCAAAAACTACTGAAGCTGTTACCAAGCGTGCTACCCACTGCGCTACCAAAGTGAGCTTCTGCATAGGGTTAGGTTACAACTATACATTTTCTTTGGCGTTTGTGTGCCCCAAAATGAGTCGTTGTTGGTGTGCCACCGAATTTTTGAATTATCAAAAGTGAGCTGTTATAAAAAAAAAGGTTGAGAATGATTGGTTTAGAATAACACCAAGGTGCTTATGAGTCAACCCTATAAACCCTAACACTACCTATGCAATAAGTAAAATCAAATTGCCTTCTAGACCTGCTTATCCTAAGAAAGCTACATTTGTGGAGGTTTAACCTTCAAGCGCTCGCATTATTTTGACAGACATTCAAGCTCGCAAGGCGGCAAACTGGCCGCCTCTCATTTTTCTTTGCATATGGCAGTTTACTAGATGTTTATAGAAGGCATCATGACAAATCTAGCTAATTAAACAGATATAAACGAAATTAAATGAGAAACTAAACTAGATGTGACCTAGTGTGACCCTGATTCTGGTACCTTGATACTGGGACCATGGTATCTTAACCCTTATACTCAGACCCTGATACTCAGGCCCTGACACTGGGGCCCTGATACTTGGACTCTGATCCTAGGACTATGATAGTGGGACCATGATAGTAGGACCCTGATAGTGGGACCCTGATTCTGAGACCCTAATCCTGGGACCCTGATACTGGCACCTTGATACCTTCACTCTGATACTGAGAAAATGATACTGGGACCATGATAGTCGGACCCTGATACTTGGGCCCTGATACTGGGACCATGATAGTCGGACCCTGATACTTGGGCCCTGATACTGGGACCATGATAGTCGGACCCTGATACTTGGGCACTGATACTGGGACTCTGGTAGTGGGCCCCTGCTAGTTGGACCACAATGGTCAAACCCCAATAGTGGGACCCTGATAGTCGGACCATGGATCTGCAGTGCTTTGTCCCATGGAGCCCCAAAAATCCTGCTATAGGGAACCACTTCCCTATGAACTTGCAAGGCAGCAGAATGGCCGTTTGTGTAATCCTCCACAACCCCAGCTACTTTGAAAACGAATTGCTCCAAAATGACATGAGTTGGAAAAAAAATTTTAATTGCAAGTTGTGACCAAATACACAACTTGAGAATACTAGGTGGTCCCAATCATTTATTCAGTCCTGCTACAGTGGCACAAAATTTTATTTAATTTGGCGGTCAATTTGCCGCCCATGCGAGCGCTTGAAGGTTAATGGTGTAGTGACTTTAATGAATTCTGAATTCGAACCTTAGTTAGGTTCATTTTCATTGTTGCCATGGCAACTCAGAAGTTGCACAGTAATTCTTTGGAATCCATGCACGTCATGAGAGTGTTCCTCTCATGATGCATTTGAATTACTTGTGCCTGCACGCGTTGAAGTTTTTAAGGCCCCCATACATGTTCAGTTTTATCGTAAGTTTTGTCTTCAGTTAAATCTCTTTGCCACTCCAAAAGGTCTTCAGTTCAAAAATTTCAATTGAAAATTCGATGGGATTTCCCCACACACGTAGCGATCTAACTGTACAGTTCGAATTGAACAGTTAGAACTGAAGATAAAACTGAACGTGTATGGGGGCCTTTAGACTTTTTGAATTTTCAATTGTTTTTAGAAAAAGAAACAATCTGAACGGTCGGGCAGTTGTTACACAGTAGTTGTTAAATCTGGTTGCGGTTTTAGTTTAGTCTGACGAATCTGAATTTCTCATTGAATCCTCTTAATAGTGTTTATCTATTCTTGTTGGTGGTGGATTAAAGAAAAGTAATTCTATTGAAAAGAAACTCTTCAATGATCTCCAAAACAAAAATTTACTTCACAAATTAATGAACACACGTCAATGGCAACTCCCACTTTCTGCTCCAATCATATATCTTGTTTAGGTCCTGTTGCAATTCTATTCAAGAAGATAACCCTTCATCTACTACCGTAGCAATGCACGTGTCATCTGCAAATAGCTCAAGAAAAGATCCCAATACACTTTCCTGGGGACTCCTGATGTCCTGATGTCACAGGTGATGCCTTACCATGAAAAAGGACTCTCTGCTGCCTGCCAGTCAGGTAATCCTTTACCCACTGAATAATCTTGCTATGAATCCTTAGCTTGGACATTTTTGAAACAAGCTTGTCATGGGGTAAGATGACAAAGGCCTGCTCAAAGTCCAGGAAGCAAGATTGCATACAAAACATGAAAATCTAACAGCCAATAGAAATTCAAGGGCAGACGTTGTTAAAAAGGTGGTAGCCAATCAGATGCAAGCAACAAATAAGCACCTCCTGTATATAAAGGCCTACACATAGCAGAGTAACAATTATATAAAGTCACTATAAGTAGTACACTACAACATAGAGTACCCATAGATTGTTTCCTCCATGAATTATGATTCATTCATTGTATCCCACATATTTTAGTGTAATTAAAATATAATAATCACAGTTGATTTAACAATTAATACAATACAATTGTGATGTAATTATTAAGTGGTGAGGGATTTGTTTTTGTGCTTGGTATCAAATTTGGGTTGTTTATAAATGGTCTTCAGTTTTCTAATGCCTAGTTCCATATCACCATGCTTCAACGCTAATCATGTTGCCACTGATGACATCTTAATGACGTTTTGTGCTAGTGCGTTATGAAGGACCGCCAGTGCAATTCCTTAAGTGCAGCGCTTTATTTGGAGTCACCACACGCCACCGTCATGTCTTACATTATCCTCCGCCATTTTTCAAGCAGACAGCTCAACCGCCAACCAATCAGAACGCAGCATGACGTGCGGGACGCTATGTAAGTTGACCACTGGTAAACTCAACTACCGTCACGCATAGCTGCTCTGCGGCACCCCAAGTAGCAGTGTGACGTCACCATTTTGTGTGCTGTGTCGTCTGTTACAATGGTAATAGCGTTAGCGTGTGGGTATACGGAACCAGGCATTACTCATCATAACGTCGTGATGCTGTGTGCTCCAAAATGTCAGGGTAATTATGAAAAGGGACCCACATGTTCCCAGAATTTCCCAGAAGGACCCAAAATTTTCCAACTGTTCCAGAACTAAAAAAGAAGTTGATTAAAGGAATTAGCATATATTCTTTTAATGTAACACCAAACTCCAGGGTATTTATTTATATAGAGGGTGGTAATTATGTCTGTCCTTCATAAAAACTTCTAAACTATGGGAGAAATGGAAAAAACTTGACAATAAAGGGCCTATGTGGCCCTTTCTGGGAACTATCTTTGGGCCCTTATGTGATACACATTTTATCTTAATGACACAGATGCTGATATTATAATTGGCACTGAATCCTGGTTGAGGGGAGACATTAAATCATCAGAGATTTTCTGTGATAGGTATGTAATTTACAGAAAGGATAGGGAATCAGATAGAGGGGGTGGTGGAAAGCTCTAGGGAATTGGGTTATGAGGATGATTGTAAAATGTTATGTTGTCATGCTGCTGGCTCTTGTGGTGGGGGATTTATCGCCCACCAGGGGATGATCCACTCCCACTGACAAGACTGTCACAATCACTCGAGCTTCTTTATCAAACAAAAAAAAGCGTATGGACTTCAACGTGGGGACTTGGGGGCAGTATGCAGCCTAATTTATATTCCAGGTTATCAGGGGCTCTGAATCTCGTTTTGGAGCAACTGCATTGTAATGGATTGGAACATCATGACCATGCCTACATGTAAGAAAGGGGGAACTTTAGATTTATTATTTACAAATGTGCCCAACTGTATGAATAATATAGAGTGTATTGAGTGAATTATTGACCATGCAGGGATTAGGGGAAACAGTGCAAAGGTTACCTAGACAGGTGGCAGCTGGCAGAGTGACATATCAATATAATAACCCAATTTGTAGTATTTTAAATCATACCTAGAATATGAGTTAAATGATTTCTACACCATTGCTAATACCTGTGGCGTTGAGGAATCTTGGCAAAGGTTCCCAGCCCTCTTAGATGAGGGCACACAACTAGCTGTCCTCACTAAGACTATCAGGAATAGCACTTTTCCAGAATGGTATACTAAAGTAGTGAAGGTGGCTTTGTGGAACCAGCAAAGGACCAGGAATGAACTTAGGACAGGGAGGGATGTCAATAGTGAGTTGGTTTATAAGGAGGCCCATAAAATGGTGAAAGTGCTGATGAAGAAAGCTTACAAGATTATTTCCATGAGAACATTCTGGGAGATAAGTTTAAGAGAAATCCAAAGCCCTTCTGGGGGTATCTAAAGAGGTGTAGGAAAGAGGGTTATAGGGATACAGTGGTTAAGGATCAGTCAGGAAATTTAGTTAAGGATGGTCTTAAGATTGCCAATATGTTCAATGAAACATTTGGAAAAAGCTTTGCAAGAAGTAAAAATAACTTCCAGCCAGTATCTAATAGGGATTCACCAGGAGGAATGGATGAGGTTATTTATTATCACTAGGGTGGGAATCGAGCAACTACTGAGAAAATCAGTGGTTTATAAAGGTCCCCACTGACGACCATGCCAAATGGTGTGGTGAGACAGTGGAGCGGAGTGTCAAGAGCGGCTGGAGTGAAGAGAAATGTTGTGGGGTCATTGACAGATGATCACTTGACTCCAATGCATCACTCCTGAATTAATGGGGGGCAGCTAGTTATCATCTGATCACTGAAATGAAGTAATGCATCTCCAGTTATTACTGGCATAGGTTGCTACATGGGAAAACTGGATACTGTTCAGGCACGGATCCTAAATTTTGGGTCGACATTGACACTGACAAATGAAAATTGCGTTTCCAATCGCTGTCTATGGCTCAACCCCCCCTGATGAAAATCCTTATGTTGTGAGACAACGTTATAAAATTAAATCGAAATAACAATGGACTACAATATAAACAGCCAAAAATTAAGATTTATAATCATTTTTACTTAAAAACAAGATTTTTTAAAAATTTATTTTATTCTAAAAATTTTCACACCTCTGTAATCCATCAAGCAAGCCATTTGTGTCACAGGACCTTACTTTCCTAAACCCATGCTGGTGATTACTTAGGTGCCATTCTTTTCCAGATATCCCAGGATAGACAAGAATAAGATACTTATGTTCCAAAATCTTGGATAAAACACTTGTTAATGAAACTGGTATATAGCACTTAGGGTCCGCTATGTCCCCTGACTTGAAAATTGGTACCACATTAGCCAGTTACCATGATGATAGAACCAGGGCATCGAACCATTATTTTTTTTGTTCCCGTTTCAGTTATGGTTCACATCAAATAAATATATCGGTTCTGTTACGGTTTTCGTTCCAGTAAAAATATCGGTTTTTCCGGTTTTTTGGTTTCACTCCGAATATTAATTTAAAAAAATTCATATGTATTAACCATAATTTTAAAATACAGTAGATTATACTTAAAATATCCATAATCATCTCACTCTTATCCTGCCTGAGGCAGGGTTGCATCTGCAGGTTCTAATCCTGAACTCCCATCTATCCCCCACAAAGTCCCCCTCCACCCTGCATGCCTCCATGTCCCTTTGCACCACCTGCTCCCACTGCCATTTTGGTCTTCCTCTACCCATGGTGCCCCCAATCACCCCCTGTCCCATAATGGACCTTATAAGTTCCTCCCCTCCCCTCCTCATCACATGCCCATACCGCCTCTACCAATTCTCTAATTATTTCTGTGATGTCTCCCACTCCTAAGCTACCTCTAACTTACTAGTTTCAGATTCGGTCAGATTATGACACCCGTTGGATAGAACGCTTGTGCAGTGACGTGTTATCACTACACCACCCCTTTGCCAGAAGAGATGCTCTCCTGAAAGATGGAGGCTGGAACAAAAGGAACATGAGCTGAACGAGTGCGAGAACGAGTCTGAATGGTTGAAGGTTCACACGAAAATGGCACATTGTTAGTAGACAGAGAGGGTAAATGACTATCGATGTTAAGATCAGAGAAAAAGGCAGGTTTCAGTCGATCAATGGAAACGTTGTCCCAATGCCCATTGATATCCAAGAAGGAATACCTGTCATTCTGGTTTAGGACTTTGAAAGGGCCATCATATGGTGGGACTAATGGGTGATTTAATGCACCCTGGCAAACCAAAACGTGTGTGTCCTCATCCATCTGCTTAAATCGAAAAACAGGCCAATTGGTAGGTTGACGTGGTGGGGTATGGAGCAGTATCTGCATACGGGAGCATAATCTACTGATGAAATCAATTGGAGAATGAGTGTTACTCTCTGTATTGAAGATGTCACCTGGTAGATGCAATGTTGTACCATAAACTGCTTCCGCTGGTGTAGACAGTAGGTCCTCTTTTACTGAACAGCGTAATCCCAAAAAGATAAGAGGAGGATGGTCACACCAATGGGTGGGATCCTCAGTAGCCTTCAGTGAAGATTTAAGCTGCCGATGGAACCTTTCATTCATCCCATTTGAAGCTGGGTGATAGGACGTAGTCCTAATATGGTGCATTCCCAACGTATCACACAGATGAGTGAAAAGTTGCAAATCAAATTGGTGACCTCAATCAGTTGTTATGGTGGATGGAATGCCAAAACGGGAGATCCAATGGATAATTAAGGCAGATGAAACTGTTGGAGCTGTTGTGTCTGGCATAGGAATTGCTTCTGACCAGCAAGTAAATCTATCTATGCAAGTTAAGATAAATCTCTGACCATTTAATGGTGGGAGAGGTCCCACCAGATCCAGATGTATTCGCTCAAAATGAGCAGACGGAGGAGTGCATATGCCAAGTGGTGAGGAGACATGCTGATGAATCTTACTCCTCTGGCATTGCATACACAAGCATGTCCAATCTGCCACATTCTTGTTCAATGAAGGCCAAACATAGCGTTCAGCAAGAAGTTGATGAGTTGCTGCTATGCCTGGATGAGAAAGGTTGTGCAAGTGTCGGAACAGCACTGGACGAAGAGCTTGTGGTACAAATGGTCGAGGGTGAGCAGTGGAACTATCACAAAAGAGGTAAATGTCAGAACCAGGTACTGGGACCGGCTGTATCTTAAGTGATGTGGGCTGCCCCTGAAGCTGTAGCAATTCTGGATCATTGTCCTGAGCTGCTGGAAGTTGCTCCAAAGTCAAAAGAGTTAAGGAATCTCCAATGGAATTAATAGTTGACCTTGAGAGAGCGTCTGCAACACCATTGTGGATGCTATCAATGTTTCTAATAAAATGCGGCTATAAAATCGAGATGGCGTGCTTCCCGAGGTGAGTGACGATCAAAGCGAGTGGCCAAAGAATGTGTTAAAGGCTTATGATCTGTAAAAATTACAAAGTTGCAGGCTTCAAGAAAATAACAGAAATGCTTAACTGCTAGGTATATCGCTAGCAATTCTCATCCAAAAGCACTATAGTGAGTCTTGGGAGCCTTGAATTTCTTCGAAAAGAAACCAAGTGTGCACCACTCATTGTTGATGAACTGTTGCAAAACTGCACCAGCTGCAACGTCTGAAGCATCAGTGAATAGAGCAACCCTAGTGTCAGGGTTTGGATCAGGATGGATTAGCAAAGTAGCATCTGCAAGGGCATCTTTCACTTGGTTGAAGGCAGTATCTGCTGATGGGGAACACACAATTAAGGCGTTCTTGGATGTCTTCCCAGCTAATAAATCGTTCAGTGGTTGAAGAAGGGTAGCACACTTGGGGACAAAACGATGAAAAAAATTTACAAGTCCCAAAAATCGATGAAGTGAGCGTTTGGATCCTGGCTTGGGAAAACTGCAGATGGCATCAACTCTCTGTGGTAAAGGAATAATACCATCTGAGCTAATGCGGTGTCCAAGAAAGTCTAGTGCCCCTCAACTCCAAATTCGCATTTGGAAAGATTGACAGTTAGTCCAAATTGACGTAACCTCTCAAAAACTTGCCTCAGGTGTTGCAAATGCTCATCATCATCCACACTGCGAACCAAAATGTCATCGATGTACACAAAGACAAATTACAGACTACTAAACACTAAATCAATAAATCATTGGAATGTTTGGGCTGTGTTATGCAAGCCAAAAGGCATATGCATGTATTCAAACAGTCCAAAAGGGGTTATTATTGATGTTTTTGGAATGTATTCTGGAGTGATGGGGATTTGATGGTATGCTTTCATCAAATCCAGCTTTGAAAAGACATGCTTCCCTGGAGTTGAGAGTTAAACTCCATGAGATGTGGAATGGGATAGCGATCTGGTACTGTTCGTGCATTTAAAGCTCAGAAATCTCCTGCTATCCAGTAGGAATTATCCTTTGGCACCATATGTAGAGGACTAGCCCAGGGACTTGAGGATGGTCGTATATAGCCAATTTCGTGAAGGGCCTGAAACTCCTTCTTTGCTATAGCCAACCATACTGGATCTAGTCGATGCACACGTGCATGAGCTGGAGGTCCACTGGTGGTTTACGTCATGTGGGATTGGAAATGAAACGGATTTAGGTACGGTGATGTCCTGTAAATTCAACTAGTAAAGACTTGTAATGATTGTTGATATCTGGTGCTATGCTTGATAGGCGATGATAGGGAGCTGAATTTGGAAAAGTAATTCCCAAAATTTCAAATCCTCTTATCCTGTCACACAGCACTGGCCTTCCCACATCAACAACTAGTTGAAAATGCACCGGAAATCAGCTCCTATGATAGCGTGTGTCACATCAGCAATGATGAAGTCCCAAGAAAAGGGCCGATGCAATCCTAGCTCCAAACAAAGTCGATGTGTTCCATACGTGTTTATAAGAGACTTATTTGCTGGAAAAAGTTGGAAATCTTCAGGTTTTTGAGGTGGTGGCACTATTTTTGACTTGGGCATTAAACTGATGTCTGCTCCTGTATCTACTAGGAAACAACAACCAGTGGAAGTATCTTTGATGAAAAAGAGGTGGCTTCCATTGTTTGTTTGTTTGTTGGTGTTTAAGGTCCCATCAACTATAAGGTCATTAGAGACCCGTCCACTGCATAGGTCTAATGCATAGACTACACAGACACTACACTAATGTGATGATTATTGGATATTAGCAGTACCCAGCTTTCCCGAGCGACCACCCATGTCAGTACTAACTGGGCTTGCATTTCTTAACTTCAGTGATCAGGCGAGAACTGGTGTGTCCAATTTAACTTGCCGCTCCCAATGGCTTCCATTCTGGCCATCACCACCCCCTAACTCTAAGGATGATGGGCCTCTTCGTTTTTCTGAGAGCATGGTGGCTTCCATTTCCTGGCTAAATTTCCAAAAGTCTGGTGATACCAGCACAAACCTTTTTGTTAATCCCTGATATGTCTTGGTTGTGAAATTGAACGAGTATGAGATGAAGCATGGTAACGAAAATCACAGCGTTCATGTGAAAAATTTAAAGAATTAACCTTAGCATCCAATTCATCCATCCTAGCACTCAATTTTTCCAACTCACAATCTCTTAGTGAAGGAGCACCAGCATGAGTTGGAGGAGAGGTAGAGGTGGTTGCAGGAACCATGCTGAGTTGGTTAATGGCAGGATCAAGGACTTCCATTACTTTGTCCGCCATTCCTGCCAACTTTTCTAAAGATGTGTTTGAGTCAGCTGTTGCAAGAACAACTCTAATCTGATGTGGCAGTTGAGACATAAAAAATTCTTTAATTATCAATGTATTTCTGGGGGAGTCAGAAGTATCACCTGCTAGTTGCTGCATCCTTCTCAGCAACTGGGAGGGCATTTTGTCCCCAAGCTGTTGATCCGTGAGTAATTGGTGGAGCTTTTGCTGTTGTGACAATGAGCTTCGTTGGGTAATAGCTGATTTTAATGCCTCATATGCCTCAGTTGGTGGGGGTCACAAAATCAGATCACGTACATCCAATATGATGTCTGGCGGTAGAGCATCTACCGTCAAATAAAATTTTCTCGAATCAGATTTGATCTGATACACCCTAAAACGGTACTCTATTGTGGCGAACCGCATTTCTGGATCGTGGATCCAGAACGCTGGCAATTTAAAGAGTTTGCAATTTTGATAGGCTGCATTTATTGACAGTTCCTCATTATCGACAGATGTGGGGATCTGTTTATCCATCGTTGGAATGGGCGTCGCATATATTTGAAATGTTTATTTGGAGAAGGTAAATAAAATTGAGCTACCTTACCTTAGGTATCACAGGTGAATGATAGATTATAATATTCTGCAAAATTAATTGCCACTATCCAAATACTCACTAAGGAATCACTCACTAAACACAACTCTATGAATCACTAGTCAGTCCATCACGTCCGGGTCACCAATTGTGGAATTAACCCTGGAAATCCTCTTGGGCGATCACACATGTAGAAAATAGTATAATGATTAGGTGTAGGCTGAATATCCGATTTTTGTGTTAACGAACTAACTAATGGCTTGATCCATAATGAAAGATCGAAAATTGATGAGTAATAATAAATAAAGATTTAATGAAAACCATATTCAAAGATTATTAATTCAAGAAACATCTTAACGTTTGGAACTAATAGTTAAGTACTGTGTAAATTGTGCCAGAGATGAAAAGACGTCCTAACTCAAGTTTTATGAAGAACAAACTGTCTTTTTCTTCTTTTTTTTGTCCATCTGTTTTAAATCTTGCATTCTATTCTGATGTTCGACCAATTTGAAATTCAAGATTTGAATTTCAAGTTGGATAGAATGCTTGTGCAGTGACGTATTATCACTACAGAACAATCCCTGTTTCTAATGATTTTTTAAATATTTTTACCAAATAATACCAGGGCCTGGAGGCTTAAGGTCCCCACTGACGATTATGAAATTCCAGTCCCTCCATGCGAAAATGAATGTTGCACTCCAATTACCTATCATGAATGCATAATATCTTGTGGATTGGATGGAGTGATGAGAAACGGACTCCAACCATCCATCACTCCAATCCACCATGAGTGTGAAAAAGTGATGGGATGGACCAATGTCATGGCCGTATGAGGCATTCATGAGGGCCAAATCATTGTTAATTTTGGACCATTGCAATCTCAACATGTGTTAAAGACGGATGGGACCCTTTTTTCCCTCTGTATACAGATACTGGCTGCTGGCCAAGAATTTGTTATTTAACGATATATTTGTTATGAGGAGCTTCCCTGTTTGAGAAAACAGTGGATACTCCTCATTATGATAAAAATAAGCATAACATTGCACTAAATCAATTAATGAAATTATTTAAGCTGTTGGTATAAGGAGCCATTCTTCAACCATGATGACACTAGTAATAATTACTTTATCAATAGTACAAAAAGTAATTAATAACAAATAAAATATTACAGAACAATTTGGCGGTTGAATTACAGTTACCATAATTATTCTAATAAACGGCGCCCTCCAATAACCGGCGCACCTTTCAGATTAAATAAATAATAAACGGCGCCCTCTAATAAACGGCGCCCTCTAATAAACGGCGCCCTCTAATAAACGGCGCGCCGTTTATTTCAAAACTGTCTGGAAGTGATCGTGCAAGTTAACTAAAAAATTTTTAATGATTAACCCTTTAATGCTACACAGGGGTACTGGTATCCTAATCATCACACCATTATCCAGCCTGTGGCAGGGTTGGGTCTGTGAGTCCATTAAACATGCTATGACTGCCTGGTTGTCTGTGGGGGGAAGCCGGCCCACCCCACTGTTCTAACATCACATTTTACAACCAAAATATGAATTTTGGCAGGTAAATTAATACTTTGTCAGTTTTAATATTGCATGGTGTCTGACCTATTGCACAAACCTATAATGCAAGAAGGAATCAGGCTCATGCCCGAGCAGAGGTGCTGGTGTACCCCAGGGTTTTTCTTCCTCCTCTCTGTTCTGTCGGTGACCCTGGCACAATGCAATTCACAGTAGTTTCCCCTGATAGGTTGAACTTCCTAATAAGTCACAGATGGCGTACTCCTGTACCCCTGTGTAGCAACTGTGTAAAGTTTAAATGGCCATACGAAGTGCAGGAAAAGCCATATGCAGTGCATAATGAGCAAAACATTCATTTGCTTTAACCACCGCATTAAAATTGTACAAATTGTTTACAATGATATTTTTCTGTTTCTTAGCATTGCAAGCAAGCAATCACACTATCCACTATATCAGTGGTCGGCAAACTCCTCAGTCCAAAGAGCCAAATATCAACAATACAATGATTGAGATTTCTTTTGAGAGCCAAATTTCTTAACCTTAAACTACCTAGGTAGTAACACCATTATTAACTTAATAATGATCTCATTTATTGATAAAAGATTTTTTTGGAAATGGCTGGTTAGAAAAATGCAGGTAACTTTGTGCTTCAAGAAGAAACTTTTGCCACCAACGTGTGATTTGTGGACTCGTCAAGCACTGACCACTTTACACAATGAGACTGCTGACTGAATGACTCACTCAACTCGTGCATAAGGCCCTTCGTCCACTGACACAGCGCATCTGCCACGCGACTGAAAAATAATCAAATTTTAGTTCCTTTTCAGTTGGATGCTAGTCTGACTCATGTTAATGATATGCAACGCAATGTAAAGGCAACTAGCTGGAAACGAGTTGCATTGCAACTGAGCAATTCGCACCATTCTTACAATGCTCTCTTCATCTGACGTACTCAGCACTGCTCAGCAATGCTCTCTTCATCTGAACTACTGTGGACGAAAGTGACATTGCAATTAACTTTAGTTGCATTGCATTTCAGTTGAGTTGCAGTTGCAGTGTGGTAGTGGACGAAGGGCCTTAGTCAACTATGTCTTCCAAGCGCCACATACCGCCTGTGCCACGTCTTCTGTCACTCAAACGATACTGCTGTGCATGCCTGTGCACCAACACAGTCATTTGTGGAAGAGCCACATTCAAGGGTCCAAAGAGCTGCATGCAGCTCGCGAGCCGCAGTTTGCCGATCCCTGCACTATATGATGTAAACATCAGTGCAATAATTTACTGGCAAGTGCTCTCCAGATAGTTTTTCAGACACTACTTGCACACATTTTCGCTACTCATGTAAATGCTTACACAAGTTACCATCAGTAGTACTTGCACAAGTTGTTTGCTCGTGTAAACTGAGCTTTAGTGCAGAAAAGTTTCAAAGAGAAAGTATTCTTTAGCATTTAAATTTTTGGGAATTTCTGCAGCTGAGAAGGATGGTAATTGCCCTGTAGCTAAACCTCTACAGTTATCTGAATCTAGGGTAAGGATTTAAATTTTAAATGAATAATGGATTATTTTTCTCAATTTCATTTTGTCAATAAATTCATAGTCGAGAGTGGCGTCAGCAAAAGTTAAAATTAATGAAATCAACTTGTCCGGCTAAAGAGTTTCCATTTATAAATTGAAAAAAATAATAAACGGCGCCCTCCAATAAACGGCGCAACAAAAAAGGCCTTTGAAAAAATAAACGGTGCGCCGTTTATTAGAATATTTACGGTATTAATGATAATTCGGGTTTGGTGGTGTTTTAGGGCCCTTCAACTACAAGGTCAATAGAGCCCCATCCACTACTGCACTACAGTACCATTTATCTGGCAATGAGAAATGTACCCTTGCCATCATAAGGAGACATTAAATCTTTGGGCCTACCTTTCCAAAATGGCAATAAATGTTTCCAAACTATTGTAAAATTCATAGCACATAAAATGGGAATCATTTTACAATTACATTGCAATCCAAAACATTTACAAAGTGAGAGAAAGCAAATTATTGAAGCAAACTGATATTCAAGATGCTTGCAAAAATATAGATTCTGTATAATGTATCCACATATATGACTGCTCTTAATATTAATAAAACACACAGTACTAAACATACTGGGTTTCTCTTATATCAAGATGTACAAAATGCAAATAGTGCTTTGAAATACTATTAATGAATTGTCACTTTTTCTACAAATTTATCACAACCTTTAAAAAATATATATATATACTGTATGTCAACTGATGCACTTATATGGCTCTCTTACAAATGCCCCTCAACCTGGCCCCATGCACAGGCTTTATGAAAATGTATCAAAATGTAAAATGCTTTTCCTACAGAAGGTCCTCCAAAATATTTTTGAACATGAGCCCCAAAAGTTCCCCCTGGCACCTCCTAACAGGTAGTTCAATCTTCTTGCCTGTAAGTAGGCTCATCCATAACAACTTTGTATCAAAATCATTCTAACGATTTTTTATGCTCAAAGACCATGAAATAGTTACAGTATGATGAGGAGGACAAAAGGTGGGAAATTCTGCAAAAGTGACAGGAATTTGAATCAAATAAATAACTTCGCCTGTATTCACACCTCTCAACACTAATTTTTTATGGACTCAGAATAGTGTGAATCGTTTGCTTGTAAAAACAAAACTGTTAGTGAAATATCCTATTGTGTTGTAAGTGGGAAAGTCATTATAGTAGGTAAGATAATAACTACAGATAGAGACAAGAAAAACGAAATTAAAACTTAGCTTTTGATGTCTTCTAGGCTGCAGTCCACTCCTCTGTGGCTTCTTGGCAAAAGGCTTCTGAAGAATGTTCAAATGACCCCTATTGTATCTTTACATTATAGTAGGTGCATTTGTTGATATGTTCTTAAAAAAAAAGTTGCGATAAATGTGGATTTTTGGCTCATTTTGTAGTAAACGGATGGGGTATTCATCCTTTTTGAATCACTGTACATTTGATACACCCTGCAATATTCAAGTGCTTCACTTATCCAGAAAATTCAGTTGTCCGACACGTGGTTGGTCCCATGGATGCCGGATGATTGGGGTTTTACTGTATATAGGAATGAGAGTTAGTCTCTCCACTGCCACATTGGCCAAATAAGGCTGCTTGGAGTGTTGTGAATTAGAATAAGTAGTATGAAATTTTTATTTTGGTGTGCCTTTTAACACAACCCACTACTATAACAATTTTATACTCAATTTTGTGACATTCATCTGGTAAGACTGTCATGATTGCTAGAGCAAAACGTTGGGTCGGGTCTGCAGGTTCTGGCTCTCCAGTCCCGCCTATCTCCCATCAGGTCTCCATCCACCCCACACAATAATACAGTCGTACCACAGGCTATGAACTTAATTCGTTACAGGACTTGGTTTGTAACCCAAAACAATGAAATAGAGGCAATCTGTGTCAAGATAAAATGAAATCTATTACTGCTGTGAAGCAAGGCTAATGAAAGCAAGACTGCAAGTGTGTTCCAAAGTGGATTAGGGCTAATCTTGGTTAGTACCACATGGTCTTCATTTGTACTGCTCTTCCTCTCCTTTGTTCACAACCCAAGGCAATGTTCATAACCCAAGACAAAATACTTTCAAATCCATTGTTCATAACCCAAATTGTTCATGATTTGAGGCATTTGTAACCCAAGGTACCACTGTATACCTCTTTATACAACCTGCCCCAAAGTCTGCTTTGGTCTTCCTCTGCCCCTGGTGCTTCCAATAACCTGCACCCCTGAAAGAACATAACCAGCTCTCCCCCTCTTAACCATACACAATACTACCAATCAATCAATCTATTCTCTCTCATCTTTTCCTAAACGTCTCTCTTCCCTCACCTACCCCCAAAATCCTCATTCCATTAACATAGTATTAGAATATCATCTACTTGCATTGTGCTCCATGACTTCTTCATACTGCCCAACGCTCCAACCCATATAATAACTGGCTTAAAAACTACCCTATAAAGCTTCCTTTTCAACATTGTCTGGCCTGCTTAAGAGGGTAGGAGATTGGGCCCCTCAGTGCTTGGCATTTGTGGATGATAATGGAGAAGTTAGCAACAGCAGAGAACAGATAAAGAAGGGACTAAACAATATTAGAGGAATGATAGAAAAGGGAGGGCTAAACATGAACATGACGAAGACAGAGTACCGTATTTATTCCAATAAAGGCCGCCCTCTAATAAGCGCCACATCATCAGTGTGAAATAAACAACAGACGCCGCCACCCTCTAATAATCGCCACTGCCCTTGCAGTGCTTATGGCGATTGTCACTTGCAGCACTTATGGTGCTTATTGAAGGATTCTTATCCCAATTACTGTATTAGTTTTCATCATTGTCATCTATAAAAGCATCATCATCATACTCTTATCCCACCTGCAGCAGGGTCAGGTATGCAGGTTACAGCCCACCACTCCCCCTGTCCACCCCACACACTGCTATATCCTTATCAACAACCTGTTCCCACATCTGCTTCAGTCTCCCCTGCCCTGGGTGCTTCTGACCACCTGCATTCCTGAAATGGTCCCAATGAGCTCTTCCTCCCCTTTTCTCATTGTGTGTTAATATTTTTATTATTTGTCCATTTTTTGGTGATGTCCACCACCCCATGCTACCTCAGATATACTCATTCATAATTCTATCAGCTCTTGACTATATTCATGTACTGCAGCATTCACACCTCAGCTACTTACATTCCATTGATGTGACTCTTTCTCACAACCCAACACTGATCCATACAAAATAGCTGGTATAACCACCACGCTGTAAAACTTCCTTTTCAACTACGTTGAGACCCTCCTATCACACAGGACACTGGTTGCCCATCTCCACTTCATATCGTCCACCAGGTGATGATCCCCTCCCACTTACGAGACTGTCACAATCATTGGAGCATATATATCAAAAGAAGAAGGTACCACTAGTAATTCTTGGAGGGGACTTCAATTTACCAGGGTTGGATTGGGGCTGTGTGCAGCCTAATTCAAATTCCAGGTTATCAGAGCTTCCATACATAAAGGAGTGTGGATGTGTGTAATTGGGCTACA
>JAAFCE010009058.1:8940403-8970491 GCA_013389805.1 Trigoniulus corallinus
GCTGGTACTTGATAGTGATTCTCCAGGGAGAATGGATGAGGTTACTATAACTAGGGTGGGAATTGAGCAACTACTACACAAATCAGTGGTTCATAAGGCTGCAGGTCCTGATGGCATTTTTCCATATATTATGCAGCGACTTTCAGGGATACTTAGCTATTACCTGGTGGAAATATTTAGAAAGTCATTAGACATGGGTATTATTCCATCATCATGGAAACTGGCTAATGTGGTACCAATTTTCAAGTCAGGAGACACAGCAGACCCTAAGTGCTATAAACCTGCTTCATTAACGAGTGCTGTATCCAAGGTTTTTGAACACATCCTATTCTCCTCTATTATGGGATATCTGGAAAAGAATGGCATCTTTAACAACAATCAGCATGGATTTAGGAAAGGGAGGTCATGTGACACCCAAATGGCTTGCTTGATGGATTATATTCAAAGGGCTTTAGACAACAGAAAGCAGGTTGATGTTATATTGTTAGACTTTGAACAGGCTTTTGTCATGGTGCCCCATGATAAGCTGATTTCAAAAATGTCAAGTCTAGGGATACATAGTAAGGTTACTCAGTGGGTAAGGTCATATATGCTTGATAGGCAACAGAGGGTAATGTACAAGGGTAGTGCATCTGAATGGAAACCAGCCACATCAGGGATACCTCAGGGAAGTGTTTTGGATCCTTAGTTGTACATTCTCTATGTGAATGATATAGGATTTGACATTAGTTCCTTCCTGGAACTATTTGCAGATGACACCTGTACTGCCCGGGTGTTAGATGAGGGGATATCATCCTGTACACAATTACAACAGGATCTCAATAAGATTTACAATTGGTGTGTAAAATGGGAACTGCCATTGAATCTGAAAAAGTGTAGGATTCTTACAATATCTAGATCTAGGGAGCTACATGACTTTGATTACTATATAGGTGGAGTTAGGGTTGAGAGAGTTGGCACCCATAAGCATCTTGGAATAATTTTAAATAACCAAGGTACCTGGAAGGATCATATAAATAAATTAGTTGGGAGGGCTGGTCAATTCCTCCATCTGATTAGTAGGGTCCTTCAGGACAGCACAAGGGAGGTGAGGGAAACAGCATATATTTCAATGGTGCGACCAATTATGGAGTATGGTAGTCCAATTTGGTTTCCTTTCAGGCAGGAATTATCTTGGGAGATTGAAAGGATACAGAGGAGGGCAGCAAGAATTGTATTCCACAGGTTTTCTCACAGGGATAGTGTGTCTGACATGGTCAGGGAACTAGGTTGGGAAACACTAAGCCAGCAGCGAACATCTCACAGCATAAGTCTGTTTATCAGACTGCTGCTGCTGGGGTGTGATGGACCTCTGGTGGGATGTGTGTCCCCTGCTAATTGCAAAGGGAGAAGGGATCATTTGTATAAATTGAAGGAGATTAGGGCACAGACAGACACATATTACTGGTCTTTCTTACCAAGGACCATTCGACAATGGAATGGCCTTGGAAAGGATAAGGTGGAGGGCCTAATAAAAAGCCACCCTACTATTACTAGTGTTGTAGAGGGATCACAGGAATTTAACCCTGGGGTTTTGGGAGCTTTTTGGTAATATATGTAAGAATGAGAGTTGGTCTCTCCACTGCCATATTGGCCAAATAAGGCTGCTTGCAGTCTTGTGAATTAGAATTAGAATCCACCATTGATTCTATGGGTCACATCAGAGTCTATTTCCCTATAGCTAAGGAACGTTGATCCTAAGTACTAGAACTCTTTCACCTTCTTCATTAGTTCGCCCCTATAAAATACGGCACTGTTATTTTACCATCCGGCATTATCATCTATGAGGAATCACAAAATTAATAAGCGCCGCCGTCTAATTAACGCTGCCCTCTAATCAGCGCCACACCAAAAACGCCGTGAAATAAATAAATGGCACGGCGTTTATTGGAATAAATACGGTATTTCGATTTCATTTGGGAAGGGCAGGAAAATAACGATGACGTACGTTCGAGGGGCGAACTGGTGAAAGAGTTTCAAGAGGCAAAGTACTTAGGATCAACGTTCCTAAGCAATGGGGAGATAGACTTGGATGTGACCTGTAGAATCAATAGGAGTGGCTGAAGTGGAGACAGGCAACGGAGTCCTCTGTGATAGAAGGTCCCAATCAAGCTGAAAGAGAAATTCTACAGGGCAGTGGTTACAAAAGCTATGCTGTATGGCAGTGGCGTTCTGAGTGTATTCTGGGCTTGGGGAGAAAGACCATAATCTGAGCCCTCTGGCGCCCTGGAAACTTAATGCGAACCACATTTTTGCACTCCCTGTCTTCTTCGCCTGAGGACATCTGTCCCCCTTCGCCCCCACCTTGGTACACCTCTACTGTATGGATCGGAGTTTTGGGTAGTAGGGAAGAGCCACATCAATAGAATGCAAGTGGCGAAGATGCCGATGCTGCAGTACAGGAGTGGGGATGAAATTAGGAATGCGTTAATTAGAGGTAGCCTAGGCAGTAGCGTAGCCCCGTTTTAGCGCCAAGGGAGCAGCAAGCATATTAAGAATTCGCCATTTTTCAATCTTAAAAAGCCACCGATTTTCTGTAAACTTGCTAGCTACGCCAGTGAGCCTGGGGGGTGGTGGACATCACAGAAAAAAATGAGGGAGGTATGGACACGTCATGAGAAGATGGGAGTAGGAGCTTGTTAGGTCCTTGCCAGGAATGCAGGTGGTTAGGTACAGGGGTACAGGTTGTCCATAAGGAGATGGCAGTGTGTGAAGTGGATGGGGCTTAGTAGAAGACAGACAGTAGTGGAGGGCTAGAACCCACAGACCTGACCCTGCTACAGGCGAGATAAGGGTATGATGATAATGGCTGGTTAGGGCTGGTGCTATATTTTGCTAGGCCCTGAGAAAATTAATGAAGTGAGGTCCATCTATAAATTGGCTCATAAATCCAAATGTGCGGGGCCCTGTGCTTTCATTCAGTTCGCACACCCATCACGCCAGCTTTGTTGTTGTTGTTTGCTGGTGTTTAAGGTCCCGTCAACTACAAGGTCATTAGAGACCCGCCCACTGCATAGTTCTAGTGCATAGACTGCACAGACACTACACTAATGCGACGATTATTAGGTATTAGCAGTACCCAGCTTTCCCGAGCGACCACCCATGTCAGTACTAACTGGGCTTGCATTGCTTAACTTCAGTGATCAGACGAGAACTGGTGTGTCCAACGCAACTCGCCGCTCCCCCAGCTTTGTTCAGGCTGGTTAGAAAAAGACAGGTAACTTTGTGCTTTAAGAAAATACTTTTGTAACCCACGTGTGATTTGTGGATGCAGCAAGCACTAACCACTTTTCACAATGAGACTGGGAATAGGAAATTTGCAACCCTTAACATTGGAGTGACATTGATGAAGTAGTACAGTCCATAAGCAGTACAATTAGACAGGGCAAGGGAAATGAGCGCTTAATTATTGCAGGTGATTCTAATGCCCATGTGGGCATGGATGTTTCAGGATATGAGGAGGTGCATGGAGGAAGGGGTATGGGACAATCAACCCTTAGAGGCAGAAGGTCCTTGAGACAGCAAGGGCACATGACCTCGCATTAGCCAATACATGGCACAAGAAAAGGGAGAAGCACCTATTTACGTTGAAGTCCCTGCAGGGGAGGTCCCAAATAGACTTCTTCATGGTTAGGGAGCAGCCCAAGGGAGAGATCCAAGATTGCTGGGCACTACCCAGTGAGGATTTCAGAAGGAGAGTGGTCATAAGCTGCTCATGACAGAATTCCTAATAACGGGGGTAGTTAGCAAACATACATTGAAAGGGGAATCCGTTATTAGGTGGTGGAAGTTGTCCACCAAGGCAGAGGAATTCAGGCCAGAGGCTGTCAGCCAGATCGACTGGCACTGGGATAGGTCAGCCACCGCCATGTGGGACAGGGTGGCTAGGAAAATTAGGAGATGTGGAGAGGCAGTGTTTGGCATGGGTAGAGTAGGAGACACTTCTCAGGGTAGGCAGACATGGCGGTGGAATAAGGAGGTGGAAGCTGCCATCAAACTAAAGAAGGCAGCTTTCCATAGATGGAGGGAAATAGGGGACCAGGTTTCAAAGACGATTACATTCAGGCAAGGAAAAACGCCAGAAGGACCATTGCCCTAGCTAAGTACCAGAAGTACAGGGCTCTAGATGAAACGCTGGGGACAAGGGAGGGAGAGAAGGCAGAGTTTAGACTGGCCAAGAACAGGTATAGAACTAGTAAGGATGTCACCAGGGCCCTAATGGTAAAGGATTCCAATGGCAGGGTCCTGTTCCAACCAGCAGAGGTAATCAAAAGTTGGGAGGAGTACTACCACAGCCTCTTAAAAGCAGCCACATGTGCAATGGTCACAGACAGCAATCCATGCACTACACAGGCATCAGACAGAATGAGTGAGGATGAAATAGTCAGAGCCCTTCAAAAGATGAAAGGTCAAAAAGCAGTAGGCCCAGATAAAGTCCAGTTGGATGTTTGGCGCACCTTGGGGACAACTGGCATTACATGGCTAGGGAAGCTTTTCATTAAGTTAGCAAATGGTGTCAGGATGCCATCTGCATGGCAAGAAAGTTGGATAGTACCACTGTTCAAGGGCAAAGGTGATGCCCAGGACTGTGGAAACTATAGGGGGATAAAGCTGGTGAGCCATTCTATGATGCTGTGGGAGCGAGTCATAGAATGTCACCTCAGAGACCAAACCAGTCTCTGGGGAAATCAATTTGGGTTTATGCCTGGTAGGTCTACCATGGAACCAATCTTCGTCTACGACAGATAGGCAGAGAAGCATAGAGCAGCAAAAAAGCCTGGAGAAGGCATATGATAGTGTCCTTAGACACGTAGTATGGTATGTTCTAAGAAAGAAAGGGGTTGATGAAGGCAACATTAGGATAGTGCAGGATATGTATGATGGTTCCATCACTCGGGTGAGGACAACATGGAGTAACACTGCAAGCTTCAACGTGCAGGTTCTTGTGCATCAAGGGTCAGCTCTTAGCCCATACCTATTAACATTAGTAATGGATGAGCTGCTGACGGGAATATGGGAGAGCCCACAGTGCCAGATATTTGCAGATGATGTGGGAAGGCTTGAGGAGTCCAAGGAGGATGCACAAAAGGGCCTTCAAGACATTAAAACAGCAATGACAGGAGGGGGCCTTAAGCTGAACATGAGGAAGACTGAGTACCTAACTTTCAATTTTAGTGACCAGGGGCAAGAGGGTGAGTTTCAGTGTGGGGGAGAGGGGATTCCGGTGGTGCAGGAATTTCGCTATCTAGGAGCAGTTTTGCAGAGTAATGGGGATATTGATTCTGGTGTGACCCATAGGATTAATGCAGGATGGCTGAAGTGGAGACAGGCAAGTGGGGTGCTGTGTGACCACATGGTCCGAATAAAGTTGAAGGGCAAAGTTTACAGAACTGTCGTTAGGCCCGCAATGCTGTATGGCTCAGAGTGTTGGGCAGTTAGGAAGAACCATGAAAGTCAAATGCATGTGGCTGAGATGTGAATGCTGCGCTACATGCGTTGGGTGTCATGATCTGGCAGAATCCGAAACAATTATTTTAGAGGTAGCTTTGGGGTGGGAGACATTGCAGAGAAGATGAGAGAAAATCGTTTGAGGTGGCATGGGCATGTGATGAGGAGGAACTTATTAGGTCCATTGTGGGACTGCAGGTAATTGGGGGCAGCAGGGGTAGAGTACGACCAAAACGGAAGTGGGAACAGGTGGTGCAAAGGGACATGGAGTCGCGTGAGGTGGAGGGGGACGTCGTGGGGGATAGGCAGGAGTGGAGGATTACAACCCGCAGACCCGACCCTGCCTCAGGTTAGAGAAGGATGAGATGATGATGATGATGATCTCTGGCCTTGGTCAGTTTATAAATTCTCTTCCCGTCCTTTGTCTATAACTGACTATTGAGGGCCTGATACCTCTGGTGTTCGGCTAAAGCAATGATCCTCCTAGTTGTGCTCTTGGCATGCCTATAGTGTATTGTAGACTCCTGGTCTCCTATCTCAATCAACCTGTGGAATGCAGCCTTGTTTGTTTCATTGTAGCCTCCACCTCATCATTCCACCACCATGGATGCCTGCCCTGGGTTGAACCTCCTACTCTAGCCTGGCCTAGAATGGCTTTCCCACATTTTCCAATTTTTCTGGCTATCTTGTCCCACATGACATTAGCTGTCCCTTTCCAATCCCACTCTACCTGCCTTTGAACTTTCTGGTGAAAATCCTCTGTTTTGGTGGGCAATTTCCACAACCTGAAACCTTCTCTCCTTTCCATGAATGCGCCTTGCCTGCATCTTTCACTAGAATTCCTGATACAGTCCAACCCCCGATAATGAAAACCCCGGATAATGAAATTTTCTGGTTAATGAAGACAGTTAGGTAGGTCCCAGCCAAAGGTATATGACATTACATGTAACTGTACCTTGGATAATGAAGACTCGGATAATGCATAATGAAGAAAACTTATGCTTTTTCTGTATATGTGCTACAATATAATTTCACTCTGGATATTGAAGACAGCCTTATAAAAATTTCAAAAGGACATAGTCTAGCTAGTTTTAAGCAGTTATAAGAGGGTGGCTAGGGATTTTGTTGGAGCAGAAAGCTCTAACATTCAACCCACTACTGAGAAGTAAAGATTTTAGTAAAGGGTGTACAGTATTACATACCTGCCCTTGTAATTGGATAGCTAGTCACATTTGTAAAAGCCCATCTTTTAAATACAGTATACTCTCATTAATGGACAGCCATGAGGAATTAAGTCTGTCCACTATTAGGTGTCCGCTATTGGGAATAACGATTTACCACTGTAAGTGAACTTCGGGACAAAATGCCATGTACCACTATAGAGAGGTGTCCATTAAGGGAGGTTTCACTATATGCTGATGTTTTGATTAAATTTATCAATTTGTTTATTGAAATTTCATTTAGAAACGTTGTTGTACGTTTTAAGTGAAAAAAAAAACAAATGCTAAGAAGCTATCATGGGTATGAATTATACCTAAAATTGTACATTCTGGATAATGAAGACACTTATGGTTGGTCCCTTAGGGGTCTTCATTATCGGGGTTGGACTGTATAAGTAACCTCTATGGCCACATTCTTTTCGAAAAGTTTCACCTGGGAGTGTCTAGCAATCATGAACATCTGCTCTATGTTGCCTTCTGACAATAAAGGAATCTATCTGTGAACTTCCTTGTGTTGACTGGAATGTGATCAGGTGCTTGTCCCTCTTCCTGAACGACGTATCTGCCTCAAGAATTCACTGCCCTTTTATGTAACTGTTCCATATCGCCATTCCCCATGAACCTCTCCATATCCCTGCCTACCCTAGCGCTCATTCCTTTTACAATGCCTTACCAGACAATCTAGTGAGTGCACCGTCTCAAGAAAGTGCCTCCAGAAACCCACCTTAGCGAGTTCGTCAAGACCAGCTTGAGGGGCCACGCACTGATGAGGTAGAGTGACTCCTTGCTCAGCTCACTATTTCATATTTTACCAACCCCATTCCGTCCCTCTTCACTAACAGTATATAGAAGTTTGTACCCCTTACCAAGGGCCCTTCATAGATCACCCTTCTACCTTGTTTCTTTCAAAAGACACACTAATCCCCACCTTCATAATCCAAGATTACCCCCTAATTCTTGATGAAAATGCTCTGAATGAAGGCACCCCCTCCAAGCTTCTGGATCCCAAAGGAATATTGGACTGGTATACAGTGGGGGGGGGTGGGATGCCGGCCAATCACACACAAGACACTCAACGCATTATCTGTCATTGAGGCCGAGGTCTGCACCCCATGGTACAGTGGGTCGCCCTGACGGCCGCCAGAACGAAGATTTTAATCCCTTGCACCATACGTTGGAAGTTTTTGAATTTTGCATCATATGGGTGCAAATTTTGAATTTTCGGTCCAGCCCCCCCCCCACCACGGAGCCCAACAAGGGGCACCCAACAAGGGCTGCTCTGACAGGTAACCATGGTAAGGTCGGACAGGTATCAGAGAGCCATGACTATCCAGTACCAGGACCAGTAGGCATCGGGGGCTGTTCATGTCATTTCTGAAAGTTACCCTATGGGTATAAAACGACCCCTCTATCCGACTGATCAGACGGGGTATCCATCTGACCGCTCGTTTTCCACTGGAGGCCAAGGCGAGAGCAGCGTGTTGGAGACTTAGGGTTGCCACGCCACCGCTCGACGTGCAGGGCGGCCCAGAGAAGGCGTAGGGGTTGCGCTCCCTCAACCGCCAGGATACAGATTCCCCAGGGATTCGGATCTCCATGCATGGCAAAAACGTGGGCAGTCGTTTTCTTATTGATGGCAAGCCGCACAAATGTTAATTGTTAAATCAATTGTTAAATGTTAATTGTTGAATCACTTAGAAAAAAATGTGCAAAATATGTCACACAATATAAATCCACAATATATTGATTAATCCAATTTTTCAATTTTTGCACTTAAAACATTTGTGCAGGTTGCCATCGTTATGGTCACCTTCCAGAGTAGCCTACATTCCCCAGGATGGATGATAAATAATATTCCAGGTTGGCCAGCCCTGAGTCTCCCCCGTTTACTGGCCTTTTGCAACATGGGAAAGTGCGGTGGGCCAATTCTAACTCAGGTATGAAGGGGGTGCCTGGCATTGGAAACACTGAAAACATCATCATGATGATCATCATCATACCCTTATCCCACCTGCGGCAGGGTCGGGTGAACAGAACGTGCTCTGACCGGGGGCAGCCCAACCAGGCGTCTGGAACCAGCAGCAAATAATGGCTGAGTTGTCTGAGAGGGGATGCCGGCCTACCCCACGTGATCCAACACTCCATTATTCTAATTCTAATTCACAACACTGCAAGCAGCCTTATTTGGCCAATATGGCAGTGGAGAGACCAACTCTCATTCTTACATATATTGCCAAAAAGCTCCCAAAACCCCAGGCTTAAATTCCTGTGATCCCTCTACAAGACTAGTAATGGGAGGGTGGCTTTTTATTAGGCCCTCCACCTTATCCTTTCCAAGGTCATTCCATTGTCGATTGGTAAGAAAGACCAGTAACATGTGTCTGTCTGGGATCTCTAATGACCTTGTAGTTGACGGGACCTTAAACACCAACAAACAAAAACAAAACAAATGTGTCTGTCTGTGCCCTAATCTCCTTCAATTTATACGAATGATCCTTTCTCCCTTTGTAATTAGCAGGGGACACACATCCCACCAGAGGTCCATCACACCCCAGCAGCAGCAGTCTGATAAACAGACTTATGCTGTGAGATGTTCGACGCTGGCTTAGTGTTTCCCAACCTAATTCACTGATCATGTCAGACACACTATCCCTGAGAGAAAACCTGTGGAATACAATTCTTGCTGCCCTCCTCTGTATCCTTTCAATCTCCCAACATACTTCCTGCCTGAAGGGAAACCAAATTGGACTACCATACTCCATAATTGGTCGCACCATTGAAATATATGCTGTTTCCCTCACCTCCCTTGTGCTGTCCCGAAGGACCCTACTAATCAGACGGAGGAATTGACCAGCCCTCCCAACTAATTTATTTATATGATCCTTCCAGGTACCTTGGTTATTTAAAATTATTCCAAGATGCTTATGGGTGCCAACTCTCTCAACCCTAACATTTTTGACATTTTTGAAATCAGCTTATCATGGGGCACCATGACAAAAGCCTGTTCAAAGTCTAAGAATAAACATCAACCTGCTTTCTGTTGTCTAAAGCCCTTTGAATATAATCTATCAAGCAAGCCATTTGGGTGTCACATGACCTCCCTTTCCTAAACCCATGCTGATTGTTGCTAAGGATGCCATTCCTTTCCAGATATCCCATAATAGAGGAGAATATGATGTGTTCAAAAACCTTGGATACACACTCATTAATGAAACTGGTCTATAGCACTTAGGGTCTGCTGTGTCTCCTGACTTGAAAATTGGTACCACATTAGCCAGTTTCCATGATGATGGAACAATACCCCTGACAACAAGTATCCCTGAAAGTCGCTGCATAGTATATGGAGAAATGCCATCAGGACCTGCAGCCTTATGAAAACCTGATTTGCGTAGTAGTTGCTCAATTCCCACCTAGTTATAGTAACCTCAACCATTCCCACTGGAGAATCACTATCAAGTACCAGCTGGAAGTTCCTCCTACTGGTTGCAAAGCTTTTTGCAAATGCATCATTGAAAACATTTGCAATCATAAGACTATCCTTAACAACATTTCCTGAACTATCTTTAACCACTGTATCCCTATAACCCTCTTTCCTACACCTCTTCAGATACCCCCAGAAAGCTTTTGGATTTTTCTTAAGCCTGTCTCCCAAAATGTTTTCATGAAAATTCTTGTAAGCCTTCTTCATATACACTTTAAAACCCTTAACTGACACACATGGGTCCCTGGGACCCAAGAAAAATTTCCTTACCCTCCCCTCATTAAATGGTACATTTCATTTAAATAACTAATTGTGTACTCTTCAACCCTTTATTGGACTTTCACCTTATACCATTAGTTGACTTCTGTGAATATCTGTGTGTATAAAAATAGCTGTGTTGGGTCTCTGGGACCCATATGTGTAGTCTGTGGAAGTTTTTTTTACAACGTTATTTTACATTTGGCTAAAAATGTGTGAATTTATTGATGAGAACATTACTGTAGAAGGATTGGATAATATCCTAAGTGATGATGATGACATTAGTGGTTCAGACAGTAAATATGAAGAAAGCATTCATGAAAGTGACACCTCTGAAAGTTGTTATGAAGATGAGGGCAACACCCTTGTTCCAGGTATGAAATATTTTTATGGCAAAAATCGCTTCAATTGTTTGTTTTTTTGTTGGTGTTTAAGGTCCCATCAACTACAAGGTCATTAGAGACCCATCCACTGCATAGTTCTAATGCATACACTGGACAGACACTACACTAATGCGACGATTATTGGGTACTAGCAGTACCCAGCTTTCCCAAAGCTACCACCCATGTCGGTACTAACTGGGCTTGCGTTGCTTAACTTCAGTGATCAGACAAGAACTGGTGTGTCCAATGCAACTCGCCGCTCCCAAAAATCGCTTCAAATGGTCAGCAACTCCAGCAATCCATGGTAGAACTCCCCAGCACAACATCATCTCAAAGTGTCATTTACCAGGAGTTAAAGGGCCTGCAAAAGAAGCTAAATCACACAGTCCAATGGTATTGTGGGAATTGCTGTTTACCAATGAAATGCTTGAGACAATTGTGCTTCATACAAATTATAAAATAAAAGCTGTATTAAAGGATACTTCTACGCAGTCTTATAAAAAGAATACCAATATTATGGAAATGAAAGCTTTGATAGGATTGTGCTATTTTTGGGGAGTTTTTAAATCAAATAATGAAGATCTTATTTCTGCATATGCCAGTGATGGAAGTGGAAGACCAATATTTCATGCTGTGATGCCATATAATAGAGTATTATTCTTACTCAAATGCCTTAGATTTGATGATGCTTCAACAAGGGATAGGAGAAAAGAAACTGATAGGCTTGCACACATTTCATGGCTTTTCAACATATTTTTATGCAACTGTCAAATTAATTACTCAGTAGGACACTATGTCACTATTGATGAAATGCTGGTTGGTTTTCGAAGACGATGTAGATTCAGGATGTATATACCATCCAAACACAAAAAATATGGCATCAAAGTGTTTATTTTGACAGATACCAAAACTCACTATTGTTTAAATGCTGAGGTGTATTGTGGACGGGCATCACTCCACCCATCTACAACCACAACAAAACTTCTTCAGTCAACTTCAATTGTTCTAAGACTAATCGATCCCATTGCTGGTAGTAACAGAAATGTTACAGCTGATAACTGGTTCTGTTCAATGGAACTTGCAAAACAGTTAGTGAATAAAAAACTCAGTTTGGTTGGGACAATGAAGAAAAATAAAAAAGAATTGCCACCTCAATTTATTAGCACAAGAGGCCGAAATGTAGATTCCTTATTATTTGGATTTTCTGGTCAATATACAATTGTGTCATTCATGCCAAAGAAGCACAAAATAATAAATTTAATTTCAACCATGCATCACAAGGAAGAAATTGATGAGGATACAAACATCATTCTTGATTACAACAGCACAAAAGGTGGTGTTGATGCACTTGACCAAAAGTGTGAAAATTATGCTACAGGGCGACGTACACATCGATGGCCATTGGCCATATTTTACAAGCTTTTGGACATTGCTGGTGTGAATGCATATGTTCTATACTTTGGAACAGAGAATAGTGAAGAAATAAGCAGAAGAAAATTCCTGATGCAGTTAGGGAAAGAACTGGCTAAGGAAAACATGCTGTATAGGCTTCAGAATCCAAAGTTAAGAAAGACTGTAAGGGAAGCCATTTATGACACACTAGAGATAAAAGAAGATGAAAGGAGTGTAGCAACTCAACCTGCCACCAGTGAAGCAAGAGAAAATCTATCAAGATCAAAGAGGAAAAAATGCCCCTTTTGCCCAAAAGTGGACAGGAAAACAAGCCATAATTGTGCTAAATGCCATTCTCCACTATGTCTACAGTGTTGTGTTATCCTGTGTCCTAAGTGTATTGAGAAATAATGCTGTATTTTTATGAAATGTGCTTTCTGCATTGCATCCCCAAAAGATTATCACTAGATGATTGCTGACCAAAATTTGTGGATAACCCTCTGCTTTGTCACATTTAAGACCAGTTTCTGCAACATGGCTGTTACTATTGTCAGTAATGTGAATAGAACATGATTATTTTTTCCCATCAAAGTTATCCCAAACTAAGTACATGTATAGGCAGGCATGTTTTCTGTTTGAAATAAAATTTTTTATCATTTTTTAACTGCTAATGGGCTACTCATGACAGTTTTAAAGATTTTCTCGCATTATTGCATCACTGCAATCAAGTGATGCAATTATTTTTCTGCTTTGAAATTTTTATACCAAGTTTTAACCACATATAAATGTATATTTTTTCTGTTGTCAGCCAAAATTTTATGATAATTTATTGACTAATAAGGTAGTTTTGAAACGTTTTCTGAAGTTAAGTTCTTGCAAACAAGAATTTCAGTACATTTTAAAAATTCAATTTCTTTTCATATAAAGAACTTTGCTAAAAATTTGAAGTATAGTAATATTTAATATGCATATGTATACCTTTAATACCAGCAAGTTGTTTGTTTTGTTGTTTTATTTTTTAAAGGTGTTTCAGCATAAAATCTCATACTGGGTCACTGGGACCCAAGTGTGTCGAGAGTGTAATTTTTTTCAGTGTGTCGATTAAGGGTTAATTAACCATTTTCTTGGCCTTCTTATAAACTAACTCAGTATTGGCATCCCTCCCTCTCCTAAGTGCATTTCTAGCCTTTCACTGGTTCCACAAAGCTACCTTATGCAACCAAAAATAGAAATTTTGGCAGGTAAATTAGTGCTTTGTTGGTTATAATATTGCATGATGTCTGACCGATTGCACAATAACAATAAGCAACAGGGATATTCCAGAGGGCATGCCGAATTGTGAACGTTGAAAACATTTACCGCATTATCTCGGGTGTAATACACTTTGGTGCATAATATGTATCCCAAGTTTCAAGATTTACAGTATGAGACAAAAGTTGGGCAACTTTCAAATTTGCAATGTTCTGTTCTCATTAAATCTGAAATTAAAAAGCAGTTTTACATTGTGAATTAGTTATCTAACCTTTATTATACAAACATTTAACTATCTTCAGCTAAAAATGCAGTGAAAAAGAGTTATATCAAAATAATTACAATACAATAAAAAGACCTATGTGGAAGAAAAGTTTGGAAACTTCAGAATTAATATTCTGTCCAACCACATTTTGCTTTAATTACTGCTTGAATTTTGTAAGGAATTGATTATAAAAAGTTTCACACATTCATATGGAGTGAAGCTGTACCAAGCATCATGAATGGGAGCTTCCAAATCGGAGCTATTCCCAGGCCAAGGCAAAGCACTAACACTTTGTTTTTCAAAGCAGCATTTCGTAGTATGTAATGTAATGCATGGGGCCCCCACGATCTTGTTGATAGATAAAATCATCATTTTCAAAATAAAATGTTGATGTGGAAGTCAGACGATCACTGGGCCACAAATGAAACGCAAACTTCCAACACCTGATAAGACATGGTACCATAAATAAAAATAATTACACTGGAGGATGCTTTACATGTTGTGAGACACATTTCGCATTAAACATTTCATGGCGTTTATAAACAACTATTTGTTTACAGTTGTTGAATAAGGAGAACTTTACTTCACCATCAAATATTACCTTCTTCCAATCACTTACAGTCCACACATATATTTTTTGTTTCACTTTTTCGTTGACATTGGCTTTTTTGACTCCTACTCTTAAAGTGTATCCCATTTCTTTCAGTCGTTGAATGATTGATTTTGATGATATTGGTTGTCTACTAAGTGTAATTACTTATGTCACCATGTGTTCATCTGGAGCTGGAAGATTGCTTTTCGTTCAAGACCCAGTGAACAGGGCAAAATATGTGGACATTGTAAGCGGCCATCTGATTCCCTCATCATTTGTCCTGGGAATAGCCCAGACCTCAATTTAATTGAAAATCTTTGGAACCTATAGAAGAAAAAAGTGCATCATGCAAACTCTACAAATATCACTGATTTGGAAGCCTCCACCCATGATTTTGGTGCAAATTCACTCAACATTAACGTCTAAACTTAGTACAATCAATGTCTCACAGAATTCAAGTAGTAATTAAAGTAAAAGATGGTTGAGCAAATTAATGCAGTTGTAGAGGAGCGGAATTTTTGAAATCTTACTGGTGCTGACGTCAGTCGCCCACAAACAGGCGCTTGATAGCTTTTAACAATGTTGCTGTCCAGGGCTAGCTTGTGGGTTTCAGGCGCCCTAGGCAAGTGGATCCATCGCCGCCCCCATTAAATGTAATGGAGTTTTAAATTGTCCCAGCACCCCGCATGCCCTTTGGCATTTGTCCCATTGCTAATGCGTTGGTATGGCTCTGCAACAGGGTGCCTCCAGAAAGTCAGCAATTAGAAAGGCCCAGTGCCGGATTTAGATATTGAGAGACCCTAGGCTATTTCAATTTTGAGGCCTTTTTCAAGCCCTTTTGATGCCCCCTTTCTTAAGTTTTGAAGCCCGCTAAATGTTGAGGCCCTAGGCTTCAGCCTAATTAGCCTATTGGTAAATCGGGCACTGGAAAGGCCCCACCATTCAGAGAAGTTTGGGAACCCCAGGAATACGAATATTTTAAATAACAGCTAGACTGCATTGCAGGGAAGTAGCTACAGTGCATCACAGTGAAAATCATGCAAGCAATTTGCACAAAAAGAGTTACCAAATCAATATTAATTTTTGTCTAAATATAACCATATTTTATTTTCAAATATTATTTTTATTACCATCACTGACAATCACATGAAAAATATGAAAATTATTCTATGCTAAAAACAAAAATTAAAATCCTTGAACCATGTACAAAATTCATGTCACAGTGAAAATGATGCAAAGCCAAAAAAACCTTTTTGAAAATTAAATTTAAATTAACTAATATATTGTGGGAAGTGTGCGTGAAAGTCTCGTGGGATGCCTTGTATTAATGCCTCCAAATGATTTGGCATCAAATTAACTAGCTTTGTGGTGTAACTTGAGCTTACTTTCTCCCATTCTTCCTGTAGGACAGTCATCAAGTCATTTTTAATGGAAATGTTGTATTTTCTTACTTCCATTTCTAGCAGACTCCAAATATGTTCAATAACATTAATATCTGGAGACTGGAGAGGCGATTTTCTTAATTTTTGGGTTAATGATACTAGCACCATTCTTTAGCTTTCAATTGGGAAGGACAGGAAAATAATGGAGTCACATGCTCTAGGGACGAACGGGTTAAGAAGGTGCAAGAGGTAAAGTACTTAGGATCAACATTCCAAAGTAATGGGGAGATACTCTTATGTGACCCATAGAGTCCTGTGTGACAGGATGGTCCCAATCAAGTTGAAAGTTTTACAGGGCAGTGGTTAGGCCAGTTTTGGGCAGTGGTTAGGCCAGTTTTGGGCAGTGAGGAAGAGCCACGCCAATAGAATGCAAGTATCCGAGATGAGAATGGTGCAGTATACAAGTGGGGTGTCAAGTGTTGATAGAATATGCAATGAGTATATTTGAGATAGCCTGAGGGTGGTGGACATCATGGGGGAAAGGGGGAGAATAGTTTGAAGTAGTATGGAAACTCAATGAGAAGAGGGGAGTAGTTTGTTAGGTGCATTTTACGAATGCACATGTTTGGAAGCACCAAAGGTAGGGCGAGATCAAAGCAGACTTGGGAGCAAGTTATTCACAAGGATATGGTAGTGTGTGGGGTGGACGGGGACATGGTGGGAGATATAGATAGAATGGAGTGGAGAATTAGAACCCACAGACCCGACCCTACCATAGGTGGGATAAGGGTATGATGAGGATGCAAGCACCACTCTTTAATTTAGTCATTCAATGATGTGTTTGCACTGTACCACTACTTCTGTTAATAATTGAAGCTACAGTATCTCTCTTGGTTTTTTTTCCAATTTTAAAGTTTTCAACTGCAATTTCCCATTCTCTAACTGAATTATGGGCACCCATTTTTTTCACTCAAAACACTTTCCAACCAGAAATAAAACACTTTAATTGGTAAATTACCGACTGTGAACTGCTTATTATTTAACTTCAAAAACATTTGTACATTCCTTTATTACAATAATCGACTTTGCATCATTTTCACTGTGACATGAATTTTGTACATGGTTCAAGCTTTTTAATTTTTGATTTTTTTAAAGAATAATTTACATATTTTTCATGTGATATTCAGTAATGTTAATAGAAATTGTACTGTGGTGGAAGGCTGCTAATAATTTTTAGGAATTGGAATAAAGATGATTTCTAATTCCTTGATCTGAATTTCGCGTGTTCTTGTAATCCAATATCTTTTGAACTTCAATAGAGACGATTGTATGTTTTGAGATGTATGATGAATATATAAAATTCGAAGTGATATTAATAATACTATATTTATTTCAATAAAGGCCGCCCTCTAATAAGCGCCACATCATCAGTGTGAAATAAACAACAGACGCCACCCTCTAATAATCGCCGCCCTCCAATAATCGCCGCTGCCCTTGCAGTACTTATGGCGCTTGCCGCTTGCAGGACTTATGGCGCTTATTGAAGGATTCTCATCCCAATTACTGTATTAGTTTTTATCATTATCATCTATAAAATCATCATCATCATACTCTTATCCTACCTACAGCAGGGTCAGGTATGCAGGTTCTAAGCCTGCCAGTCTCCCCTGCTCTGGGTGCTTCTGACCACCTGCATTCCTGAAATGGACCAAATGAGCTCTTCCTCCCCTTTTCTCATTGTTTGTCCATTTTTTGGTGATGTTCACCACCCCAGGCTAACTCAGATATACTCAATCGTAATTCTATCAGCTCTTGACACTCTATCCATGTAGTTTGCCCCCTAGAAAATATGGCACTGTTATTTTACCATCCAGCATTATCATACATGAGGGATCACACGTTTATTAGAAGGTGTCGCCTTCTAATAAACGTCACCCTCTAGTAAGTGCTGCACCAAAAACGCCACAAAATAAATAAATGGCATGGCATTTATTGGAATAAATACAGTACTAACATGAAAACTTATGTAAAATATATATTGAATAGTTGAACGGTTTTTATAGCAGAGACTAATATTTTGCGTGTGATCTTTGTGGCGATCATTGAGGAACTCTTTTTGTTTCTTTTCAAAAATTCAAAATTCCAAATTTTTTGAATGTGTTTTTGTTTTTCTAATTTTTAAATTCCTGAACAGAAACGTGTGATGTTTCTGTTCTTATATATGAAATGTTATGTGTGTTACACCAGCATCTGCTGAAGAGCACATGCATTTTACATTTGAAAATATGCTATGTTGATATGGGTGAGGGGTGTCCCCAAAGTTTAAGAACACTATAAGTTGAAACAAAAAGTTTTCTACAATGTTACAAAGAAGTATAAATGTAAGTGGAGAGAGGTGCCTCCAAAGTACCCCCCCCCCCCTGCAAGAAATTAAGAATGAGTAGAAAGAGGAGTAATTACATTGAAGTGTACATGTACAGCATGAGTGTGTGATTGTGTGAGTATGCCTGAGGTTGGGGCAGCATTTTATGTGGGTGGAGAAGGATGAGAAGTGACTGTAGTGCTATTAGTGGTGTTTGTAGGGGAGACCAGTGTGTCTACTAATAAAGGTGGGGGTGTACTAGGAGTACTAGAAGATGATGTCTCAGTGCTATTGGATTCATTTAGGCTAAAATCTGCTAAGAATGCTGGCTTGAGCCTGTCTATGGAGACATTATCTGTGCAACCATTGAGGTCAAGGGTATAATGCATCTCATGTTTGTTAATAATTTTATATTGACCTTGATATGGTGCAGAAAGTGGGTGTTGAGATGCACCAGCATGGACAAAAACGTGGGTTGCAGTGTCGAAATCAGGTTTTTGAAAAAGTGGTCATGCTGTGTGGTGGTTGGTGCAATAGCGCCTGCATACTGTACCTTAAATTTTGCAGGAAGTCACTCCTGGTCAAGGCATTGTAGTTAGTGATGAACATATCTCCAGGCAGTTTGAGAGTCATACCATACACGAGTTTGGTGGGTGATACCTGTAGGTCTTCTTTGACCACACAGCATAACATGAGGAGTACAATAGGTAGGTGTATGCTCCATTGGTGTGTGTCTTTGGTGGCCTTCAATGCTGTTTTAAGGTGATGATGGAACCTCTCCACCATGCCATTGGATGCCAGATGATAAGAGGTGGTTCATATGTGCCTTGTACCCAAAATTTCACACAGATGATTGAAAAGGAGCAAGTCAAATTGTCGTCATCTATCCATGTTAATTGCAGATGGTATTCTGATTCTTGAAAACCAGTGTTGTAATAATGTTCAAGCGATGGTGGAAGCTGTGCAATCCAGTATAGGTATTGCTTCTGGCCATCAAGTGAATCAGTCCATGCAAGTTAAAATGTATTGGTTACCTTGAGAAGGAGGTAATGGTCCCACTATGTCTATGTGTATCTTGTCGAACCTTGATGTTGGTGGAGTGCAGCTCACCGGTGATGAATGTGTGTCATTGTATTTTGTTTCACTGAGAGCCATATAAAGCATTCCGTGACGAGTTTTTAGTTTATGTGTTGCTGTGATGCCTGGATGTGAAGCACCATGTAGGGTGTTTAAAATACATTGTCAGCAGTTGACTGGAACTAACAGTCATGGTCTGGACAATGAGACGTCACAGTACAAACTGACATTGGTTCCTGGCATCGGTACTAATGATATTGTGGGTTCTGTAACAGGGCTTGTATTTCATCATCTAATTACTGCTCTTCGTATAATAATTCAGGGTTTATTACGTGTGTGGATGACCTTAGATGATGTAAGGTAGTTCTTGATAAGGTGTCAGTGACTATGTTTTCATGTCCTGTGATGTATTGGATATCAGTGGTAAAGGCCAAAATGAAATCCAAGTGTCTTGCTTCTCTTGGTGAGTGTTTCTCTTTGCTCATATTCATTGTGAAGATGAGAGGTTTGTGGTCTGTGTAGATGATGAAATGTCGACCTTCAAGGAAGTAGCAGAAGTGTTTGATGGTGAGATATATGGCTAATAGTTCCCTTCCAAAATGTATGGTGCCTGCAGCAGTGTCTGATGTGTTGGTGAATAATCCGCTTTTTCATGTCAGGTGAAGGATCTGGATGTTGAAGCAGTATGGCATTGGAGAGTGCTCCTTTGGCCTGTTGGAAGGCAGAAATCGCTTGCTCATTCCAGTTAACAATGGCTGTCTTACTGGTCTTTCTGGCTATCAGAGTGTGTAATGGCTGTAGGAGTTCTGCACAGTGAGGTATGAAACGATGATAGAAGTTCATTAACCTGAGAAAACAGTGTAATGACCGTTTGGACTTCAGTCTTGGGAAATTCTGTATACTATCTGCGTTTTTTGGTAGAGGAGTTATTCTGCTGGGTGTAACTAAGTGTCCCAGGAATTCCAAAGAAGGTACACCAAACATGCACTTTGAGACGTTTATGATGAGGTGGAACTGGCAAAAATGCTCAAACACCTTGCGTAAATGTTGTTGGTGTTTGTTGTCATCTGTGCTGCCGAAAAGTGTATTGTCATATAAGTAAACACAAATGGCAAATCTGCTAGAACTAAGTCCATGAAACGTTGAAAAATTTGGGTGGCATTCCTAAGTCCAAACGGCATCCTGGTGTACTCGAATAGTCCAAAAGGTGTCATCACTGTCGTCTTGGAGATATCTTCAAGAGCCACTGGGATCTGGTGGTAAGCCTTGACCAGATCAATTTTGGAGAATACGTGCATGCCATGCAGTTGCGACATAAAGTCCTTGATGTGGGGTATAGGATACCTGTCAGGAATTGTACAGGCATTGAGAGCTCGAAAGTCGCCCACTACTCTCCATTTCTTGTTTTTATTCATGAGATGGAAAAGGCTCGGCCAAAGGGTCAAAGGTAGCCGAGTTCGTGGAGGTGTCTAAACTCCTCCTTGGCTACCTTGAGTTGTGTGGAGTCTAAGTGCCTGGTTTTGGCATGTACTGATGGTCCACTGGTAGTAAGTATATGATGGACCATGGAATGTGACACCTTGGCGGTTGACAAATGGGGTACTGTAATGTCTGCAAATTCCTGTAAGATTTCCTGATGACTATCAGGAGCATCAGGGCAGATGCTGTGGAGTCTTTGGTATGAGCAAGAGGAGTGTGTCCAGGTTCCAGAAACCTCTAGCTCGGTGACTCGATCATGTAGCCGGTGTCGTCCTACATCAGCCCCTATGATGGCATGGGAACAGTCTGCTATCAGGAATGCCCACGGGAACGAACGCCTCCACCCGAGGTCCACATTAATATGACATAGACCATAAGTGTTGATGACCGTGTGATTGGCAGCGTATAATTTTAATTTGCTGTGGAAACAAAGGTGAGGGTCGACTTTATCTTTTGGCAGCACACTAAAATCCACACCTGTGTCGATTAAAAATTTTAGTTTATTTTTATCATCTCGTATAAAGAAAAGATGGCTGTCATGTCTGCCTGTATCATCCGCCACCTTCAGAGACAATAGGCCTACACGTTTCCCTGGCTTGTGGTACAGGGTGGAATGCATTTTTGGGCCTTATCTCTGAAGGTCCGATGGTACCAGCAGGGTCCCATTCCTTGGCGGTTGTCGTTCCGGGATGTCCTCAGTTTTGAAGATGACCAAGACCTTGTTCGAGCATGAGTACGATTATTGGTTAAAGATTGTATTTTCACTTTAAGTTGATCGACCTGCTTGGTCAACTCAGCCATTGTTTCTGTTAATAAAGTGTACTTTCGGTTTTGTTCAGTTGGAAGGCTGATGGTTTGTATTGTTGGACTCCGGGGTCTAGAACCTCCAGAATCTTGTCAGTCATTTCTGCCAGGGCTTCTAAGGGAGTAGCTTGATCTACTGTGGCCAAAATAACACGAATTTGTTGAGGTAGATGGGAGATGAAAAGTTCCCTGAGGAGAGGCACATTTTCGGGGAAGGCTACTGCACTTCCGGCCAGCTGTTGCATATATCACAACAGCTGTGTCGGCTTCCTATCCCCTAACAGTAAATTATGGAGCAGTTGCTGTAACTTTTGTTGTTGAGTAGGCGAGCTCCTTTTTATTACAGTGCCCTTTAATGCCTCATAGGCTTCAGTGTGGGGGGGGGGCCTCAGGATCAGTTCCCTCACCTCCGTGATGATTTCGGGAGGCATCGATTGTTAGGTTGAATTTATGCGAGTCACTTCTTATTTGATATGCCCTGAATCGATGTTCAATGGTCATGAACCACGTTTCCGGGTCATGCAACCAGAACATAGGCAGTTTTAGGCACTTTAGTCCATGATGTTGTTGGACGACATTCAAGTTCGTCTCTTCGTCCAAGTGGTTACCTGTTTGTGGGCTGGTCGGGAGTCCTAAATCCCTGAATTGGCTGGGACCTTCCATATTTAATTTTATTATCCCGGGAAAAAGAAATTAAAATAATGTGTCCTACCGTTAATCAGTGTACTCAACTGCTATTTTGAACATTAACACTGTACGTTAGATATATATTTGCACTGTACACTTTCACCTTCACTGAATTAATATAAATCGATGTTGTGATTTTTGATTCCGTTCCGGTAGTTATCCTGACCGTTACGTTGGTAAAGGTGTGAAACTGTTGTGTAGTTACTGGATAAGATAGTATTAGTTGAGTGTTGCAGTTTTCTAGTATTATTGTTATGTTGTATTCGTGTTGAAAATAAAAAATATAAGAATATTTATGATATCCTGAAGGCTTCTGAATTAATTCTGCCGGATTGCGTTTTTCGGATCGCGTTTGTTGGATCATGTCTGTTGCATCGCGTCTGTCGGATCACGTCTGTCGGATCGCGTCTGTCGGATTGCGTCTGTTGGATCGTGCGGGTTGAATCACATCTGTCAGATAGCGTCTGTTGCATCACGTCCGGGTCTCCATTTGTGGTGGAAGGCTGCTAATAAGTTGTAGGAATTGGATTCCTACAACTTATTAGCAGCCCCAGTACAGTAAGTCCTCAACTTACACGATTAATTGGTTCTGAAAGTTTTTGCTTAAGTCGAGGAAAGCACTAAATTTAGCATTTTTGACAAAAATATTTTAGTTTTAAACAGTAGGTAAAAGTCAAATAATCTATCTAGATACACCTAAGAAAATATTATTTCTTGCACATATTTATTGGACATATTGCACATAACAATCTGCATGCATACTTTATTTTTAGATGAACTACTTCAAGTATTGGTCCAGTGTTGTCTTTTAGCCCTGTGCGATAGGAGGATCACAATGAAGCTGAAAGGGAGTGGTGAGTTGAGTTGGACACACCAGTTCTCGTCTGATCACTGAAGTTAAGCAACGCAAGCTCGGTTAGTACTGACATGGGTGGTTGCTCGGGAAAGCTGCATAGAGCTAATACCCAATAATCGTCGCATTAGAGTAGTGTCTGTGCAGACTATGCACTAGAACTATGCAGTGGACGGGTCTCTAATGACCTTGTAGTTGATGGGACCTTAAACACCAACAAACCAAAAATGAAGCTGAAAGGGAAGTTCTACAGGGCAGTCAATGTTTAGGCCAGCTATGCTATACAGCAGTGGTTCTCAGTCTTTTTGAAGTCAGGGAACACTAAACTGTGACTTTTACTAGCACGGAACACTTACAATTCAACATAAACTTTAAAGAAGGTTGTACACTTTCTACACTTGGTACTTACTACATCATCATCATCATACCCTTATCCCGCTCATGGCAGGGTCGGGTGTGCAGGTTCTAGCCCTCCACTCCCATTTATTTCTCGCCCAGTTCCCTGTCCACCCCACACACTGTCATATCCTTATGGACAACCTGTTCCCACGTGCTACCGACCACCTGCATTCCTAGAATTAACCTGACAACCTACTCTTCCCCTCTTCACATGAAGTGTCCCTACCTACTGATTACAATCCCATCCAAACATTTTTTTTAAATTGTATCGATTTTTTTCCAACATCTGTATTTGTGCATTAAATTTTTTTGCAGAACACTTGAAGTGGTTTCGCGGAACACTGGTGTTCCTGGTGACTAAGTCCACAGCCCCTACAGGTGCAGGATTGGTGGCAATGTCCTCATCTCCCACCACTTCATTCAAGAGGTTTTGAAGTACTCCTCCCACCTCCTCTTTACCTTAGTCGGAGAGAGCAGGACCCTACTGGTGCCATCCTTCACTGTTATGGCTTGGGGTAAATCTTTTGCTGCCCTATCTCTAGCCTTGGCCAGCTTGAAAACTTCTCTCTCTCCTTCCTTTGTCTCTAGCTGCTCATAGAGGGCCTCATACTTCTGATGCTTGGTCAGGGCAAACTTCCTCCTAGCAGTGGTCTTGGCCTGTCTGTACTGGTTCTTTGATTCCTGGTCCCTGATTGCCTGCCACCTGTGGAAAGCAGCCTTCTTTTGTTTGATGGCTGCTTCTACCTCCTCATTCCACCATCATGTTTGCCTATTACCCTGGCCTGTGCCTCCCACTCTCCCCTGCCCCAAGATTGCTTTCCCACAGGTTCCAATTTTTTGGGCAACCCTGTCCCACATGGCATCTGTTGTTTCTTCCAATCCCAGTGTACCTGCCTTGCACTTCTTGTGTAAATTCCTCTGTTTTGGTGGGCAGTTTCCACCACCTGGTGACCTGCTCTCCTTTCCAAGAGTGTTCCTTGCCTGCCACTTTCACTGCTAGTTCTAACATTAGAAGCCTATGACCTGATTCTTTTTGAAAGTTTTCACTGGGGAGTGCCCAGCAATCTCAGACCTCTGATCTGTGCTGCCCTCTAACCATAAAAAATCCATTTGTGACATCCCTTGTGGTGACTGGTATGTGATTAGGTGCTTGTCTCTCTTTCTAAACCATGTGTTTGCCAACGCTGTGTCAAGGATTCACTGCCCATCTATGCTAGCTGCTCCATACCCCCATCCCCCATGAACCTCCCCAAATCCCTGGTTTTCTTTCCCTACATGGCCATTAAAGTCCCCCCCCCCCCAATAACTAAGCACTCAATTCCCTGACATTGTCCTACCTGATCTGCACCAAGTCCTCAAACTCTGTCCTAAAACCCACCTTAGTGGGTTCATCCAGACCCACCTGGGGGCATATGCACTGATGAGGTGGAGCACCACTCCCTGCCAAACCACTGTGACTAACAGTAGCCTGCTGTTGATGTGCTTCACCTGGGTGACTCCTTGCAGCAGCTCCCTATCCAATACTATACCTACACCATTATGTCCCCCTTCATGGGCTGCATAAATAAGTTTGTATCCCTCACCAAGGGCCCTTGATCTATTCCCCTTCCATCTTGTCTCTTGGAGAAAGGCTACCTGAATTCTCCTTAGCTTTAGGGTATTAACTAACTCCCCTGTTTTGCCAGTAAGGGTCCCCACATTCCATGATCCAAATCTTAGCTTTGCCCCTATACTGTCTGAAAACGCCCTGACTGGGGCCACCCCAGTCAGGCATCTGCGTCCTGCAGGAAGATTGGCGCTGCTTGCTGTGGGGGGATGCTGCCCACTCCATCACCCCTAATGGCCACTGGCACTGGGGTTTTAACCCCCTGCACCATAGGATATGCCATTTGTATTTAAGAAGTAAAAATAAATCATTTAATATAAATAAATAAAAATAAATTAAATAATTGATAAGTAAATAAATGCTGCTACAAGGAAGTCGGGCACCCAGCTCCAATGCAGCACATCGTCTGTCTGAGCAGACGACACACGTGCTGCGCTGAATCACGATGGGAGCAGTAGAAATAGCGTGAGGTTAGGCCTTAAACAGCCAAACCCACACCAAGCTCCTCACACCATTAAAGGGGCCCAAAAATTGCAGCCCTACCGTTATCCGAGTTGACTGGCAGTCCACCTTGAAAAAAGCGATTTCAAACCATAAGTTCTCCTGGTAAATTTTCGAAAATCTCAAAAATTTCACCACACCAAAAGCACCACAGCTAAGCGATAAACGCCACCTAGTGGTCTCCGAGAGTCCCCTTGCAGCAAATTTTATAAATTGCAGAGAGCGCTTTCAGCAAGTCAGAGCTTGCTTTTGTAAATGAGTTGCTAAAGTGCTCTAGCAAGTAGGTATTTATTTCAAAACTGTCTGGAAGTGATCGCACAAGTTTACTTCAATTTTTTAATGATTAACCCTTTAATGCTACATAGGGGTAAGGGTGTCACCATCATCATCACACTCTTTCTCCCGCCTGTGGGGGTCGGGTCCGCGGGTTCGTTGAACATGCTATGACTGGGAATACCCCAGTCAGGCGTCTGGAACCCACAGGAATATTGGCTAGTTGTCTGTGAGGGGGTGCCGGCCTACCCCACATTTTACAACCAAAATATAAATTTTGGCAGGTAAATTATTGCTTGATCAGTTTTAATATTGCATGGTGTCTGGCCTATTGCACAATAACTATTAATGCAACTTCTTTCACGTGATTTTCTGAGGAACGTATCCCCCACGTAAAAAGAGACCTGACTGTACATTGATACCTTGACTTAAGAGTTTAATTCATTCAGTGACTGAGCTTGTATGTCAAATTATTTTTGTTCATAGAAAGTAATTGAATTGACTTTAATCCATTCCAGCCCCTAAAACACCCTATATGTATGTTTAAAATCATTATGAAAGATATATCGTTGGTTTTTACTTGTTTTCCCATGCTATAATTCCTGTAGAGTGTGACGTGATGAGCCTCTGTGACATCTTCAGCGATCTCCAAGCCCATGCACCTTCCAAGGGACACACTCTCCGCTACCAATGCCACTTTTTTTCCAAATCCTTTGATTTTCTATTCAGACACAGCCTCAGAACACAGATTCTTACATGCAGAAAGTGGAAGTCCTTCTTGTAACACCCTGCCAGGCCATATCAGTAATTGTGAAACTCACATCAAAGCAGTGGCAGAACATGTGCTTGGTGAAGAATTTCTTGAAATTAGAGTTCACCTGCTGGTTCACAGACTGCAGGACAGGAGGTGTCTTCAAGGTTTGGTGAGTGAGCAGATGCATTATCCAAGATGAGAAGGGCTTGCTGGTCTAGATAACTTTTTTGGATGTTGTTTGTTTGTTGGTGTTTTTGGGCCCTTCTACTACAAGGTCATTAGAGCCCTGTCCACAGTGTAATTGGGGCTCTAATGACCTTGTAGTTGAAGGGCCCTAAAACACCAACAAACAACAACAACATGGTGTAATTCTGATGCAGGGACTGCACAGACACTACACTAATGCGACAACTTTTGGATACTAGTGGTGGCTAGTTTTCCCAAGCGGCCACCCATGTCAGTACTAACTGGGGTTTCACTGCTTAACTTCAGTGATCAGAGGAGAACTGGTGTGTCCAAGGGTATTTGCCGCTCAACTTTATTGGAGATTGCTAATTATTGGTGGTGTGTGAAGCTCTCATAACTCATATTTTAGCTCACATCTCAAATCAACAAATTGACCAATTGACAACTCCCATCTTGAATAACTCATAAGTTAGGACACTTGTAAGTTGAGGTATCACTGTATTGAACCAGGTTAATAGTGGAAAAAGAGTTATGAGTAGCACTCTCCACATTTCCCCAAGATTTGAAAAACTTTGTGCCAATAAACAACACCCACCCTCGCATTAAATTTTGATGCATTAGATGTAGGTAAATAAGTAATTTTATATAAAAAATACTGTAAATATGCATGTTCCACAACACAAAATCATCTATTAAAAGACAGGGAGGCACAGAGGAAAAAAAATTTTTAGGGAAGTGCAGTAGCATAAGGGTTGGAAACCACTGGTCTAAATACTCACAATTTCCTTTAATGAAATTACTCTATCAGATGCAGAAAAAAATCGGATGTGCTCTTTGCCTTAGGGCTCTTGTAGGCTTATTTTTGAGGAAGGGCTTATATTAAGTCCATCCTGAAAAATCTTGGTAGGTCTTATTTTTGGGGAAACATGATATTACAGCCCTGAAACGCCATTGCATTTCCATTTATCTGTCTATTTCATTCACATGATGTTTTTATCACTTCTTGGGCTCCCGTACTTTCTGCCCAGCCCATTGCACTACAACTGGCAGCACTGCCTGTGCACATACAAACCAACATGTGAAAGTTTCATGGGCATCATAACTGCTGATTTATCTGTGATTTATGTGCCTATGATTAAAGCTATATTTGAGAATGTCCATGCTATCATTTATTTTATTTTTTGTTGCCCATTTTCATTTACTTGTATTCATTATTTCCCTGATTATTTCATTCATTTATGCGTTGTTTCTATCACTTGTTTGGCTGCAATAGTTCCAGCCAATTGCACTACAGCTGGCAGCACCGTCTATGCACATACAAAGCAATAAATGAAAGTTTTCATACACATATTAATAGCTAATTTATTGACGATTTATGATGATGATCTCGAATGAGAAAAAAAAATAAAAGGGTTATTTGCTAGTCCCACCTCACAGAAAATTTTATCTTTTATCGGTTCAGCCCCACCAGGCAGGCAAGTGGTGTCCTGTGTGACTGCTGGGTCCCCATAAAGTTGAAGGGCAAAGATTACAGAATGGTTGTTAGGCCCGCTATGTTATATGGCTCAGAGTGTTGGGTAGCTAGGAAGAACCATGAAAGGCAAATGCAAGTGGCTGAGATGCGATTGCTGCACTACATGAGTTGGGTGTCAGGAGTCGATAGAATCCAAACGAATACGTTAGAGGTAGTCTGAGGGTGGGAGACATCGCAGAAAAGATGAGAGAGAATAGATTGAGGTGGTATGAGCATGTGATGAGGAGCAGAGAGGAGGAACTTATTAGGCTCATTATGGGACTCTGGGTAATTGGAGGCACCAGGAGTAGAGGAAGACCAAAACGGACGTGGGAGCAGGTGGTGCAAAGGGACATGGAGGCATGCGGGGTGGAGGGGACCCTGGTGGTGGATAGGCGGGAGTGGAGGATTAGCACCCACAGACAGACCCGACCCCACCTCAGGGGGGATAAGGGTATGATGATGATGCTGATATCTGTTCAGCCCCACCATTGTTAATTCTCACAAGTTGCCACTCACTGCCCTGTATAACTTCCCTTTCAACTTGATTGGGACCCTCCTATCACACAGGGCTCTGCTTGCCTGTCTCCACTTCAACGATCCGCAATTGATTCTACGGGTCACTTTGGGGTCTATCTCTCCATTGCTTTGGAACGTTGACCTTAAGTACCTCACCTCTTGCACCTTTTTCATCCTTTTGCCCCATGAATGTATGTCACTGTTATTTTCCTGCCCTTACCAATTGAAAGCTAAATGCTCTATCTTCTTTGTGTTTATCTTTAGCCCCCCCTTTTTCTATCACTCCTCTAATATCACTATCTGTTCTCTGCAGTCACTAAGCTTTCCAACATCATTAGCAAATGCAAGGCACTGAGAGGTCCATTCTACTACTCCTGTCAGCAATTCATCCATAACCAGGATGAAATGGGATGGACTAAGCAGTGGGACTATCCAACTTTCCCACCATGCAGGTGGCATTCTATCTCCCCTGGCTATCCTACTAAAGTTTTCTTTGACACCTGGTTCCTGTCCTCCCTAAGCTACCATAAAATCTCACGAAGTGCCCACAGATTATACGCAACACATAGGGTAATTTAGTGCGGACTATAAGCGAGGGCGGACTATACAGTGAAATTCGTTTAACACGAAAACGCTTAACATGAAATAATGGTTAACACGAAAATACACTGTGGTCGAGACAAAATGCTCTGTAATTCCATCCATTTGTTTTCTTTTAACACGAAACAAAAATCGCTTAACACGAAATCATTTTCCTTCTCAGCTAACAAAATACTGGATATACAACATATATCGAAATTTTCGTTAAACTAATCAAATATATAATGGTTGCCTCTGTTGCTAGATTACAACCTGGGTTTGCGATGATAGAAGCATGCCATTGACAAACCTTTCAAACTATGGGGAGGGGACCTTTTTATTGACAATTTATGCTCAAAAAGACACTGCAAAAAATCACATTTTATCCCAAAAACAATAATTCTTTTAGGTTTTTCTTTTTAAATTATGCATGTGTACATCATTATTTAAATTGGAAATATTGAATCTAATATGATGCCCACAAGTGTAACTTTTAATCAACATCATCACACCTTCATCCCACCTGCAGCTTGGTCAGGTCTGTGGACCCCCTGGACATGCTCTGGACTGGGGGCACTCCAGACAAGAATCTGGAACCCACAGGAATATTGGCTGGGTTGATTGTGGGGGATAATGCCCTACCCCACTTGTTCGAACATTGCATTATACAGACAAAATAGAAACTTTGGCAGGTAAATTAATGCTTTGTTGGTTATGTTACTAAAAATTATAAATGTAACTTTTAGCAATAAATCCAATTAATAAAATATGACGACATACAAAAA
>JAAFCE010009058.1:8987697-9006012 GCA_013389805.1 Trigoniulus corallinus
TTTATGAATGAAAAATTATTATTAATAATGAATAAATTAGTTTATTAAAGTAGCAAATAGAGAATGTCATCATAACATCTCGCCTGTGGCAGGTTTTGTGGGTTCTAGCCCGCCAGGTTCTCACCCACCACACACACACACACATACACACACACTATGTGACTATAAACTAGATATGATTTGGGAGCGGCGAGTTGCGTTGGACACACCAGTTCCCGTCTGATCACTGAAGTTAAGCAGTGCAAGCCCAGTGAGTACTGACATGGGTGGTCGCTCGGGAAAGCTGGGTACCGCTAATACCCAATAATCGTCGCATTGGTGTAATGTCTGTGCAGTCTATGCATTAAAACTATGCAGTGCACGGGTCTCTAATGACCTTGTAGTTGACGGGACCTTAAACACCAACAAACAAACAACTAGATATGATTCACGCTGGGTCACTTAAAATTGCACGGTGGGCCACAGATTCGCCACCACTGGTATATACTGCAGCAACTGGGACGCGACCTATTTCGTTTTTCTGCCGTTGGTGTCGTTCGAGTTCTGAGCTGTTGCGCTTTCGAGGTTGCAAGAGCGATTTTCTGCTATTGCTAAGTAATGACGTCATACGATGCGTTGCCAAATTTGGAAAGAAGTCGTCAGTCGTGGCGTTTTACAATTTTGGCATAGTGCCGTTCGTGTAAGGTGGTTGTTGATGCATTGTGAGAATTACAACTTATTTACGAAATTGTCATTTCTGTAACAAGTGGTGTTTGTCCTCGGAGTCGTTTTTTTCGTATTACATATCGATCAAGGTAAGTGTTTAGTTATGTTTTTAAATCTGCATCTTAGAAGCTGCGACTATCAGTTCAATATTTCATACGGCTTGCACTGAGTTATGGAAAATGATAAGCATTATTATTAATTCATACAGTATCTGTAACAACTTGTCGCTTAGAAATATAAATGATTATTATTATCTTATGGTTTTAATTAAATTGCATATGAAGCCAAAGTTTTTGAAGTTGTTGACGTAAAGGAATTGAAATGCGAAACGGTGATAGCTTGTGGAGACAGCGTCGTCATGGCTACCAATACAGAATTTCAACTTTTTGAGATTTCATCCAGTTTGATTTTTATTACAGAAAATTGACATTTGTATAAAATTGTTAAAGTTGCTAGGCAGTTGTCAGGAAATATTTATTTTCCGTCGTCCGCCCGTTTACCGACATGAGTAGGGGCTGATGTGGGCGTGGTGATTTGGCACCAAATTCTTGTCGGCATTATTTAGTTAAAAAATGCCAGCATGAAATAATTGGTTTTTTGGCGATGGCCTCCTTAGTTGGTCTATAAAAGAGAAAAATCAGTGTCAAAAACGTGGTGGTGATGCTTTTTCATGAGTAATCAGCGTAAGTAATTTGCCCGCCATTTATTTCGGTAGCCCCATTGGGTATCCGTTGTGTCGTGAGCTTGCAGGTTCGACCCTGATCGAAGTTGATCTTTTTTGCTTTCAGTACATTCACTTGCGGGAAAACTAAATTCGTAGTTCGGGCTATCGTTTATAATGTTTATTGAACTTATAAACCTCTGTCCCTGAAGAGTGTAGAGTATGGTGTTGCCAATTATAACTGGTGACAGTCATCTACCGACCCATCTCTAGCCTTTGGCAGGATGGGTACACCGAATACGAGGAAGGTCAAAGCAGAAGAAGACAGAAGATAAGCAGGCAAAAAGATAGCGAAGGGTAAAGAAACTGGCAGAATAGCAAGATCAAGGGAGAGACGAAAACTGGCCGACAACGGCAATCCTCACCTACTTATTTGCCGTTTGGGACATATGGGTGTGCAGTGAACCTGATACATTCTATCCAGAAACCTACACGGAAAATCTAAATAAAAACTCCTGCAATGAATTAATCATCATACCCTTACCCCACCTGTGGCAGGGTCGGGTCTGCGGGTCCTAGCCTTCCACTCCCATTTGTCTTCCACCAGGTCCCTTGTTTGTTTGTGTTTTAGGGCCCTTCAACTACAAGGTCATTAGAGCCCCGTCCACCGTGTGGTCCTTATGCAGAGACTGCACAGACGCTACACTGATGCAACGATTTTTGGATACTAGCGGAACCCAGTTTTCCCAAGCGGCCATCAAATTGCGTTGCTTAACTTCAGTGATCAGACGAAAACCGGTGTGTCCAACGCAATTTGCCACTCCCTCCACCAGGTCCCCACCACATCCTTATTCACAACCTATTCTCACGTCTGCTTCGGTCTTCCCCTACCCAGGGTGCTTCCAACCACCTGCATTTCAATAATTGACCTAACGAGCTCCTCTTTCCTTCTTCTCATAATATGTCCATGCCATCTCAATCTACTCTCTCTCATTTTTTTTTTTTTTCGAGATGTCCCTCACCCCGCTGATGTAGGGCCTACCGCAGAATTCGATTCTCAACTAATTGCATTCTATTTACGTGACTTCCTCACTGCCGAACACTTGATTCATATAGCATCTGCCCTACAAAACTTCCCTTTCAACTATTTTTTGGGACCTTCCTATCACACCGGGCTCCACTTGCTTTTCTCCACTTCAACCAACCTTCCAAAAACGCCTCTCCTACAACAATTGAAAAAATACATCCTTTACAGGGAGGACCAAATTTCCTTGTCCTTCTTCTGCCGCTATAATTTCCTTAACCCGCCTCGGTTGCGTCATGAGCAGCACGCCCGGAACCCGCGTCAATACTGTAGTTCAAAGTTCGATACCGGACCGAGAAGCCCCGAGTGTACCTTCTTTCGGTTTGGTCGGCAACCGTCGGTGACCTGAACGTACTATAGGCGAAATGAGGGTGGATGATGATAACGACGACGAAATGTCTTTCAACTACCCTGGGCAAGGCGAGTAGATTTTTTTCCGCGTCTTTCTTTGCAGTGCTGCGTATCGTTGCCGACTCAGGATATGCTGTATTTAGGGATATTCGACCTTGACCCAGGCGGGGAACACGCAAAGGGAGGGGAAGGTTGGAGGCAGTTGTTTTTCGACTCACGGTAACACACTCACGGCTTTCATTTTAAATCGTCCAACCGAGACAGTCGTTGGGTTCGTGAGTAGGGCACAGTCACTCATTCGTCCATCAGCTAGAGCCCAAGCTATAAAACATCTGCTTGTGACGTGCAAAACAATAAAAGTAAGGAGGCGTCAAAGCGGTTGTCACTATGACCTACAGAATAGGGAGAGGAAGAAAGGATCTATTTGCAACAGGATGGTAGTTCAAAATGTTTAATCTCACATCTGCCGGAAATTTCCTGCGCTGGGCAAAATTCGTTTGAAAACGTTGGATGACCCAACAACAACAAGAAGAGACTATTTTTTTTTTTAAAAAAAAAATGTAGCCTCTGTTGGAGATTTTGAATCCTTTTTTACACCCCAGCTCTACGAATGTGAGACTTAACGACTTGAACATATCAAGGACGTGATTCAGACGTGGTGTAGTTAGTTGAATTAAAATTTGTGAATTGATATTTAAAACTCCTTAGATGTTGTATACCTACATCGTTTTGGCAGGCAACTTCAGTTTCGGAGGGCAGAAAACGTAGTGACCTACATCAGGAGAATTTAGTTTCACTTTCTATTGACCGTAATATGTGTATCTGGGGCAGGTATATTACGTTTTGTTTGGTTTCAGTCTGGCGTGTCATTTTTCTTTCTTTCATATTCATTCTGTGTTGCCAAATGGAATAAGCGGACACGTAATACGTACGACCTTCGCATAAAAAAACACATGTGCTGAAAGTTATCTAGAAATGCTCTATGTATACACACATTAATATGCACATGTTGAAAACCTGTCTGTTGAGGTCATGTGGCATTTCGTAATAAAATGGTTGACCGACGGGGTTGTAACGGTACCTTTCCAAACTCACTCTCTCTCTTTCTCCATACGTCCTAAGTGAAAATTTCAGCACTTTTCATTCATTGGTTGGTCGAATACTTTTATCCCTTAACTCGTGGGGTGCAATTCATGGTACTTAAGTGGTGAGGTGTGGTTCCAGGGACCCCGTCACTTATTCATCAATTTGAATTAAATAGCTTCTTTTTTTAATGTCAGTCATGTAATAGTTAACAGGGCCCTTACAATTCAGGAAACACCTTCAAACGATTCGTAGGAGGTCTATTTTTTTCAAGGTCCGATCGATTGCCAAATGAAAACCACAATGAAATTCCAAACTGTTTTATTTGGAACATTTAGGTACACATTCCAGCTGTTTCTCTAAATAGTCACCTCTGAGACATTTATGATAGCGTGGTACGAACTTTTCTATAGCCTCATCATTGAAGAAAGCCGCCTGTCCTTTCAGCCAATTCTGTACGAGTCTATTGGTCTGCAGCTCGTTGTCCGAGTCAAACTTCTGTCCTCCTAGCCAGCTCTTCCTTTGATCAAAGAGATGAAAGTCGGAGGGGGCCAAGTCTGGACTGCATGGTGGGTGCTGAAACACTTACTAGGAGGACAGAAGTTTGACTCGGACAACGAGCTGCGGACCAGTATATTCGTACAGAATTGGCTGAAATGACAGGCGGCTGCCTTTTACGACGAGGGTATAGAAAATTCGTACCAGGCTATGAGAAATGTATGTCAGAAAGGTGACTATGTAGAGAAATAGCTGGAATGTGTACCTAATGTTCCTAATTTTTAATGTTTTCATTTGGCAACCGTTCGGACCATGAAAAAAATAGCCCTTGTATAATCCCTTATTTACCAAAGAACCAAGGTAATACCCAAGCATTGTAAAATGCTTCAAGATTCTGTATAGACTTACTGTACTTAAACATGTGGTTTAAAAAAATCAATTGTTTGACACAAAATATCATAAACTGAACAAAAAGCACTTTTTGCAAATCTCAAATTGCATATAACGTTGTAAATTAGTTACATAATCAGTGAGGTTAGGTCCCAGGGACGATTATTTTTCTGTCTACAATTTCCCTTTTTACTTAGGGATCTTAACGACCAGAATTCTACTAGATAATAAAAGATATAAAGGTACTGAAGGAATGACCATTGTAACTTTATTGTTCCAAAAGTTACTAATGAAAATTTAAATGACGTGGTCCAAGGGATCACACATCACGGGTTAAGAGTTAAACAACTGACCCAACTTTCAACGTAAACAGGTTTTCATTCTTGTCGCGTTCACTGGGCTATTTGTGCACGTTAATTTATCTTCTTTAAGTCTTGACACACTTTCGGCATGTGCACGTAATTGTAAACGCTGTTTATAAGGAATTCGTTAATGGTTAGAGTCGCATTTTAATTAGGAACACGCAGAGATATATTTTGAATGTTGCGGATATTTTTACATACAGTACAATAGTGTTTGGCTATAGTGAACCCATTAATAAGGAACTCTTGGTTATAACGTACTGTATTTCAGCAATGAAAGTTTCCCAATGAAATCTTTCACACGTTATAACAAACTTCGGATATGACGAACCGTTTTTAGTACATTTTCCTGGTTCGTTACAACCAGACTTCACTGTATTTATTTAATGAAATATCAAATTTGTATGAAAATTATGAAGTATTTAGCTTTCGATTGGGAAGGACAGGGAAATAATGGTGACGTACTTTCTAAGAGCTAACTGGTGGAAAAGGTGCAACAGGTAAATTACTTAGGATCAACGTTCCAAAGCAGGGGGGAAATAGACTCTGATGTGACCAATGTAATCAACGGGGATGGTTGACGTGGAGACAGGCAAGCAGTGTCCTGTGTGATAGGAGGGCCCAAATCAAGTTGAAAGGGAAGTTTTACAGGTCAGTTGTTAGATCAGCTATGCTATGTGGATCAGAGTGTTGGGCAGTGAGGAAGAGCCACGTCAATAGCAGCTGAGTTGTGTTAGACCAGTGTTTTTCAACCTTTTTATTGGAACGGAACCCTTTGGAGCATTTGGACTTCTCGTGGAACCCTTTGAAACATCTAGACCTTTCGCGGAACCCCATACAGTGACAGAAATAAACATTAATTGACACAGGTGTGCGTTTTAGCATAAGGAGTTGAATTCGTGGCCTGGTGTTTGAGCGAGCCACCCGAAGTTCATCTTCGACAGACAAAAGTTGTTCTCGTTTCTTGTGTTTTCATTGTTATTTTTATATTTTATCTTGCCATCGGCGGAACCCTTGGGTGGACCTCAAGGAACCCCTATGTTCCGCGGAACCCTGGTTGAAAAACACTGTGTTAGACACTAGTTTTCGACAGATCACTGAAGTTAAGCAACGCAGCCGAAGTTAGTACTGACATGGGTGGTCGGTTTAACATTCGGTGCTGCTAATTTCCCCTTTCCTACATCACCTACTCCTACCCCCTCTCACACTCGCGAGCAGCCTCCACAAGGTTTGGCCTGCTATGGCTGCTTGGCCAACCCGTTAGTCTAACATACTAATAAAATGCAAGTAGTCGAGATGCGAACGCTGCGATACATGAGTCGGGTGTCAAGAGCTGATAGAATTAGGAATGAGCGTATATGAGGTAGTCTGTAGGTGGTGGACATCGGCGAAAAATAGAGGGAGAATAGGTTGAGGTGGTATGGACACGTAATAAGAAAGGAGGAGGGGCTCGTTAGGTCCATTTCATTAATGCAGGTAGCTGGAAGCAGTCGTCTGGGGAGGTTATCCATAAGGATATGGTAGTGTGTGGGGTGAGTGGGGACCTGGTGAGAGATAGGAGGGAGTAGAGGGCTAGAACCCGCAGACCCGACCCTGCCACTGGCGGGAAAAGGCTATGATGTTGATGTAACGAAATTAAAATTTCAAATTGAGCTTTGTTCCACTAGGGAGAAACTGAAAATTTTCGCCCGAGTAGATGGTGTGCTGGACTAGTGTGTAGGTGATTCCAAGTTCGACTCTGGACCGAGGTGATTTGGTTTCTTTGGGGTGACGTATCGCTGGTGTGTCCTAATGGGACAGATTGTTACTTGACCCTGTCGTACATGAGAAAACGGCGACTAATGATGTGATAAACATGCGTGCGATTTTAATTTAATGATTGATGAATGATAATTACATAATCGATATTATATTTATTTCTGAATTTTAAATAGTACTTGTCTGTTACACATGGGGGGGACTTCCGTTATTGCCTCCAATCAACGCCTCCTAAAAAGCAAGGCCTCACAACCACATGATTTATAGCTTGTGACGTCATCACAAATGGGCCATTTCATTACATAACATATGATATACGACGGCTTGTTAGAGTATTTTGGCAGGAGCCTGACTCCTGTTGCATTTCAGTTATTGTGCCATAGGTCAGACACCATGCAATATTATCACCAACAAAGCATTAATTTACCTAGCAAAAATTTCTATTTTGGTTGTATAATGCGGTGGTGGAATAATGGGGTAGGCCGGCATCCCCAACAGACCACTCAACCAATGTTCCCTGCGGGTTTAAATGCTGCAGTACATGAGTGGGGTGTTGAGAGGTGATAGGATTAGGACTATGTCAGAGGAAGTTTGGGGTGGGGGACATTGCAGAAGAATTGTGGGAGAGTAGTTTGAGGTGATATGGACATGTAATGAGGGAAAGTTGAGTAGTAGTCCACTAGGTCCATTACAGGAATGCAGATGGTTGGAAGCACCTAGGGTAGGGAAGACCAAAGCAGACGTGGGAGCAGGTTGTTCATAGTCGGGTGGAGGGGACCTGTGGAAGATAGGCAGGAGTGGAGAACTAGAACCCACAGACCTGACCCTACCACAAGCCAGATAAGGGTATGATGACGAAGCTATATCCATCCAAGCCCGGCTCGTGAGTTTCAGCTGCCCTAGGCAACTGGGTTCATCCCCGCCACCCAAATTAAATTTATTGCAGTTCTAAATTGTTTAAGCGTCCCCATGCTGTTTGGCATTTGTCCCAATGCATTGCTATGACTGCAAAAGCCAACATTTAGGAAAGACCCCCCCCCCCACAAATCAGAGAAGTTTGGGAACTCCAGGACTGAACATTTTCAGTGACTGATAGACTGCAGGACAAGGAAGTACCTAAGAAATTAGCCGCCAGGGTTTGCCTGCCGCATGAGCTGCCTGTGCTACCATCAGCCAATTGATGGCCCTCCTGTATCGCCCGTTACGTTTTAGGTTTTGAGGAACGTTGCAAGAAAATTCTCTTTCCTAACAAACGGTTCGTGGGTCACGGGGTTCTGTGGCGTCACCTCCCCCCATCTCCCGAAAAAAGCCGTTTATTCTGCTTTGGTGTCACCCCATTTCTATAGTTTGCAGAGTATATAGTTTACAGAAAAGATAGGGAAACGGGTAGAGGGGGTGGAGTCTTTTTGGCCATAGATAAATCCCTGGTAAGCTCTAGGGAATTGAGTTATGAAGAAGATTGTGAAATGCTATGTTGTCGTGTTGCTGACTCTTGTGGTGGGGGGATTTATGTTGTCGGGTTCTATCGTCCTCCTGGTGATGATCCACAACCACTGATCAGACTATCACAATCGCTGGAGCTTCTGCATCAAAGAAAAAAGGTCCCAATGATAATTCTTGGTGGGGACTTCAATTTACCAGGGTTGGATTGGGGTAGTATGCAGCCCAATACAAATTCAAGTTTATCAGGGGCTCTAAATCTCTTTTTTGATCAGATGTACTGTAATGGATTGGAACAGATTGTGACCATGCCTACACACGAGAAAGGGGGAATTTTAGATTTAGTATTCACAAATGTGCCCAACTCTATAAATAATGTAGAGTGTATTGAAGGAATTAGTGATCATGCAGTGGTTAAGGTGGAGATAGTGAATAGGTTACCTAGACGGGTGGCAGGAAGGAGGGTGGCATACCAATATAATAACGCTAATTGGGAGTATTTCAAGTCTTGTCTGGAATGTGAATTAAATGATTTTTACACCATTGCTAATACCTGTGGCGTTGAGGAATCTTGGAATAGATTCCTAGCCCTATTAGAAGAGGGTACACAACTAGCTGTCCCCACCAAGATTATAAGGAAAAACTCTGTTCCAGAATGGTATACTAAAGAGGTGAAGGTAGCTTTGCGAAACCAGCGAAAGGCTAAGAATGCACTTAGGAGAGGGAGGGACGTCCATAATGAGGCGGTCTATAAGGGGGCCCACAAAATGGTTAAAGGGTTCATGAAGGAAGCTTACAAGAACTTTCATGAGAACATTTTGGGAGATAGGCTTAGGAAAAATCCAAAGGCATTCTGGGGATATATAAAGAGGTGTAGGAAGGAGGGAGATAGGGATACAGTGGTTAAGGATGGGTCAGGAAATTTAGTCAAGGATAGTCTCATGATTGCCAACGTTTTTAATAATACATTTGCAAAATGCTTTGCAACCAGTAGAAACAACTCCCAGCCAGAATTTGTTAGGGTTTTGCCAGGAGGAATGGATAAGGTTATTATCACTAGGGCAGGAATTGAGCAGCTACTGAGTAAATTACCAGTATATGAAGCCATGGGCCCTGATGGTGTTTCACCATTTATTCTGCAATGGCTTTCTGGGATTATTAGCTGTTACTTGGTATAAATTTTCAAAAAGTCATTAGCCACAAGCATTGTTCCAGCATCATGGAAACTGGCAAATGTGGTGCCCATTTTCAAGTCTGGGGACATGACAGACCCTAAGTGCTATAGACCAGTTTCATTAACAAGTGCTGTATCCAAGGTATTTGAGCACATCTTATTCTCATCTATAATGGGATATCTGGAAAGGAAGGGCATCCTTAGAAATAACCAACATGGGTTTAGGAAAGGCAGGTCATGTGACACCCAAATGGCTTGCTTGATGAATCATGTTCAAAAGGCTTTTGATAGCAGAAAGCAGGTTGATATTGTATTCTTGGACTTTGAACAGGCTTTTGTCATGGTGCCCCATGATAAGCTGGTCTCTAAAATGTCCTACTTAGGGATACATAGAAATGTTGTTCAATGGGTAAGGTCCTATCTGCTTGATAGAAAACAGAGAGTCATTTTCAATGGTTGTGCATCTCAGTGGAAACCAGTCATGTCAGGGGTCCCTCAGGGAAGTGCATTGGGTCCTTTGTTGTACATTCTCTATGTGAACGACATGGGGCTTGATATTGATTCCTTCCTTGAACTATTTGCAGATGACACATGTGCTGCTTGGGTATTAAGATGATGGGTTATCATCCTGTGTGCAATTACAACAGGATCTAGATAGGATTTACAATTGGTGTGTAAAATGGGAATTGCCATTAAACCTGAGGAAGTGTAGGATCCTAACAATATCCAGATCTAGAAAGCAACTTGATTTTGATTATCACATGGTGGAGTTAGGGTTGATAGGGTTGAAACCCATAAACATCTGGGTACTATCTTAAATAGTGAGGGTAATTGGAAGGATCACGTTGGTAAAGTGATTGGGAGGGCTGGTCAATTCCTTCGTCTGATTAATAGGGTCCTTAGAGATAGCACAAAAGAGGTAAAGGAAACAGCATATATTTCTATGGTACGCCCGATTTTGGAGTATGGCAGTCCAATTTGGTTCCCCTTCAGGCAGCACTTATCTTGGGAGGTTGAAAGGATCCAAAGGAGGGCAGCAAGAATAGTACTTAATAGGTTTTCTCACACAGAGTGTATCTGCCATGATTAAGGAACTAGGGTGGGATACATTAAGCCAGAGGCGTATATCTCACAGCATTAGCCTTTTTATAAGACTGCTGCTGCTAGGATGTAATGGACCATTGGCTGGAAGTGTGTCCCCAGCTGAGTATAAAGGCAGAAGGGATCATCCATATAATTTGAAAGAGGTTAGGGTACAGACAGACTCATACTACTGGTCATTTTTGCCAAGAGTCATTCGACAATGGAATAGCCTTGGTGAGGATAGGGTGGAGGGCTTCATCCAAGGAAATTCAACAATAGCTGGTATTGTATTAGGGGAGGCTCCTGAATTATAGCTTAGGGTTTTAGGAGTATTATGTTATCATAAGTAGGATTGAGAGTTAGTCTCTCCACTGCCATATTGGCCAAAAAGGCAGCTTGCAGTGTATAATATTAGAATTTGTCATTGTGCGAGTGGTGTCGCCTGGTGTGGCCCGCACCCCCTCTGGTGACGCTACTAACGTGGTCTGCATATGTACGTCTTTGCATGCATTCGTTGACTATACAAGAAAATTCCCTATTATCATGGCATCTTATCATTATAAGCTTTCAGAAAGAACTGGAGAGCGCCATTACTTTTCACCACACTTTTACTATGACCCAAGTGTTTGCTGTCGCCAAGATTCTTTTGTAGTGTTTATAGGTTTCTTGTGTAACTAGGACAGCCACCCATTCACAAAGTAATCCATAATTGAGGTGACCTGTAAGAGTTTTTTTTTTTTGGTTTTTGTTGAAACGTTTATCAAAATGTATACAGTAATTTCGAATCAAAAATTTTTGAAGTGCCATCTCAGATTTCTTCTTGACTTTGCTACGCCTTGCTGATCATATTGAAAATTCAATTCTTTTGGATGAGAAAACTAAACCACGGCCATTAGTGACTGAATGGAGGATAGCACTTTGCGACCATACAAAAATATTTCAGCATTAGAATCTCGTAAAGAATGGCGTATCAAGGTCATTCCATCCTTCATTTCGGTACGAACCTTGTCTACAGGATGTGCACTTGGACATCGCAAAACTATTTAGAAGTCATCATTTCACAGAATCGTGATTTATGTGGGATGGCGGAAGTGAGAATTTTTAGACAAGTTAAGGTGCTTCTGGGCCCTAGATTAACGTGGGAAGTAGGAAGTAAGGACCCCTAAGTTGAGAGTTGGATTTGTGCCACCACCCAATGATTAGTTAAAAGAAAAATGTTGTTTCTGACATTGAAGATGAATGTCTTTGAAGCGAGGACGTGTTACCCAGGCTTCCATCAGGCCACTCCTAAAATGTCGTCATTCATGTTGTGAAATGTCATCAGATTTCCTAGATTTCTAGAGCAGTGTGTGTTTCGTTGGGCGTTCCTGCTAAATTCGTATGAGGTCATGTTGTTTGTAGGTCATGTTTAATTCAGGTGTATAAACCAGGGAATGATGTGGGAAAAGTGTGAAAGGAGTTCCTTCTTCGAGGTGTTGCTGTTGTTTTCCTGGTTACCCCACGTTCGTACCATCCTGTCTGGTACTAGTGTTCTCTGCCTGGAGAAATAGATAGATGAATAGCCGTCAGTCAAGGTGGGGCATGATATGGATACGGCTGATTTAGCGTTCTGCCCAGGTGTTCAGTTTGTTAGTTGATAAAACAAATGCTTTTGATTAAACAACCTTTTGCAAGGTGGCCGAAAAATAGCAGTTCTGTCTACCCCACACCCCTCATTGTTTTAGAAGTATGCGTACTTTGTGCTATTGCCGAATTTTGAAGTTGTGCTGGTGACCATGGTTGCAGTGCTTTCGGATGATAGAAAAGAAGTTAAATCGAATGGGAAGTAATGCTGTGGTCCTGGGTGACATGTATGCTGTTACTCTGCCCTACAACAACCTTTTCTACATGGAGTCTTTTAGAGGCATGAAGCCCTAGGACAGTGGTGGCGAACCTTTTTTGAAGACGGGTCGCAATAGCACGAAAAGATATTAAAAAGTTGTCTGAGGGTCAGATGCAAGCACTATCTAATTTCATGAATAAAAATAAATTATTATTACTAATGAATAAAGTTTATTAATGTAGCAAATAGAGATCATCATCATCGTAATACCCTTATCCCGCCTGTGGCAGGGTCGGATCTGCGTACGGACAACCTGCTCCCACGTCTGTTGTTTATGAGACGATACATATGTACAGTGCCGGATTTACCATTAGGCTGAAGTCTAGGACTTCAACACTTAGCGGGCTTCAAAATTTAATTAAGAAAAGGGCTTGAAAGTGGCCTCAAAATTGAAATAGCCTAGGGCCTCTCAATATCTAAATCCGGCACTGGATACATAGGTGTGATTCACTCTTGGGTCACTTAAAATTGCACGGTGGGTCACAGGTTCGCCACCACTGCCCTAGGGGGACCTTAGTTCTCTTGAATTAGAACTGTAAATTGGGAGGGCCTTGAAAGTTTTTCGCTTAGGGATGCAAGAGATCTATTTAAGCCTATGGACTGCTTGTTAAATGTTTCCACTGAACGACCAAAAGGGGCTCGACTCATTTGTTGGACTCCTCCCCTGACATTTGTTTTTCATGATGTGTTTTCAAGTACTTACTAGGATTTTCTATGGTAGGACAGATATGATAGAAAACACCATGTTGCCAACTCTAGTACAAGTGGGTGGTGGGTAGGTGGGTGTTCGTTATGGTTTTGTGTTTGTATTACCAAGGACGGGATGATGACTCCATTATTGATTTGACTGTGAGTCATGTCCTACTGATGAGGCCAGCCGTTATGCAATAGGAATTCTGTAAACACCAAAAAAGGTCGATTTGGGATATTTCACAGAGCTGTTGACGTAATGTTAAACCGGACACCTGTCGTCATCTCGTCATTGTAAACGTGGGCCCGTGTTCAATTTCATTGTTTCGATAATGGGGTTACATGAGCTACCAAAATGTTGCTATACTTTATGTAATTGCAAGAAGCGGAAGGAAGGCGGTGTCAATTTTGGTGTAACTATAATGTATGCTGTCATTTCTTCAAGAAAACCAATGATGGCCTTAGTTGGAAATCTGAGTTCCCAGCTTCTTTCCGGTTTCGTTGAGATCATTCTTGTAGCTTGGCGGAACTTGGACTTTGGCAAAATAATAATAATGATTGCACAGGGTTTCTTACAATCCACCTCGATGGCGCAGTGGGTAACACGTTCGGTAACTGCGTCAGTAGTTATAGGTTCGATCCTGGACTGAGGTGGGTTGGCTTCTTTCGGGCGAGAGAGACGCCTTGAGTGTACCTTCTTTTGGAGGAAAGTAAAACTGATGTCCCGTGTTGTGTACGATGGCATTTGCACGTAAAAGAGCCCTCTTTACTATGTAGCGGGTAGATGGAGCAGAAAGTTTCAGATATGAGCTTGCCCCCCCCCCCCCTGGCATCGGTGGAATGTCCCAACGAACAGTAGGCGGATGATAAATAAGGATAGGGTTTGCAGGTTTGGTCGGCAACCGGCTGTGGAAAAAAGCACTGTCCAATATATCGCCCTTGTGTCCATTCAGAGGGACAAGATGGGTACCCGACCGCATTAAGGCATAAAAATGATGAAAGTCTCATGTCACACTCTGTACGTGTGTCATCGGTACTGTACGTGAACTTCGGCAGAAAATTTTTCGGCGTGGGTGTGAAACTTGGAAGTTGCGGGAATTGGATAAATTTATGGTACCGGAAGGTATCGGAAAGTATTTTCTTTTCGATTCCAGGGAAAGCAAATTCCCCATTGACTTTCCTACTGAACGGTGATGGTACTTTGGGGTTAACCAAAACATCAGTATTGTGGGACTAAAGGAACTTCTTAGGTATTAAGCCTGTCATCACCACCCTTGGCTACTACTGCTTTTTTATTATCATGTTGGCTAGAGACCAAAGAGCTCTTCATAAAATTGTCACTGCAAACCGTCACACATCGCTTGATGAACTGACAAGATCATTCATAGAGTCGATGGGAACAACTGTGAGCACCCTGACTGTTTGCAGAGAACTGCATGCAATGGGTTTTTATGGCAGAACCGCAGCCCACAAGCCTCACACCAGCAACGCAGCGAGGAGATTGCAATGGTGCAAAGAGCGACGACATTGAACTCTGGAACAATGTCGAATGGTTGAATGGAGTGATGAGTCCCGCTACACCATCTGGCAATCGGATGGACGGGTTTGGGTATGGCGAACATTACCCGCCAAGCTATGTTCTGCCCATGGTGAAGTTTGGTGAAGGGTCAGTGATGGTATGGGAGTGCTTCTCATGGTATGGGTGGGGTGCAATCGTTTCTGTGGACGGACATTTAAACGCAGAGTGTTACCTGGACATTCTGGACAATGCAGCACTCCCATCTCTCTGGCAGCACTTTGGCAATGGCCCTTTTCTGTTTCAGCACGATAACGCACCTTGCCAAAAAGCATGGTCTGTAGGCACATGGTTTGATAAAATGGGGGTTCGAGAACTTGACTGGCCTGCACAGAGTCCCGATCTGAACCCCATCGAACATCTGTGGGACGTGTTGAAACGTCGATTGCGCACTTGTGCAGAATGTCCGGCATCTGTGACGGAACTGTCCAAGACACTTATGGCAGAATGGCGTAAACTATCTGTCACAACATATCAAAACCTTGTGGACAGTATGCTTCAGAGAGTAGATGCTGTGATAGCAGCAAAAGGTGGACCAACAGGACACTAAAATATGTATATTTGTGTTTCTATTAAAGTGGTGTTGTCCCATGACTTTTCTAGTTCAAAACTCCTTTCTGGATGATCTCAGCCGGGAGCGGCGAATTGCGTTGGACACACCGGTTCTCGTCTGATCACTGAAGTTAAGCAGCACAACCCCATGTAGTACTGACATGAGTGGCCGCTTGGGAAAACTGGGTACCGCTAATACCCTAAAATCGTTGCATTAGTGTAGGGTCTGTGCAGTCTCTGCATAAGAACTATGCTGTCGACGGGACTCTAATGACCTTGTAGTTGAAGAGCCCTAAAACATCAATAAACAACAATGATCTCAGCCTAGGGTATGCGGAAACGCTCTCATTCCAGACCTGCTGGAGATATGAACATAGAAGCATTTTACTGGTAATTGAATCTGGTACAGGATAATACCAAGGGTTACGACATTGTTGGGCAGACGAAGGACCTGCATGGAAATAGCAGAAAATGGTGTAATAGAACCTGCAGACTCCATTGTGACGTGTTTGACTCGTGAGTGCTATGCTTGCGAGTTTGATTCTTGCCCGATACTAGTGTAATTTTTCAGACGCGAATGAAAAGAGCCATTTCTCCAAAGCGTGATCGGGTACATATGATTCCTGAATCAGGGTACAGATGTTTTCTTAAAAATTTAATTCGGGCGATATTCCCGACATTTCATTCGGGCCTGAATGCAAATGTAGATCGACTGAAATCCAAGGTGTAAAAACTCACCTCCCATTCCATGCTGGTACGGTTAATTTACTGTACTTTAAGAATTAGTTAGGGCGTCGTTAAGAAAATAGTAAACCGCCCCAAACTCAGTTTTCTAGCTAAGGTGTGTCAGCTGTCAGTTAGTAACAGGTGGTCAACGAAAACATTTTAGAGATTGCTTTACAACATAATTTTGTTTTGTTAATGTTTTGCATGCTTGTCCGTAATTGTATGTCCTATGATCAACATTAGATGGTCTGATTAGTAACCGGCCATTAATTGAAATTATTCTGGTTCTTTGTCATTTATTTGATGCAGTTGCAGTTTTGGCTGTTTCCCAGATCGGCCTTTGATCTTAGAAAAATTTATGTGCTGAACCAATGTTGGACGGTGGTACTTATTTAATAAGAAGGCCGGTTAGTTAATAGAACTGAAGGATAGCTGATAACAATAAAGCTGTTAAGGGATCAAATGTCATTAATAGACATTTGCTTTGACGATAGATCCTACCGCTCCTTCCGCAAATAAACTGGATGATCCGGTTTTCTGGAATGTAATCCTTTGCTATCATCCAAAAGGTCAGTGCTGATAACATTGGTCGCTTGACAACTTGTGGAGGTCATTTGGACCACAATTATGTTGTGCATTGAGAAATTGCAGCCACAAGAGGCGCCATGTTCTACTTCATAGGTGGACTTTTTTGCGGAAATGATTTATACCGGTACCAATGAACCAGCTTCTACACTTGGGAATATCCCCCCCCCTCTACATCTCTAATCAGTGTAGAAAGGATTGTTTTAGGCACAGATGGACGTCGCGCTCACCACACCGACGGAGATGCAGGCCTGTATTTCTTTCTCGCACGTCTTAACAAGGATCGAACCTGTAACCACAGACCAACCTGCAGCACAATACTGAGCCACCAAGGCAGACCCCACAGCTTCTGGCCTATAGTACATCTGATTAGTGATCCCTTCATCTGTAGAATTTTCAGAGCTCAATATTGCAACATCGAGTGATCCAGTTTGTTTGATAGCTTATTTCGTATGCAAGGAGAGATGGTCGAGTTGTTTCAATAAATTGCTGAGCTCCATACCTGAGACATCATTCTGTAGCCCTGGGCCTTTGGTGCACACTCATTAATGCAGTTTTTAGGGTGTATTTTTAATTTTAGGTATAGGAACATGTTATATCAAAATTTCACATTTTTTTTCAGAGCTATGCGATGAGATAGTTAAAAAAACACCTATCTATTGAAAAAAATGTAACTTGTCCTGAAAAACTACTGCCAAAATTCCTGAACTGTTTTGGGAAGTGAATGTCCCCCTCCCTCAACTATAACTTTTTCCTAACCATTTTATCCCATATCTCCTAGATTATTTTAAAAAAGGCATTGGTTACTTTAAAGGAAACACCCTGTATACATAAAGAAGCGACACTGAACGTTGAGAAATTGAACCTAAAATGAGCGTCCCCATGGGGGGCGTCGTCATGGTTAAAACCTCTAATTTTTTGCAAAAATTGCCTGTGACAGAATAGTGCAGTCGGTAAGTCGCTGGACTGCCAATTTTTTTCACGATGTGCCATGGGATAACATCCCAGATGATTCATGCTTCCCTTTTTTAATGGTATCCCATTAAGTTAAAAGGAGGAATAGAGGACATGTAATGCACACAACCAACGGAAATGAATTGAAAGTATAGTTTAATATCGATTAAACAAAAAATACAGTGTACATAAAACTTCAACAGTTCTCTCGCCCAAAAGATGCCAACCCACCTTAGCCCAGTATCGAACCTAGAAATATTGGCATAGTTGCCTAGCGTGCTAACCACTACGGGTTACACCTGTTACACCTACCTTCCTTTATCCTTTAATGAAATTAAAAATATCGACCTCTTCTCTGAAGTTCGTTGGCAACTTTTCACAGCACATTTCCATCCAGAAGCAAGTTTTCCAAATTTTTTTATATTCAAATGTTGTTTTATATTTTAATGTTGTGTGTAAGGTTTTTTAAATGTCAGCGGTCAACAACAACGTAATACGTCATGATGACGAATCACATCGATTTGATGCGATGCAACACGTTATGATAATAACCACCACGCCATCACAGTCCAATATTTGAATTACACATAAGGAATCAGGTCTCCCATTAAAGTGTCGCCCCACAGTTCTAGCTCTCCACTCCCCCTTGTTGTCCACCAGGTTTCCGTACACCCCACATACTATCATCCCTCCGTAAATCATCTACACACAATCATCCCCACTTCTTCAGTCTTCCTCTGCCCCGGGTACTTCTAATAACC
>JAAFCE010009058.1:9006112-9036657 GCA_013389805.1 Trigoniulus corallinus
CTAAACTAGCACTGGACCCCATTTCTCCTAAAACCGGCACTGTATGCATCCTACACCATTCAAAAAATTTCTTTCATCCCACGAATTTTCGCCATGCAAATTATGAAATTCTCCTAATGTATGTCGATTTTTAAAAATGTCATGCTTTGGAATTCTATTTAAAACTGTTTCAATGCTTTTCACACTCACAACGATGCCCTCTACTTTCCGGGGCATTAAATAAATTTCAAAGGAATTTCTCACGCTTAAAAAGCGCTACCCCCGCTGTCTACCTCCTACCACACGCCCGCTTACGCTGGACGCAGCAACTTAGGACGTAGCCAAAGGAAGCCACTCGTCTACCGTTGCACTGTGGTATCATGGACTTAAGCAACCACTACCTGACTTACATATACAGCATTTGGGTTAGATGCGAGTTGGGAGGTATTGGGAGAGGTTCCACTGTAAGTTTAGCATACTGTTGATGTACAGTAGTAGTTTCAGTTTCTGGTGACTATTGACCTAAAACCTTTTGTAACTGTTGCGTAAGTAGAGAACTGAATGTTGCCTAATGTCGTTTTAGAGTGTGTGTAACGAGTGAATAGATTGATTGTCATCGTTTATAATTATTCAAATGAATTTCGGCAAGATCGTGATGCGCCATCTAGTCCTGGATGCAATGTAAACTGGGCCAAATGACGCTCACATTTTAATATTCATTGTGTGCAGACGTGTGACCTACTGTTTTTTAACATTGCTCAAAATCTCTGTCAGATGTGACATTGTGACATTTTTTTTCTTTTTAGCAACCCGTTTAATTGAAGATGCCTGGAATCTGTCCTCGTTGCCAGAAGAGTGTATATTTTGCTGAAGAGACTATGGCCTTGGGAAAGTCGTGGCATAAGGTGTGCTTTTTGTGTGGTAAGTTTTGTTTGATTGCATCTTGACTAGTACCTCTAGTGTGGATTATTTATTGCCATATTCGTTCTGATGAGGATGGAAATGAAGGACGTGCCTATGTGAAGTTCTCAGTGATATCAGGAAAAAGCACTGAAAGACCAGCCCCATCCTCCTCCCATGACATGCTCATGCAGCTCCCCTTGATCTTACAGTCCAGCGATGGCCAACTTTTGTGTACATAAGATCTACTTTTTATCGTAATGTGTCGCGATCGACTTATGGTCATAGGCGCAGTCAAAGTGGACCCACCTTGGTCTAGTATTGAACCTAGAACCACTGAACTACTACGACACTGAAGCGAGTTTTAAATCAACACATCAGAAGCTATCGACCAAAGTTTGCTTTGCAATTGACCTGTCGATTGCGATCGACTTGTTGGCCACCACTGTTAAGCTGTGTGAACACTGGCAATAAAATTTCCTCAAGTTAACTTTAGCGTGTGAACAGCAAAGCAGTCACAGCACCTTGCAAAACGTTTTGCTCACATAGTACAGACAAATATCACTTAAGAAATGATAAGATTCAGAGGTCAGGCCATGGGTTGCGCCCTTGGGTATAGTTAATTGGGGATATTGGCTAAGAGATGCCGATATAGCAGCGTTTTGAAGTGCCGGCAGCTCACCATGCATTTATGGTTAGAGTACGTATAGACAGAAGAGCGGATAGCTGCCACGACCTCGTCCCAGGGGCCGAAACAGACCACCAGGAAGAATTGTCGGAGGATGTCGCGCCAGGGTAGCGGCGACACGAACCTAAACCTCAGCATCTGTCTAGCCTCCTGCGAGGCCGCAAAAGAGGCCTCGATGAAGTGGCATGGGTGTTGTGAGAAGTGCAGAGCGTTGGCAAGAGTCAGTAGATTGCAGAAGAGTAGATTGTGGTGGAAAGGTAACAGTTTGGCTCTTTTGCAAATGGGTGAAAGCTTTAGATGTGGGGGGTACCTTGAAAATGGTATGCAGAACTCAGTTGTAGGCAAGTCGCAAAGGCGCCACCTGTGTCTTCCCCACACTGGCCAGTACTGGTCTTGAGAATCGAATCATTGACAAGACTTTGGCGGGGAAGATTGTGATCAGTCTAGTTCTGGTGACTACCTCATGGAGTCGACTGAACGTCAAGTGTGCATCAAAGTTGCATTCGGAGTCCAACATACCAGTCATTGAGTCTGTTCAGCAGAGGTGGCGAACTGAAGTACTTGGGGCAGGAGTGCAGGTGGAGCTGGAGTCCCAAGGAAGTTGTCGTCTGCATTGGACGTGACTTACTAGGGGGAGCTGCATGCTGGAATGCCTGCAGTGGCAAGATCAAGTCCAACCCTTGTCTGCAGTGTCAAGATCAAGTCCAAGCTCTTGTCTGCAGTGGCAAGATCAAGTCCAAGCCCTTGTCTGCAGTGGCAAGATCAGTCCAAGTACAGACCCTTGCAGGACTCCCCTGAGGATTGCTAGGGAACTATAGGTTAGGTTGGCATGTGGTGGATGGATGGTCTCACTCGCCTGGGTGTGACCCTGCCTAGGGTGCAGCCTGTACTACCGGCCTCTGTGCCGCCCTGGACAGTACCTGAGCCGATTTTTAATTTGACACTCACTGCCTTCCCCAAAGCCAGTACTGATAGGTCAGTGTACCAGCAAAAGTTTGGACGCCTCTCTCTGACCTATCGGGGCCATGTTTTTGTTTACACGGATGGGTCGAAGGATGGCACCTCTGTGGGTTGGCCAGTCTTTACAACTGGTCATTTCATAGGGGGCCGCCTTCCAGGCGTCGCCAGTGTCTTAACTGCAGAGCTTACTGCTCTGCACAGGGCACTGGAACTCATCCAATTTTTGAACCACCGTCACTTTGTTGTTGTGACTGACTCCCTATCCTCCCTACAGCTATTGCACACCCTGTATAGCAGGAATGCCATCGTCCAGGGTGTGCACAGTTTGCTGCTCATGATGCGTCAGCAGGGCAAGACAGTTTTGTTTATGTGGGTCCCGGGGCATGTTGGCATCATGGGGAATGAGAGGGCTGATGCCCATGCCCGTCAGGTGGCCCACCTACCAGATGTTCCTGACACTACTGTCCCCTCCTCTAATGCTCTCCCGATGGTGCGGTTGGCTGTCCATGGGCAATGGCGGTCCCAGTGGTTTGCAGAGACCACCAACAAACTCCGCACCCTGAAGGACACCCCAGTGAACTGGGCGTCCTCATGCCGCCTGTCATGGAGGGAGGAGGTTGTGCTTGCTCATCTGCAAATCAGTCACACGTTCCTCACCCACTCCTACTTATTACAGGGTGAGGATAAACCATGGTGTGACTGCTGTTGGGAGCCTCTCACAGTGGCACACATCTTCAGTTACTGTGAGAGATACCGTGAACTTAAATACCAACTGGGGGTCGGTCCAGAGCTCTCTAACTCCCTTGGGGATAACCCCCAGGGAGTTGAGAGCTCTCTTGTATTTGTGAAAGAAGGTGGCCTCTTTCACAAAATCTAATTCTAATGCCTTTGCCTTTTCCTTTTGTGTGTTTTGGCTTTTGCCTCTTTATGTTTGTATGCGTTTTGGCTTTTGCTTTTTATCTCTGTGTTTGTTAGGCTTTTGCCTGTTTTATCTTTGTCCTTTTTTGGCTTTTGCCTTCTGTGTATTTTTGACTGTTTAGGCTTTTGCCTATTTTTTGTGTTTGTTGTTGGCCTTTGCCCTTACTTGTTGTCTGTTATTTGTTTGTCTGTTGCCTTTTTTGTTTTGTTAATTTTATTGGGCTTTAGCCCTTATTTATTTTCATCATGGTGGGATGGCTACTTACACCCCCCTCCATGGTGATTGTCTTTCTGGGCCCTAATGACAATTGATGTTGATGGGCCCTAAAACATGAACGAACAAATATAGGTTGCCCACGACATAGTAACTCGGCCATCAAGAAAAGATGTAAGTAGATTTGTCAGAAAGGGGTTAGCCACACTGCGGGAGATTGCTGCAATTAGCGTATCATGGTTGACCGATTCCAAGGCCTTGGCGACGTCCGTCTTTAGAAGTACGAAGGAGTGACCTTTGGTGAAGACGTCGAGTACTGTATGTTGCAGAGCAGACAGGATGGCGAAAGAGACGGGGGAGTGTGGCCGATCACTGAGTTGAGAAGTAAGGATTCTATTGATGAGGGGGTCCCTGCAGAGGTCAAAGATCCGCTACTCACAAATCTTGGACAGAGAAGAGAGGTTGTCGCGTAGGCAGTGCAAGTACACAATAAAAGCAGGAAAGGTCAGGCGAGAAGGGTCCACGTCACTAACAGGAACACGGTTGTAGTCTGCCGTTGAGGGATAGGATCGTCAAAGGGGGCTACCAGACCGTCGAGGAGAGTTGGAGAAAGAGGGGGTGGGAAGCAGGTTTGAGCTGCCGCACATACCCCCACAAGGTACGTGTGGAGGCATTGGGGTCTTCCAGCGAGGATTTGGCATACTTAACGTGACGCTTGTAGTCGCTGCGCGTCGCTATCCGTGTATCTATCGCAGTCCCTGCGCGTGGCTATTTCTTTTGCAATGTCATTGGGATCGCCGCGGACATTGGTGGAGCAAACGCAGGTTATTTGATTTATGCATCCAGGTGTGGCCTCGTGGGGATGTGCGATGACACCTGCACGTCAAATAACTTTACACAGGGAGTGTGATATTCGTGTTAATTCGACAATTTTAGGGTGTAGGAGGTCGCCCTCTCCTTGTCGTCAGTGAGCAAAAGGGCCCGCACGATGAAAAACGACCAATGCTAAGAAAGCGGTTACAGAACTAAGCCGGCTGATTAGAAATGCCTTTCAATGGATCATTTGTGTTCTTCCAGGTCAAATAAAATAAATTGGCTTCCTACCAGAGAAATGGTTTAGGAATGAGGATGAGAACCTTGTCGCTCATAAGTAGCCTTTTCACTGCAAGGAAACACTTGAACGTATTTAGGATGCTGCCTTGACTTTTCACGGAGACGGACTTTGCACTGGTACCCTACATCAGTTGTTCTCAATCTTTTTGAAGTCAGGGAACACTAAACTTGACATTTTACTAGCACGGAACACTTACAATTCAACATAAACTTTAAAGCAGGCTGTGCACTTTCTACACTTAGTACTTACTACATCATCATCATACCCTTATCCCGCCGGTGGCAGGGTCGGGTCTGCGGGTTCTAGCCCTCCACCCCCGTCTATCTCTCCCCAAGTTCCCCGTCCACCCCACACAGTCATATCCTTACGAACAACCTGTTCCCACGTCTGCTACGGGTCTCCCCTTGCCCCGGGTGCTACTGACCACCTTCATTCCTGTCAAGGACCTAACGAGCTCCTCCTTCTCTCTTCTCATGACGTATCCATACCACCTCTGCCTATTCTCCCTCATTTTTTCTGCGATGTCCACCACCCCAGGCTACCTCTAATATGCCCATTCCTAATTCTATCAGTTCTCGACACGCTACAAATCTGCCACAGCATTCTTATCTCGGCTACTCGCATTCTATTTGCGTAGCTCTTTCTCACTGCCCAGCACTCTGATCCACATAGGATAGCTGGTCTAACCACTGTCCTGTAGAACTTCTCTTTCTATCACACAGGACTCCGCTTGCCTGTCTCCACTTCAGTCACTCCCTTCCCCATTGATTCTGCGGGTCACATTAGAGTTTCTCTCCATTGCTTTCTTTGTGCATTAAGTTTTTTTTTGCGGAACACTTGAAGTTGTTTCACGGAACACCAGTGTTCCGCGGAACATGCTTTGAGAACCACTGCCCTACATAATTCATCTGGAAAATTAATTCTTTTTTAATGTATAAAATGATCAATATCCGCATGTCGTCCCTAGGGTTGCCCAGCAAAAGGACCAGATGTTGTCTCTCGAGTTACACTGAGCATTTCAACCACAGATATGTTAAATGGGAAGTGAAATCGTGAACCAGTATCTCATCCTCTGAAGTCGGTAAATAGGCTGACATTTAATAATCAGAGATGGGACGCTACATCTGTAGCGGATTTCGTAGCCATCAATCAGTACTTCTGAGTACCACCAGGCAAAGAGCATCCGACCTTGCCTGTAGTGGAAGAAAGGTTTGGCAATGATGATGTAGTGGTGGCGTAGCCACCATGTCATTGATAGACGAGCCCCGAACAATTTAATTGACCTCGCGTATTGAACCAGTGTTTTCTTAAGTCGGTCAATTAAGCTAATCAAATCTAAGTTATTAAATGCTGGGTAATTCCAACGTAAGAGGTCCAATTTCTGTTCAATGTCATCCGGCCGCGGTCAGCAAGTAAGAAATCATTCGTGATCCCGCCTAAGGTCAGAGGGGACGTTGTTTTTAAGGCAAATTTTCAGTGTCCTCGACTTTATTTTGCTGTCAAGAACATTTGGTTATCATGAGCCCTCCTGTGTGAAATTTCGATTATCAAGGAACTGCGAATATTGTTTCAAGAGCACTTCTCTACTATCATTCTGGTATCATACCCCAAGCGAACCTAGTCTTAAAGTCCCCAAACACAGTCTAATTTTAAGGCTTCCATGTTCTAACTACTAAGTGCTGCTATCATATCAGTTTATTGCTTAGTTAAAAATGCTGATCTGTTTTTAGCATTTTTCGTTCATAGATATGAAGCCCCCACTTATCTTTCTTTCGGTGGCCTCAAGCTCAGTGATCCTTAACAGTGTCCATATTGAGTGTGCAAAGTCACTCTTAGTTCCTAAACCACCTGATAATCTTGCTTCGTTCCTTATATCTGCCAGTGTCATACCTATGGCATTTTTGCTTGCCCTATGTATCCTGATTCCCAAAAAGGGATTGGAAACGGAAGCAGAGGCATAGAAGTGGTAGTAGGTAAGGGCATACTTGCACTATCGGGGACTCTAGTTCTATTTGAAAGTAGGCGGAGTTACACATACGTTAGTATCAGAGATGCTATGAAGTTTCCAAAGTAGGCGGAGTTCCTAGAAAAGCGAGATTCGTACAAACGGGATATTCCTGGCTACACGAGATCATTCACAGAATCGATATGTTTCTTGTTCGCGGGGAGGAGGCCTTCGAGCCGAAGGCGAGAAGGCCGGGGGACCGAAACACCGAAAGTAGCGATCATTGTAAAGGTACTTTCCAAAGATAATTCTTTGCATGCATCTTTCACCTCAATCGCTAGGTAAAATAGTAACCAGGTAAAATGGAAAGTGTAAAATAGAAATTACCCCGCCTACTTTTCAAAAACACGTTCCCAAACTCCGCCTACTTTCAAATAGAACGGAGTCCCCGATACTGCAAGTATGCCGTAGGTAAGCGTAGGGATCTCAGACAAAAAGTTAAGCATTGCGTGACTGGTTACAGACAGGATGTCACAAGTGATTACCTCTGACTTACAAACCTAAAGACCATGTGCTGCATTTCTCTTATTACATCCTTTTTTTTCTTAAAACAGCCCATTGCAGTCGCAGTTTGAATTCTACCAACTGTACTGAGCACAATGAAGAGATGTACTGCAAGTCGTGTTATGCGCGCCTGTTTGGACCTAAAGGTTATGGCTATGGTGGAGGTGCCGGAGTCCTCTCCATGGACACTGGTGATGGCTACAAGAATGGGCCGCCCACTAGGTATTACGTTTTCTGTTTTCTCTGCCTTCAAATGGTCGACAGCATGTGTTAGGCTATGTCCTAAGTGGCAGTGTCGAGCATGAGCGGGCGTGCACATTCTACCCCTCAAAGCGGACTAACCAATACATTTAAATGACGATGTTCTAAGTGCCCGCGTGGAGCGTCAAGCCGCTGATAGGCTGTAAGGCATCACGTGCATTCTATTGCACGCCCGCTCACGCAGAACGCTGCCACGTAGGAAATAGCCTTAGTAAAAAGTTTTGCTGTATGAAATAAATCACCTTTGGAGGACACATGCACCTCATCCGTCTTGGCAACATTTCAGAAGATTTGTTTGATCATGATTGCAAGCAGTCCCGCTGTCAGTATGTTACATACACAATGAGTTCCTGACAGTGAAGTAGAGTTGGTGTGAGCAAAATGTTTAGTCAGAATTAGAGGCAACAACATTGCCCACTTTGTTCTTCCTTATCAACTATGTTGTCAAGAGTGTGGCATGTTCGTTGTTTTATAATTTGCTTCAATGGGTTTTCTCCCAAACTTTTTTGCTTTTGTAGCAACATTCCAGCTACTGCTCAAGCTCATGTGGCACCAAAGTTAGGAACTACTGGTAATGTCAACAAAGCCAAATTTGGCAGCACTGATGTTTGCCCACGGTGTGGTAAGGCCGTCTATATGGCCGAAAAAATGATGGGTGGAGGTTCAGTAAGTCTAAATTTTAAGTTGAAATCTACTTTTTGTAAGTTTGTGGTACTAATAAAACCTTGTTCATCCCAGGCTTGGCACAAGACTACGTGTTTCAGTTGTGCTGCTTGCAACAAACGATTGGAGTCCACCACGTTGTGCGAACGTGAAGGAGAAATCTATTGCAAATGTAAGTGTTGATTAAATTTTAACCCATTCTTTTCTTATTCGTGTTGGATAACATCTTGTGAAATTTCGTTGCTTTGCCTACAGCCTGCTATGGAAGAAATTTCGGACCGAAAGGTTATGGGTATGGCCAAGGAGCTGGCACTCTTTCGATGCAGCAGTAGTTACTTTGTTGAGCCTGCCACAAAAGTTCTTAATTGATTGAAAACAAACGCACTCTTGATTTTTTGTTTGCCTCTTTTCGATGACTACCCCGTTAATCGATCATCCTTAAGGATATATAGTAATTATGATTGCACAATTATCATATTGTAAGTAGACTCGAAGGTTTCTGACAAATCATCAAACTCGTAATTTGGTTTTTTTTTGTCGTCGTGTTAAGAATGAGCTTAAGACTTTCAGTGGTAGTTTTTATTTAACTCTTGAGGTGGTGGATTCTTCTAGTTTCCTTCTTAAACATGTTCAATGTTAGGCAGTTTGTGCACCTTTGTCAACTCTCCTGTGCCATATTTAGTGACCTCTGTCATATTTTTTTAATAACGCAGTTTAATCAAATTTTAATATATTTATGATAAACCCAATTCTGATCAATGACAGTTGATGAACTGAAGAATCTTATTTTTAGAAGTGCTATTTTTTTAATTCAGCTGTTGATTAATTCATCAGATTTATATTTGTGCTTTTCAGTTATTCAAGTACAAATTATGTTGATTTGGGAGCCGTGATAAATTTCAGGACGAGGCCCAGGTCACGTTTAGCTTGTTATTGACTAGTGGAGGCCCCATACTTTGATTATTGTTAGTAACATTTAATTCAACCACAATAAAACCGGAAAGATATATTGGTTCCAAGAATTGTTTTCATTTTTACTCAAGTAGTCTTCCACTCCAGCTGGCAAGTGAGGTAGAAGTAAATACAGGGCACAGTCACATGGATGTGACATGTTTTGCTACTATCAAAATACAAGTTCTAAAATTAAATTTTCAAACTAAAAGTGCAAATTAGATTACGAGATCAAAACAGAAATGTTGTGGAGTTCTTGCAATGTCTTTCTTAGAAATCGTCAAATTGACAGTAGCAGGGATGCTCATTAGAAACTTCCGCGTTATCTTTGGTCCTCTACTGCTCTTTAATCAGCCCAGTGCTACCAACATGCGAACTTTTGTTACTAGCCACCTGCTCCATTCGGCGGAATCGAACCATTGTTTCAAATCATATAAAATGTCATTTAATTTGTAAAGTAGTTCCATATTATAAGAAAATGTCACCAGTACTTCTGTTACGTTTTTAAAGCGTTATTTTTTTCTTCTGGTTTTACTAGCGAGATTAAAATTAATTACGTGAGCTATTTTTGACCCAAAATGAGTTATCTACTTTATAGTTAAGCAGTCATCGTTGGTCCCACCATAAAAGAACCGAGTCGGAGCTGTTATTCCTCAGCGTTGGCCCGTATTGGAAATTTCAGTACTCGGATGATATTTAGATCAAAATAACTGCGATTCTCCCATTCCCTGCCATGGCCGAACAAAGTCCATTCATGGCAACATGGACCAATTGCTTGAATCCTTTATGTCAGAGGCGTACCAAGGGTATTTAGCGCCCAGGGCATCTGTGCTGCCTGACGTACCCTTGGTACGCTTCTGTTTAATGTGCACTAGGATTGCCAGATTTGAAAACTGGTAACTCAGGAAATTACTGACAAACTCTCCGTTGGCCCCGTAAGCTTAAACTTACGGTAGGCCCGGTAGGCCCATCTAAAATTCATGGTGGGTGGTGACCAGTAAACCGTTGGGCTAGAAAGTACCAACTGACAGGTATTTGATTCCTGATACGTGGTTCTTATAGACCGCAGCAAAATTCTCCCTCCAGTTGTGGCATCTGAGGACGAGGCAACGACAGTGCACATTCATTTATAGAAACGGCACCGATTGTCCATTCGTGGTTGTTTGTTGTTTCATTCTGTGAAATTGCTTCGACAAAGAAGCAGACACACAGTAACGTGATTGGCACTAGGTAGCTCAAATTCCGACCAAGGAACCCTACAATGTATTTAATAACAATAAGCTGTTAGCAGACGGTAGTTAGTCGTTCGAATTTTTGTAAAAGTTGAAAGATAAAGCTACTTTCTGTAAATGACCAGAGATATCATAGATTGCTTTTGCCGATTTTACACAAAGTAGGAAGCCATGCCCAATTATTTCCCAAAACGCAAAGTTGAAATATTTTTCTTGCGAAATTTGCAGTATTTTTGTTTGCAGTGTACTTGTCCTTAAAATTGTGCTGTTCAACTGCACTGCACATATGAAACTAAACCTAAATGCGCAGTTGTATCTTTGTGGACTGTCCAATTTATTGGTGCCTTAGTTCTGCCAAGTGATTTGATGGGCAGCGACACGCTTGCTGTGCACTAGTGGTGTCAAACACGTGACCCACAAAACCTAATAATTCAAGCGAGGTGTTTGAAGCTAATTTTTTAAAATATTAAAATGTAATTTTTAAAAACATTAAATTTTTCGAAGGTTTTTAATCGTAAAAGTTGAGAAATACTATGATTTTCTTTTGCTAAAATTATTTTCGAGTGACTTATTTTAGTCTGTAACCCGCAGACTCTCAAACTGGGTTTGGTGGCCCGTCTCCACGTCCTGTATTGAAGTTATGCCGAAACTAAGAGAATCTGCAGTTCTTTGGTCCACATGTACAGTTGTTCATTAATTAAAGTACTATTGATATTATTTTTAGAAGTAAAAATTTGATAAATGTATAACTCCAAAGATAATCGCTGCAGTTATACAGCGATTGTCCATTTACACGCAGTTTTAACACCACAACTCTTCGTGAACCCGGACTGTGGCAGACTTTTTAGCAAATGTACTAAACGTTTTGGCAATGCATGCCAAATAAAAAAAATAGAAATTAACGTTAAACAATTGCTTTGTCTTCATGTGAGTCGTGTCTGACAAGTTCCACTTAATTCATTCGCTGTGGCCACAAGCGCCGCTTGAATTACAATTTTAATTGTCAATCCGTTCTTTTCATTCGCTCATTGTACTCTACAACCAGAGCAGGGTTTATCATTAGGCTACTTAGCCTAGGGCCTCAACATTTAGTGGGCTTCAAAACTTAAGAAAAGGGCCTCAGAAAGGCTTGTGAGGGTCTCAAAATTGTAATAGCCTATGGCCCCTCAATATCTAAATGCAGCACTGTCTACAACAAACGCCACATGAACAGCTTTAAACAAGTTTTAACATATCGACACCTTCCCGGTAAAGCATCGTAAGCGCCATTTCATAAATTTTACAGGAATGAGAAAAACGTTCTGATTTCCTCATTCATTCTTATGCTTACAATATTTTTAGATATTAAAAAAATAAAATAACTGTTTAACGTAGGGTAAAACTGATTACAGTATTAATAAAGGCATAATGTACAGAATTTGATTAAATTAAAAAGTGAAAATCTCAAAAAATGTCGCTTACGATGTTTTACCGGGAAGGTGTCGATATTTGTACCTGATCTGTTAAAAGTTTTTTTTTCTAATTTTACATGTTAGGTTTTACAGTGAGTAAAGGAAATGTTTTCTTACCTAAGGTGTAATGCGAATTTTTGAGAACTTTAAGGAAATTCCCCCTAGTCTTTTGTGAACATTGAAAGGCAAGTGTGTGGCCTACAATTGGGAATACCGTATTTATTCTAATTAACAGCGCCCTCTAATAAACGACGCCCTCCAATAACTGGCGCACCTTCAAGGTGAAAAAAAAATAATAAACAGCGCCCTCTAATAAACCGCGCACTGTTAATTACCCCTAGAGGGATGATGCTCCCTTTGCTGTTACGTTACAGGTAAAGGATAGTCTGTGAGACTACCAAAATAAATTCCAATATATTATTGATATGTTGTAATGCACAATACGCAATTTATTCTAAATTTTAACTTTAAATACAAATTTGCCCAAGATGCTTACCGCAGATTGCTGTGGAGCACCAGCGGCATGAATATTGCATCATCCATTTAATTTTTTAAGGGCAGAAAGAACAAATTCGACGATTTCATGTAGATGGGTTTGCATTCTCCTCTAGCTTGACTTTTGGTTGGGAGCTTCAGTCTCCTGGGTGCTTTACGACCACCTGCATTCCTGAAATTGACTAATCGGACTCCTCCTCATCTCTTCTCATTACGTTTCCATACAACATCAACTTATTCTCCCTCATATTTTGTCGATGCCCACCACACCCAGGCTACCTCTAATATACTCATTCCTAATTCTATCAGCTCTTGACACCCCGCTCATGTAACACAACATTCGCATCTCGGCTTGTTGCATTCTACTGAAATGGCTCTCTTTACTGTCTTAAAACTCCGGTACTGCAGCCAAATTTTCCATAGCAATAGCCCAGCACAGGTGTCATGCGGAGCTGCGCTACAACCCGCATAATCTTTTAAGCTACGGAAATACTTGTAGCTTCGCATACGTAGTGCGTACGGTGACGTCATGAAAATTCATGTAGAGCACTACCAGTAGCAGCTATTTGAACAACATGTGTAGCGCTACAAAGATGGAGGCTTCCCTGTTGCCATATAACGCACTTAAGAGGACTAAACTATTTCAATTCCTTTAATAAAATATTATGTTCTTAATGTTGGCACCCCCACAGACAAACTTTGTCAATACTCCTACGGGTTCCAGACGCCTGGCTGGGGTGACCCCAGCCCCAGTCAGAGTATGTTCAGTGGACCCTCAGACCCGACCCTGCCACAGGCGGGATAAGGGTATGATGAAGATGGTCTTAAAATGAAATTAATTCTTTAATTAAAAACTATACAATTTTTTATTTGTTCCGCTTCATTTTTTGGTACTGTCAATAAGTATTGCAATCCACCATATTCATTGCAATATCTTCCGTGGAGGCCGCCATGTTGCACTACGCAAAGAATCCTACTCGAAAAGGTGTAGCGTTTGTGGCACTACAACTGCACTACGAAGTTTTGGCTACAGTTTTAATAGAATTCGATCCCTACGCTACGAAGTTGATACGTAGCTTTTTTGAACAGCAATTTTCGTATTCTTCGCTACATAGCGCGATACGTAGCATAAAGGATTATGCGAGTTAACAGCAGCTTTACAAATGTGGATGGTAAAAGTAGTCTGTCAGACTACCAACTACCAAACAAATATAGATTGGAATTAATTTATAAGGAAATCATTGCATGGATCGTTATTAATTAGAAAAGAATGAAGGTACTGAAAGTTTCAGGGAAATCGCATGCTTAGAAACCAATGATCAGCGATTTTTGTAAGATGCAGGTAGTCTGTCAGACTACCCTTTACCATTCCAGGGTTAAAAGTACTGAATTCATCATCATCGACCCCCGCCTGTGGCAGGGGTTATTATTTCCAAATTGTTAAGCAACCCACAAACGTTGAACTTGGTTGTCAACCTTGTCGTCAACTTGCATTGTTGAAGACGATGTTTATCGTCTGTGGGTAGGTTGAAGGTTGGAATTTCAAGTTGAGGCAACGGTTGAACTAAAATCAAAAACTTTTGATTTTTCGTGAGTAGTACGAAACCATGTCTATGGAAGCGTTGTCAACTTCGTTGTCAATATTAGTGCACTTCAAACATTTACTGAGCGAAGTTGGTGTGGAATGCTCTGCAATATTTACATACAGTTTCCAAAAAATGCAGTACAGAATTATGACCATGGTGACTCCGTCGGTCCAAAAAATGCAGTCAGTTTCCAAAAAATGCCGTACAGAATTATGACCACGGTGACTCCGTCATTGGTTCTAAGTTAGATACTGGACTGAGGCGGGTGGGCTTCTTTCGGACGATAAAGATGCCCCGAGTGTGCCTTCCTTCAGTTGAGAAGTAAATCCGAGGTCCCGTGCAGTGTAAGATTGCATTTGCACGTAAAAGAATCTTGTACTATGCAGTGGGTAGATGAGGCAAAATTCCCAGGTGTAGGAGCTCCCCCTTGAAGTCGGTGGAATTTTCCATCGAACAGTATATCGACGATAAATAAGCATAGGGGTTGCAACATTGGTCGGCAACCGGCTGCGGAAAAGCGCCGTTCAATATATTACCCTTGTGTCAATTCAGAGGGACAAGGTGGGTACCCAACCCTGCCACAGGCGAGAAACTAACAACTAGTGTGTCAAACACATCTCGACCGCACTCCAACGAAACCTTTTCCCTGTAAATTTTTTGAAAATGTGATGTTAATGTTGGACGTCTGTGGGCCGCTTTGGCAATATGCTGCCAACAATGAAACATGGAGGATGACGTGTGATAGTAGGGGGTGTCTGATAGTTTCTGGGTTTGGAAACATGGCGTTTATTGAAGAAGTGATGGACTATCAGCAATATATAAATGTTTTTAAAGAAAATCTATAAGCAAGCAAAGAACTGAGGTGATGCAAGAACAAAAATAATAATAATCTAGCAAGCGTCTTGCTGTTGATACCTTTTGAACGTAGTGGTCAAGATGCACAATTTGTACTCTGAAATTTCTCCTCTGCCAACGAGACTTAAGACTGCAAATTTCTTAAGAGATGTCTGATTTCTTAAGGTATTTCCTGTTACTGTTAAATTATTTATTTCAACGAATATTTGATAAAATTAATAACAGATAGTAAAATTAGGAACATACAGTAGAGTCCCGCGTATCCGACGTTCCGTATTAACCAACATCCTCTTTTGCACTTGGCGCGATATTGATGCCAGAAAGATACCAATGTGGAAAACAAAGTGTGATAACAAATTTCTTTAAACATTAAACATGTATTTACATATATTCATGTATAATTAAATGTTAGGAGCAATAAATGCTTGTTTTGATATATCAATTTACGTAATAACAATAATTTTATGCATTTCGGATTATCCGAATTTTTTGCTTATCCGACATTACACCTGTCCCAATTAGGTCGGATAAGCGGGACTCTATACAGTAGAAACCGGATATTGTAATACTGAATAATGTTATCAGTCAGTTATTGTAATCAAAAATTACTGGTCCCACGGCCATCCCAGTAAGCGGCGCCTATATATCTAGATAATTTTGATTTAATAAATTTCACATTTGGACATTTTCGTTCATAATACCATATTTATTCTAATTTATAGCACCCTCCAATAACCGGTGCACCTTGGAGGTGAAAAAAAATATTAAACAGCGCCCTCTAATAAACGGCGCACTGTTTATTAAAGGTACCGAATTCATCATCATGATACCCTTATCCTACCTGTGGCAGGATCGGGTCTGTGGGTCCGCCGAACAAGCTCTGACTGGAGGCACCCAAGCCAGGTATATGGAACCCACAGGAATATTGGCTGGGTTTTCTAGAGGGGATGCCTTATTTAAGGTACTGAAATATAAACGGCGCGCCGTTTATTGCTTGTCCCCTTTACGTGACGAATACTTTTTTGCTCACTGTACATGCCTTGCACAAAATAAGACGAAGTGCAGTACATGTTAATTTCATTTGACAATTGCAGTACACTTTATTGTTCGGATTAATTGGTGACCAGGGGTACTTTAGGTATAGTAGAGTAATCTTGCTTGTTTTCAAGCATCTTTCAAACCGTTGTAGGTTGAACTTCGACGCATCTTGTCATTTGTTAAAAAATTAAAATTTTGACCTTCACTCAATGGTCGAAACGTACCGAATTTTTCGGTTGTACCATTAGGTGCTAACATTGCCAAAAAAGTGGTAGCCCTGGACTGAAGCGATGTGTAGCGGGGGCCTTTAGTGTCATTCGTGTTTACTGTTATTTCTTGTACGACAGAATTACTGGATAATAGCACACAATCCATTCCAGAATTCCACCCAGTGTCACTTCCGTTTTGTGAATAATGTACAATGCTATATATATGATACTAATATTATTCACCATCAAACTTTTATTATCTATGTATACTGAATAGCTTATTATTCGAAATAAAGTCTGTATTTTTTATTAGACTTAATTACACATGCTGCTTGCCATCACAATCTTACAGAGCAAACACAAGTTTCAAAGAATATAACAGGTATCTATTAAGATATATTAGGGATTTTGCAAATACTCGCGATGTGGGCGTTCCTGGACGAAAGACGAAAAGTGAACACACTTTTCAGCCTTCCACATCGTCCGCTGCATTATGAGGACGAAAAAAACCAAAATAAACGTCCTCCTTTTTCGCGACGAATTGGCTTGTCTGTGATTAGCTAAATGCCCATGCATGTGCATGTTACACACCAGCGTGAAATCTGGCATCCATTTTTTTTTTTAAAACGAAGCGACAGGAGGATAAAGACATAAAAAAATGGAAAATAAAAGTGATGATCCCCAAAAGCTTTTTATGGAGATATAATTTACCTTGTATACAATGCTCTATACAATTCAAATATTACAAAAATTTTTATTTTAATGATATTTTCATTCTTTTTTTGCTTAACGCTATTGCCATATAGCAAAATGTTTTGTCTGCCTCTCACAAGATGGCACACAATTATTGGGATGGGATAATTGCAAAATTGCCAAACGTAAGCCCAGAGGAAACATAAGAGAATGAATTGACACCTTGTATTCGTCTTTCATTATATTCGCCCCGTCTAATTGCAAAATCCCTATTTTAAGTTGATTTTACTGCTTTGGTAAGACCTGCCATGGTGGCATAGTGGTTAGCACGCTTGGGGTGAGGGAGAAGTTGCGAGTGTGCCTTCTTTCGGATGAGAAGTAAAACCGAGGTCCCATGTGGATGTACGATGGCACTTGCACGTAAAAGAACCCTCTCCACTGTGCAATGGGTGGATGCAGCAAAATTTCCAGGTGTAGAAGCTCGCCCCCCTTGTGTCAGTAGCATTCCCCAACGAACACTAGACTGACGATAAATAAGCATAGGGGTGCAGCTTTGACCGGCAACTGGCTGCAGAAAAATCTATGACCAATATATCACCCTGTGTTCATTCAAAGGGACAAATGGGTACCTGACCCTACCCTAGGCAGGAAAAGGGTTAGGTGTTGAGTCGCTTTACTGCTTTGGTAAACTTCAGGGCCTTAACACTAGAAGGATGGCAAATTCTGCCTCTCTATAAGAAGGACAACGTGTCATTTTGACCCCCCCCCCCAATTGCAAAATAATGCAATACACTTATTACCATTCAATTTTTAACACAAATCATTCAAAATGCAGTGAAACCTCTCTAACTGACACACATGTGGGATCCAACCAAAGTGTACCCATCAGAAGGATGTACATAGGAGGGTTATGGGTGACTTTAATAATACTGGCTTTTAATTTTTACAGATACAATCATGTGTGGATCTAGGATGGGGTTTTTGTGGTTGCAACCCCCTATGCACATAAACGTATACTCACATAATATGGGAGGTTTAGCTCAACCCTCCCTGTGTTAGCTCAATTCCCCCCCCCCCCCTGTATTGGCTCAACCCTCCCTGTGTTAGCTCAATTCCTCCCCCCCTTTATTGGCTCAACCGCCTTGACAAAAATCCTGGATCTACCATTGGATACAATACATATATTTTTTTTATATTGTGTTTTATGAAATGAAAAATATGCATTGTATAACATCAAACTACTTTACAAAATTCTTAACTTACATAAACTGCAGCCCCCTATGTGGATTTATTGTCAGTCTGCTGTTCTTTGGGGTATTCCACCAACCCAGCATGGCAAGCATTACAGTGGAAATTTTGCCTCATCAATGCGTTCCATAGTAGAGAGCGTTCGTTTATTTGCAAATACTATTGAACACCATGTGGGATTATGGTTTTACTTCTCATCCAAATGAAGGTGTGCTCAGGGAATCAACCCACCTTGGTCCAGTATCGAACCTAGAACCACTGCTCCAGTTACCAAGCATGCTACCCACAGTATCACTGAGGAGGGATGCACTCATTACAGAGGGGGTTTTATGAAAATGATGACATGTATTAGGTGTACCAATGGAGGGGTTTATCCATTACAGAGTTGGTTTTCTGAAAATGGTAACATGTATTAGGTGAACCAATAGAGGGGTGTACCCATTACAGAGGTTTACCGTTTACAGGGGTTGTAATGATGACCAAAGGAAGGTGCACTCACGGAACCAACCCCTTACCAAGCATGCTACCCTCTGAATCACTGAGGAGGGATGTACTATTTAGAGAGGGGGTTTTATGAAAATGATGTCACGTAGTAGGTGTACCAATGGAGTGGCGTGTCCATTACAGAGGTGGTTTTCTGAAAATGGTGGCATGCATTAGATGAACCAATAGAGGGGTGTACCGTTTAAAGGGGTAGTAATAACAAGAAGCCTATTGGCGAAAAATCGGTTCCTGAAAAATCTGTACCGATATGGGGGTCCCCATAAAGAGGGTTTACTGTACAGCATAAATATAGTTCCTGCATGAAATTTTTGATGATGTGCACTGTCTGTAAATGAGCCATGCATTTATTGCCCCAAAATCTAGGATATTTTAGAACACATTGATGGACCATCTCTGACTATGATCATTGACTAGAAACTCGGTATCAATCATTTTAGCTATTTCCCTATGGGGGTCATTTTGACATGGTTTCGTCCTATTAGGTGAACTGACTCATAACTTTTTTTCTTTTAATCCTTTTTTGTTGAAATTTTACATATGCATGAACTACATATATCTAGGAAAAGTCACAAAAGCTGAGCCTCTTTGGTTAAACGGTTTAGCGACACAAAAATTTTAAAAACGAAAACGTCTCAAAATGACATGCTCCGTCCTTTTAGTGTTAATATGGGCGACTTATTGCATTGGACACCAGTTGTCATCTGATCACTGCAGTTAAGCAATGCAACCTCAGCTAGTACTGGTTTACAGAGCTTTCCCCCTTGGATGTTTTGCCCCTGGGAGAGTAAATGGACATTTATTTATTTTTTCTGTTTAATATTATAATAATTTTAATAAATAAAAAAACACAAACATAAAGCAAGACTGTCGCATAAACACTGCAAACATAAACTAAAATTCAAAAAATTGTATTCTATGTCCTTTTGCTGTGATCGTCATTATAATACCATTGTCCTGTCTTTGGCAGGGTTGCTTTTGCAGATTTTCAGGTGACATCACTTCTTACAATCTGCTCTCATGTCTGTTTAGGGTTTCCTCTGCCAGGCTACTTCAAATAACGTGCATTCCTATAAAGGAACTACCCAGTTGCTTCTCATAACATGCCCATACGACCTCAATTATATTGTCGTTTTTAGCACTATGTAGCGGACCACCAAATTGAGTCTAATATAGGGGAGACTGGGGCAAAATGACTAATGACTTAGCGATGTTCCTAATAGTTAGCAGCACCATAGGAGTACTACTAGCACACCTCATGACTAGAATCTAAAAAATCATGTTGTCAAGGCATTGTTTCCATTACAATATTGTTTACATGGTCTTCTGTAGTTCCATAGAAAGCGTGTGTGAGTGCATGAAATATTGGCTAACTTCGGATTGTGGATTTCAGAAGTTAAAGGCAGTGTGTAAGTGAAGTTTTAGCATATTTCTGGTAGTTATGTGTCAGGATTCTGGGATCAGGCAAGAAGTTGGTAGATTTAGGATTTTTAGAAGCAAAAGAGAAAGTCTGGTGGGAGGCAGTAGCAAAATAGTAGCTCTGTATGGTAGTACAGAAGGGCCATGCAGTGAACAGTAGATGTGGTAGCTGGATGGAAGCTAGTTAAGGGATATTAAAATTAGAGTTAGGCTACGCAGAGACAAGTAAGAAGTAACTGAGGGGGGGTAAAGAGCTACAGAACAGTTGAAAGTTGTTAAGAAAGGTGTTTCTGTAAAGAGGGGCAGGAAAGATGAGAAAGGAGTGCTGTCAGGAAGTAATGGAAAAGGAGGGCACCCTGACACACACTGCTACTCAGATAAATACAAGTTTGAGGGCCAAGTGGAGGAAGGGATGATTTGGTGTGACTGGTGCTACAGATGGTTCCATAAGGACTGCACCAGTATCTTACCTCAAGGAATGTGGGGTGGACTTACCAATGGGATACAAGGAAGAGGTGCATGTGGATAGTCACTTGAGGTGCTTAATGCATTCCATTAAGTGGTCACTACCAGCATCACAGTGGGACATTGAAAGGCTGGAGAAGATAATAGGGCAAACAACAAGCAGAGCAAAGGTCATGGAGGAGCACATTGACCTTCTGCCCCCACAACTGGTGGAAATTCAGGGGCAGATAGGGAGAATAGAAAACATGATGATGTCTAGGGCAAGGGAAAAGATGGGAGAAATGGGATGCTAGGCAGAGAGGGTGAAGCTGTGGATAAGGCAGCAGGAGTAAGGATGGCAGGGGAAGAGAATGAACAGATAAGAGGATACAAGGCAAAACAAAGGGAATATGGTCAGGTCAGTCCTAATCCTGGGAGATAGGACTGTTACAGATGGGTTGAATCATTTGATAGTAAATGGCAGGGAGAGGGACAAGGTGACAGCAGTATGTATCACTGCCAGGGGGAACTCAGCATCTACAGGGACCATCTAAAGGAAATATTTAGAGGGGAGAAGATGGAGTGTTTGGTAGTCATTAGCCTTTGAGAGCAGGATCTTGCAGAGAATAATGCAGTGGATGTGTGGGAAGCAAATGCTTGGTTGGAAGTAGTAACCACCTCACAAAAAAGGGCACCATATTGATAAGGAAGCAGATACAGGGATTTGTGAAAGAGTTCCTAGCTAGAACAGTGCAAGGGAGGCAAGGATGATAGGGACGTACAAGGAAACCTGAAGATTGCATTTGTGAATGCACAAGGGGTGAGGAGGAAAGGAAAGTGGATGGAGATAGTTGAAATACTGAGGCAGGAAAAGATAGATATGTGGCTGGCTAAGACACATCTGAGGTATGAGGAGGGATATATAGATGATTAGGTTAAGGTAGCCTTCTGGAACAAAGGATGGTGAGAAGAAAGGAGGTGGGGTTGGAATCCTGTGAGGGAAGAAAATTAAGGAAATGACATAAGGTGAAGATTGTAGGAAGCAAGGGTGAATAAGGGTATTTCAATGGCCATCTGTATGTGGCCATAGGCTACTTATGTTAGAAATCCTAGTGAAGGCAGCAAGCAAGGCAAATTCTTGGAAAGGAGAGCAGGTTATCAGGTGGTGGAAACTACCTTAATTACTAAGGAATTTGCCATTTGGGAAAAGGTCCCCCCAAAATTTAGAACTTGTGGGAAAGCCATTTTGAGGCAGGGCAGAGTAGGAGGCACAGTCCAGGGAAACGGGCACATATGGTGGTGGAATGAGGAGGTAGAAGCAGCCATCAAGGAAGAGAAGGCTGCTTTCCACAGGTTGCAGGAGCCAAAGACTCAATATAGGCAGGCCAAGATCACTGCTAGGAGGATCATTGCCCTGGCCAAGCACCAGAAGTATGAGTCCCTCTATAAGTAGTTAGGGACAAAGTAAGGGGTGAAAGAAGTAACAGTGAATGGTAACAGTGAAGGATAGCAATGGTAAGAAGGATCCTGCTCACCACAGGGGGTAAAGAGTATGTGGGAAGAGTACTTTCAGAACTTCTTGAGTGCAGCAAGGGGAGAAGAGGGCCTCTCCACCTATCCTGCATCAGCAGGGGTTGTGGACAGTGTTACAGAGAAGGAAGTAGACAGGGCACTTAGGAAGGTGAAAGGCTGAAAAGCTGTAAGCCCAGACAAAATCCCCATTCAAGTGTGGCACAGCCTAGGGAGGACAGGAATCAGGTGGTTGGGGAAACTTTTCAGTAAGATAGCTAGTGGAGATAAAATGCCATCTGCATGATGGGAGAGTTGGATAGTACCACTCTTCAAAGGCAAAGGGGATGTCCAGGATTGCAGTAACTATAGAGGTGTTGCGGGTTGCGAGTGAATTTATTAACCATGTTGATTTCTTGAATAAAGAAGATGAAATGATATTGTAGTATCAGAAAGCTTAATATTTTCTGGATGCTGTGTTTCAGTTATAACACTGGAATTACTCCCACAGATTTCTGATGTCTTCTTATCTGGATTACTTTTCAATGAAAATTTGAATATTTTTAAAAATGTGAAGTTCACAGAACTGAGAGACGATGACAGATTAATTAAACTATTTAATAGTTGATAAACGACATAAATTACACTGTTGTAAAACGAAAAAAAAACTACTGAAGAAGAAACACGTTTGTTTTGTCCCTTGTATCTTAATCCCTCTCTTTTTTGAGTTCTAGTTTTTAAACTTTTAAAACTGACTGTTAAGAGTACATACGTTGTTTTGGCGCACATGCAACAATTAAAATTAAGAAATAACGTTTCGTTACAATTTGAAATTTAAATTTTAAATGTCAGAACGATTGCTAAAAATAATGGAATGAGTGTTGCATCTCTTCATTCTCTTGCATTGCTATGGCAACGCCGAGAATGAACAGTAAGCCATGCAGTGAAGCCCAAGAGTTAATGCAGCGAAAATATCAGTAAAGGGGCTGTACAAAAAGGAGAGATGCAACAGAGGCATAAAGCTAATGAGCCATTCCATGAAACTCTGAAAGGGAGTAATGGAACGTCGCCTCTGGGATAGAACTACTGTCCATGGAAATCAGTTTGCATTTATGCCAGGTAGGTCAACAATAGAGCCAATCTTTGTTCTGAGGCAGAAGGTAGAAACGTATAGGGCAGCAAAGAAGGACCTCTGTGCCATCTTTATCGTTCTGGAGAAGGCCTTTGACAGTGTCCAACGACAGGTAGTTTGGGAAGTGTTACAAAAAAGGGGGATAGAAGAAAGGTTCTTTAGAATAATCCAGGATATGTATAATGGCTCCATAGCCAGAGTAAGGACACCATGGGGAAAAAGAGGGGCTTTCCAGTGAAAGTTGGGGTGCAAAAAGGTTCTGCACTTAGTCCATACCTTTTCATCCTGATTATGGATGAACTGCTGATGGGAGTAGGAGAATGGGCCCTCAGTGCTTGGCATTTGCTGATGATATCAGGAAACTTAGTGACTGCAGAGACCAGATAGAGAAGGAACTAAATGATATTAGAGGAGCAATAGAAAAGGGAGGGCTGAAGATTAAAATGAAGAAGTCAGGGTAGTTAGCTTTCAATTGGGAAGGACAGGGAAATGATGGTGACATACATTCAAGGGGTGAACTGGTGAATAAGGTGTTCTGGGCCATGAGCAGCTCTTCCCAAGTATGGGGTTGGTACCATGGTTCACAACCATGGTACCCACTCCTACATTCTATGGGATGAGATCAACCATGGTGTGACTTCCGTTGGGAGCCTCTCACAGTGGCACACATCTTTAGTCCCTGTGAGAGATACCATGAAATGAGATGCCGTCTGGGAGTCAGTCGTGAGCTCTCCACCTCACTTGAGGATAACCCTCAGGGGGTGGAGAGCTCGCTTGTATTTGTGAAAGAGGCTGGCCTCTTTCACCACATCTCATTTATTTACTGTATTCTTGTATCGTTATTGCTTTTGCCTTTTTATCTCTGTGTTGGTTTTGGCTTTTGCCACTTTTATTGTTATGTCCTTATTGGCTTTTGCCACTTTTATTGTTATGTCTGTTTTGGCTTTTGCTACTTTTATTGTTATGTCTGTTTTGGCTTTTGCCACTTGTATTGTTATGTCTGTTTTGGCTTTTGCTATTTTTATGTCTGTTTTGGCTTTTGCCTTTATTTATTTTCTCAATATTTATTAGGCTATTGCCTTTTTATTCTAATTATTTTTAGGGGTTTTTTCCCTTATTTGCTGTCATCATGGTGGGATGGCCATTTACACCCCCACCATGGTGACTGTCTTTCTGGGCCCTAATGACCTTTGTGGTCAATGGGCCCTAAAACTTGAACAAGCAACAACAATCCAATAGCATTTTTGTCTACCTTAGACAACTGCCTATTCATTTTCAATATTCATTATTAAAATAATTTTGTAATTTTATTGCTATAATACTTAAATTTTAAATTGCTGCTTGGAGAAAGTTGACCATCCTGACCCTCATTGTTAACTGGCATCTTTTTCATGGTGGACAGCTTACTTGTGATTATTGTTAACTAGAAACATTAACGTTTAAGTTAGCAATAAATTTGGTTTACTATTTACTTCGATTTTAACTTTTAATGTGAATGTATATTATTATACACAAAAAGCCTAAAAATATTAATGCTTTTATCTTAACAATTGAAATAAGAAATAACTTAATTAAGTTATAGCTTCGCTATTTCTGCTCAGCTAATTTCATTTACTTTTTAATGGTCGTCATCTTGCCCCAGGCCTGAGGTAAGATGACGACTTTTACATCATTCATTAAAAATTATAAAATCACCTTGAAGATATCAAAAAATGTTTCACTTTTAACATCTTAGTCATAGCCAAAGATACATTCTGATTATCTCTGCACAGAAAAACATTTTATCTTGAAAGAAAAATAAAAATTTAATTTGAAATCTGTTAGTATGGTAAAGTGCCCAAATATCGACCACTAAGCAAAATCTTCAATTCTGAAAAAAATTATTTACAGGAAAAATAATTTAAAAACTGATTTAAGTTTCTCAACTCCTTACCTACTTGTATAGCTAGTGTGATACTATTAAATGAAACTTTCTAAATCATAAAAAAATTAAAACTTTTAAGAACGCCAATTTTGATTTTTCTAGAAATGTGTTGCAAGTCCGTTCCCCCTTTCCAGCTAACATCTACTGAATTATTTTTGTGGGAAATTTCATTAAAACATAGTTGGCATCTGTCATAATAAATTTCTTGAGTGAAAAATTTTTTATTCACTGTTTAAATAAAAAAAAAAGCCTAATATCAATTTTAGACTGATATTCTTCATAGAACTACAGCTCTACTACATTATAATAAGGCATAGAAGTGGTCAACACATTATAAAAAGGTCAGCACGTGATCATATATGAATCAAAACTAGTCTAAGGGGTTGGAAAATTATAGAATATAAAAAAGAGCAATACATTATGAGGTTCCTAAATTCGTCCCGGGGACGAATTTGTGAATTTCAAAGGGGACGGATTTAGGATCCCAGCAATAACAAAAGAAAATGCCCCATCTCTTGAACAAACAACCACAACTACATGGCTCTGACAAGTTGAACACAATATTTAAGGAGTAATCTTTAATTATCAATTGCCAAATGATAAAAAAATTACTCAGAAATGTCAATTTAACTGTTTAAGGTTCGATTCCACAATGTAGAAAACTTACACAAACCTATTTTTTGAAAAATTTAATAGTTAAAAACAGAACAAAGCAACTGCATCAGAGCCAGTAGTAAACTGAATGGTTCTGAAGGCTTTCATGTGCTGTTCTGAAGGCTACAGTACTCCCCTTGAAAGTTAAAGGGGGACGGATTTAGGGCAGGGAACGGATTTTGGGTACTTTACCATATTGTCATCTTGCCCCAGTCTCTCCTACCGAATTATTTCTGCCCTTAACCCTTGTGTTACCACCCAAAACTTTCTACACAAGGTACTACCCAGGTACATGTGTACCCATTGCCAAATGACATTACTCTGACCCTGAAGATGCATTAGTGGCGATATCTATTGCTTTATTTATTGAAGAGGGGAGTGGGGAGGAGCCAGCAGCAATATCAGGATGACCTACTGGTACCCTCAGGGGTACTTTTTATCTGTGAAGGCCGCATTGATAATTTGGCAAAATTGCCAACTGAGAGCATGGTAATGCAGTCAACCTCTTGCATACAAACTGCATCCATTTCTGCATTTACTACACCAGCAACTACTATTACTATTGCTCAACGTGCAAGAGTGCATCCATAGGGGATCAATGCAGCAATTGCTCCCCCCTCTCCTCAGTGCCTCAATGGGACACATATTTCAACCAATTCAACTTTGCAACTGATGATGTATTTTAGCGTTTGCTATTCTCACATGAAGAACCACTGAAGATAGGACATTCAGCAGTGGCACATCAGGGGGGAGGGAGAATATCAAAAAAGGTGCACCCCAAATATTTTTAAATATTCAGAATCCTATTATTATAAATCTAGCTAGCAATTCCAATAGGTCCTCTCCTGCCCCTTAGATAATGTCCTATCTTCAGTGGTTTAGCCAACTACAGATTGGACTGCAACTGTTGGACTGGCAGTATAGAAGTGATGATAACAATGCAAAAATGCGCCATCAGTTGTGTCCCATTGAGGCACTGAGGTGGAGCAATTGCTGCATTGCTCCCCCTCTGGGTCTGTCCCTGTGACTATTATAATTGCTAGATGGATTTATACTAAGGGATCTTAAATATTTGAAAATAGTTGGGGCACACTTTTTTGAAGTGCTCCCCCTGATTCCCCTCTGGATCCAGCCCTGTCAACGTGATATACATGGACATAAAATCGTTGTTGGTTCATCATGCAGCAACTAATAAATAGAGAAGAAATTCTTGAAAATCAGGTGTAAAATGTCAGAAACCTATTTTTGCAATGAACATTCTTTGACATTCTCAGTTTGTAAAAATTGTCCACAATCTTAAGTAACTTGACATCCTTTGACTTATTTTAAGGATACAACAAACTGCTGCAATTAAAACATAGCATTATCTTGTTTCATCCATTTAATGAATTTGTACCATCTGTAATATTCCTATGGGTACACGTGTACCCATTCTATTTCACAACCATTCTATTTTTATGGCTTTTCTGCATTGTCCACCACTAATCCATATAGCATAGTCGGTCTAACGACTACTCTGTAGAGCTTCCTTCTCAAAATCCAATCGCACAGGACTCCATTTGACTCATCACTTCATCCCCCTTAAGGCCGGTTTACACGCTACGTCTTAACGGACGTTTTGTCGTAAATGACAAATTGTATCCATTAAGAGGGAGCGTGTAGACCACAAAAGGGACGTCTTATTGAAACTGAAACAAGTTCAAGGTCACAAAGGAGAACTGATGGAAGGGGCATCCTTTTAGACGCAAGACGTCCCTTTTCAGTGCATTTCCGTCAATGTTGGACTGCACCAGAGACGTCAAATTGATGGTCCGTGAGCTACATGCAGCCCTTTATGCCTAGGTTGTGGCCGTCATAATCGATATGATGTCCATAGTGTGTTATGGCAATGGGATGGGAAGTCAGCCAAGCAGCCATAATGGGCTGGATCCTGTGGAGGTTGGTTGCAGGTGAGGGGGAGGTTGAAGTGGGGGATTTGGGAGAGAGTCAATTAGCAGCACCCAATGTTTCCAACCAACCACCCAGGTACTGTATTATTACATATCTGGTCTGCTACTCAGAGAGGGGGACAGTTGCCCCAAATTGCAGTTAAAAGGGGTAGCCAAGGGGGGGGGGGTTAATTTCCCCCTTGGGCCTTGATTGAAAAATTTAAAACGTTTTGAAAACGAATATAGTTAAGCGCTATAGACCCTGTCAACCATCGTACCCCCTTCAAAAAATCCTGGCTACACCAGTAGCACCATGCGCCATACTTGAATTAAAACACTTATTATACCATTTCAAGCATTGTCATGTCACCGTTGAGCTGAGCCTGGTACTTTTGAAAATAAAATATATTGGGCAGTGTTTTTCCCCAGCCGGTTGCTTTTTTATTGTCGGTCTACTGTTTGTTAAGGAATTCTGCAACGCCAAGGAGCGAACCAACGATAACGCAAACGCTAGAATCACAAGTTGGAAATGTGATTGAAAGCGGAGTAAAAGACGTTACGTGTAAACACCCAACAAAACGTACATTTTGTCTTCCATTTTATATGATGGACAAAATGTACGTTAAGACGTAGTGTGTAAACCGGCCTTTACATTGATCTTGTGGTTCACAATAGCGCAATCTACTGTTGTATAGAAGGGCTTGTGTCGACATCCTGCCTTTTCTTCAATAAGCATTCAAATGATTTGGACTTGGAGATTGCAAGATTTATTATTAAGTGACGAGTTCTGACCACGTTTCACCACTAATTCCATACCTTTTCATTCTGGTTATCAAGCTGCTGACGGGAGTACAAGAATGAGCCCCTCATTGCATGGCGTTTGATGACGATGTTGGAAAACTGTGACTGCAGAGAACAAGTAGAGAAGGGCCTAAACTATATTATATGAGCGATAGAAAAGGGGGGGGGGGCTAACGCTAACATGAAGACGACAGAGTATTTATCTTTCAATTGGGAAGGACAGAAAAATAATGGTGACATACTTTCTAGGGGTGAACTACTTTCTGATAATAATAATAATGACATACTTTAATAATGGTGACATACTTTCTGGTTGAATTGCAGACAGACAAGTGGATTCCTGTGTGGTATGACAGTCCCAATCAAGTTGAAAGGGAAGTTTTTACAAGGCAGTGGTTAGGCGCGCCGTGCTTTATGGATCAGAGTGTTGGGCAGTGAGGAAGAGCCACGTACGTAAATAGAATGCAAGTAGCCGAGATGCGAATACTGCGGTACATGAGTAGGGTGTCAAGAGGTGATAGAATTAGGAACGAGTATATTGGAGGTAGCCTGGGGTGGTGGCCATCGCGATAAAAATGAGGGGATCACGTCAATTTGGCGCATGACAATTTGGCGTACGGCAATTTGGTGTACATACACATTCGGCATATGACAATTTGGCGTACGGAAAATTTGGCGTATGACAATTTGGCGTACATACCGATCTCTTGGGTGCACACATTTGTTCAAAATTGAAACTGTCAGGGGGGTTGAGCTAAACCTCACATATTATGCAAATATAAGTTTATATGTGCATGGGAGGGGTTGCAACCCCAAAAACCCCATCCTAGATCCACGCGTGGGCATAAGTTATTGCAATGGTCCCGTATAACACAGTTGGGTTTGTTTGTGTTTTAGGGCCCATCGACTTCAAAGGTCATTAGGGCCCTATAACACAGTTATGGTAGGCATTCATTGTTCTATTACCTTGCAATGACTGTTGTTATGACCGTTGCAATTTTGAACAAATTTGGGCACCCAAGAGATCGGTATGTACGCCAAATTGACGTACGCCAAATTTGTGTGTACGCCAAATTGTCATACGCCAAATTATATATGCGCCAAATTGTCATACGCCAAATTTGTATGTACGCCAAATTGTCATACGCCAAATTGACTACGCCAAATTGTCGTGCGCCAAATTGACGTAGACCCAAAAATGAGGGAGGATAGGTTGAGGCGGTATGGACATGTATTGAGAAGAGAGGAGGAGGAGATCGTTGGGTCCATTTCAGGAATTCAGGTGGTGGGAAGCACCCGGGGCAAGGGGAGACCGAAGGAGACGTGGGAGCAGGTTGTCCGTGAGGATATGGTAGTGTCGGAGGTCGATGGGGATATAGTGGGAGAAAGGCAGGAGTGGATGGATAGAACCCGCAGACCCGACCCTGCCACAGGCGGGATTAGGGTATGATGATGATGTAGTAAGTACGAAGTGTAGAAAGTGTACAGCCTGCTTTAAAGTTTATGTTGAATTCTAAGTGTTCCGGCTATGGCACTCATGGTACACTTGCTCCATGATGTGAAACTGAAGATGTTTTGGCAACGATGTACACCTCCTGGGCGCCTGTTGCCTGACGGGAGGTAACGTGGTTTATTTTGGGTCCTAGGGAAACTCGTGGGTGCCTTCCGTTCTATGAAAAATAGTTCACCATGGCTTCATGTGGTGTGTATTATGTTACCTACTCGTCGAATACAGTAACTGTACAACCGATAACCCTTCATGTCTTAAGACTCAACGTGGTTATCGGTAGGCAGCTGGCAACATAAAATCATTGTCCAACATTTTACTCATAAGGCCATTCACCTCCTGTTTTTGACCTTTTATATTTATGATTAGACCTGGAATTTGAACCAATGGCACGTGTGTAAGAGATGAACTATTTGGTTTTATGTGATATTCATTATTAGTACACCATGGATCGAGTCCCACTACGTGATTGTAGGCAACGATAGGGCTTCTTTGTGAAGATTGGGATACAACAAGGTTCAGTATGGGTGCTATTTTTAGACGACATTTACGATCTCAGTGACTTCAGGGAGCACAGAAGGACCCTCACAAATCCAATGGCAGATGGGCTGTCAACATCTCGATGGCCAAACAGCCATTATAAAAAAGTTAGTTGCTGTTTCGCTCTCTCACTCCCTTCCTCCCTTTCCCTGTCTATCTATCTCTCCATCTCTCTATCTCTCCCTCCCTCTCTCTCCATCTCTCCCTCCCTCTCTCTCCATC
>JAAFCE010009058.1:9043301-9084286 GCA_013389805.1 Trigoniulus corallinus
ATATTACAGTTCAGAACACTGGCTAAGAAAGCTAGTCACCCACTTGATGTGTGCTAAGGGCTAGGTTACAAGTAATTAACCCTCTTCCCGCCCATGGCAGGGTTCGGTACCCATCTCGTCCCTCTGAATGAACACACGAGCGAAATATATTGCACAGTGTTTTCTCACGGTTGCCGACTAAAGCTGCAACCCCCTTTGCTACTTCTACTGTTCATGGGGATATTCAACCGAAGCCAAGGGGCAAGCTTTTACATCTGGGAATTTTGCTTCCTCTACCCATTCCATAATAGAGAGGGTTCTTTCATGTGAAGTTTCCATAGTACACCACACGGGACCTTGGTTTTACTTCTCATCTGAAAGATATTGCACTCAGGGCTTCTCTCTCGCCTGAAAAAAACCACCCACTTTGGTCCATTATTGAACCAAAAACTACTGACGCAGTTACTGAGCATGCTCCCCACTGTGCCACTGAGGCGAGCTTCTGCATAGGGTTAGGTTACAACTTATACATTTTCTTTGGCGTTTATGTGCCCTGAAATGTGTCGGTGTTAGTGTGCCGCCGAATTTTTAAATTATCAAAAGGGTGCCATGACGAAAAAAAGGTTGAGAATCACTGTATTAAGGTGTTGGGGCCAATTGTGTGCCCACAGGCAATCCTGTCACTATTACTCTGGGTTACAGACATCTTACTTGGGTGCCCCCATTCAGAACTGTCACATGGTGTCAAAGTGGTGTGCAAAAGTAGTGGTCCCCCAAAGGTTCACTGCAGTGCAGGAGGGTTTCCTATCTGCATGCCAAGTGGAAGGTCACTTCTCCTTGTACCATGTTCCTTGCCTTCTCCATTGCTTATCAAGAGTATCATAACATGGTCAAGTCTGCCAAGACTGCTTGCATTGGTCCTCATTCCTCTATTCATGCCCTGTGGACTTTTGTGCTATCTTTATCAGCTGAGCAAACAGAAGTGTCACTTTCTCTTAAAGTTCAGATTTTGGACCTCCTAGTTAACCCTTTGGCCATCCCAACTCTACCTGTTGCCTGTTATGAGAGGTTCCCTATATATCCGGGTCTCCATCCTTCTATCTTGTCTATTGATGATTGCATGGGGTATTTATGTCAGGTTGGTTTGTCGACTGCTGGCAGGCAGGCAAGTGGAGTCCTGTGTGATCGCTGTGTCCCAATAAAGTTAAAAGGCAAAGTTTACAGAACAGTCGTTAGGCTTGCTTTGTTGTATTGCTCAGAGTGCTGGGCAGTTAGGAAGAACCATGAAAGGAGAATGCAAGTGGGTGAGATGTGAATGCTGCACTACATGACTGGGGTGTCATGAGCTGACAAAGTCAGGAATGATTATGTTAGAGGTAGCTTGGGGGTGGGAGACATCACAGAAAAGATGAGGGAGAAGTGGTTAAGGTGGTATGGGCATGTGATGAGGTGGGAGGAGGAGGAACTTATTAGGTCCATTATGGGTATGCATGTGATTGGAAGCACCAGGGGTAGGGGAAGACCAAAACGGACGTGGGAGCAAGTGGTGCAGAGGGACATGGAGACGTTTGGGTGGAGAGGTGCTAAGTGGGAGATAGGCAGGAGTGGTGGATAACAACCTGTAGCCCTGACCCTGCCACAGGCGGGAGGAGGGTTTGATGATGATGATGATGGTTTGTCCACTTCTGAGTCACCTGATGGGTGTCCTGCATGGTGTCTTGCTGCACTTGATTTACCAAATGGTTTCTCAATGGGTGTATGCAGGTAGTGTATTTTCCTCCTGGTCTGAAGGTGGCTGAGATTGTCCTCATGCCATAAATAGGCCCCTCTGGGTCTATGAGTAGTTAACAGCCTATCTCTTCCTCACCCTCTAGCCAAAGTGCTGGAGTGGTGGATTCTCGATCTGATTCATGCCCAGGTCTTAAAAGCTATTCTGTCTACCCAGTACAGTGTACGTCCGAATTCCTTCATGCAGTACCTCATTCTTTTCATCCTTTCTGTAATTCTCAATGCCCGTGCCCTTGGCTTACATTATGTCCTGGTTAAAACTAATGTAGCTAAGGCTTATGGCACAGTTGACCACAATATCTTGATCGCGTCCTTGCAACAACTTCCTCTTTGCCCTTTCATTGCTAATCTTATTGGGTCTTACCTGGAAAACTGCCCCGTCCATCTAAGGTCAATGATGGTTTCCAGAGTCCTTGTCTAAGGTGTCCCACAAGGCTCTGTCCTGGGTCCCCTGCTTTTCAAATTGGCTACTGCCTGTCTTCCATCTGGGTTGTCAGACTGGCACCCCTGGGCTTATGCCAATGACAACTACTTTGGGTGCAGGTGTATGAGCCATATATTGGCTAGTCTCCATTTTAGAGTATCTTGTTGGTTGGTACTCTTACCGTCAGATGTGTATGCACCCACAGAAAACCATGAGTCTCCTATTCTCTTCTTTTCCTGTTAACTCTGATCTAACTTTCTTTACTGATCTGATACCCATCCCTGGAATTCTTCTTGACCAAGCCCTTTCCTTCATTCCATTGCATGACAAATTGATTGCCACGGTGTGATCGTTGGTATACCTACTTTGATGCTTGAGACATATTGTGCCATTCCCCAAGATTAGTTTGATCTTTAGGGCTAAGGTTGAATCCTTCCTTGAGTTTGCTTCTCCATTCCTTGCCTCTTACGTTAGCCAGAATGCGTCCTGTTAAAATGGCTTATAACTAGGCGTTCTGGGCCATCTTAAATCTAACTTATGGTAACAGACTGTTCCCTTACTGTGTAAGGGCTGGTTTACTTCCTTTTAGTTATTTTCTTAATTATTGCTTAATTTTGGAATTGGCCTCGGTGTTATGAACTTTGTCACCCCCTTTGAATCGCATCTTGGGAGACTTTTTGGGTGCGGTGAGTGTAAGGACTCCATCCAGGTTCTGGTTTGTATCCCCTCTCCATTGGTGTGATGTGAGGAGGCGGTACCCCCCAGTCAAGTGCTACTCCTTATGAAATGAGCTCCCTTATTTGATAAGGTCTCAAGTATTCCTCTGCCCCTCCTTCAAATGTAGGAATCAATGTATTCATTTCCAGCATGGTGAGTATAGTTGTTACTTTCTCTGGTTGATTAAGTGTGTGTTGTGTTGTTTGAGTGTACCTTGTACGTTGAAATAAATAATGATAATAAAAGCACCTCTCACTTTTCATTCACCACAGGGGAAGTCCCAAATCGACTTTTTCAGGGCTCAGATCTGAGATTGCTGGGCACTACCCAGTGAAGTTTTCCAGAAAGAAAGTGGGCATAAGTCGCTCATGCTGGAAATACTAATGAAGGGGCAGTCAGGAGGCAAGCTTGGAAAGGAGAACCAGTCATTAGGTGGTAGGGGGTTGTCAGCTAACTCAGAGGAATTCAGGCAGGAGATTTCGCGTTCGAATGAGGAGGTCGAAGCTATCATCATACTAAAAAAAGGTGGCATTCCATTGGTGGCAAGACATGGGAGACCAGGGATCAAAGACCACATATATTCAGGCAAGGAAGAATGTTAGGAAGACCATTGCCCTGACCAAACACCAAAAGTATGAGGCTCTATATGGAGTTAGGGACAAGAGAAGGCAAGAAAACCGTTTTTAGACTGGCCATGAACAGAAATCGAACTAGTACAAACATAACCAGGGCCATGATGGTCAAGGAAAGCAGTGGTAGAGTCCTGTTTCAAACAGCAGAAATAACCAAGAGGTGGGAGGAATACTACCATGGCCTCTTGAATGCTACCAACCAGGAAAGTCCCATTGAGAGCAACCCAGTCATCCCAGAGGCAGTCGACAGGGTGATGGAGGCAGAAATAGTCAGGGCCCACCACTAGATAAAAGGACACAAAGCAGTATGCCCAGATAAAATTAGCCAGCCATACACACACACTTCAGGCATGCAAACTTGGAGTGTCACACTCCAAGGATGCATATTTGGAATGTGGCGTTCCAAACATTTATAAACCCACTAACACATTAAACTTACTACTTGCTTAAACTGCAGGTTAAGAATGTGAAATGCTTGCATTAGTGTTAATGGAGTCAAAGTGTACATTTTGCAGATGACAATAATGCATGCTTGGATTTCCATCTAGTTTGGAGTGGCATGTGAGTTTGTAACTTCCCAAATGAATGCCAGACAATAAAAAATGTGCTATTGCTATGCTTTGTTACACTATTTATTTGTTTATTTCACTATCTACCTATGTATTTTCTTTGTCACAAAAGTTTTATCTGCTTTTGAGTTTACTTTTTTACAAAGTTCCACCAAACCATTATATGCTTTAATTTTTAAATTTTGGTTTGTATGGTCCTTGCTCTTAACCTTCCGTAATTGAGGATTTTGCTGATGGAGCTCTACAAATTCCACCATGAATTCTTTTATCTGTGATCTGGTGTCCCTCATCTTCTCTGCAAAAATATAACACTCCAAAACTCTTGTTCCTTACAAAAACATACTCCAAACACTCACCAATCTACACACGTGGTTCCAACTCTCACTCTAAAATTGTGGTATGCACTCCTCCCTTAACACACGTGTTAGTTGTCGTTTTTGGCATTTGGTGTGCCAAAAGTGTTAAAATGAATGCATGTGTATGGCTGGCTATTCCCATAGATGTTTGGCATACTCTGGGGGCTCCAGGAGTAACATGGCTAAGGAAGCTCTTTAATAAGTTAGCTAATAGACAAAATGCCATCAGCTTGGAGGGAGCTGGATAGTTCCACTATTCAAGGGTAAAGGTGACGCCCAGGACTGTGGAAATTATAGAGATATTAAGCTAATGAGCCATTCTATGAAGCTGTGGGAAAGAGTCATTGAATGATGCCTCAGACAACGAACTACTGTCCGGGGTAATCAATTTGCATTCATGCCTGGTAGTTCTAGAATGGAACCAATATTTATACTAAGGCAGATGATAGAGAAGTATAAGGCAGCAAAGAAGGACCTACATGCAATATTCGTTGACCTCAAAAAGGCCTACAACAGTGGTCCTAGACAGGTAGTGTGGAAGGTGCTAAGAAGAAAAGGGGTAGATGAAGGCCATATTAGAATAGTGCACGATATGCATGACGGCTCCATTGCTAGGGCAAGGACAGCTTGGTGTAATACTAGAAGCTTCAAGGTGCAGATTGGTGTGCATCAAGGGTTAGCACTTAGTCCATCCTTATTTGCTCGAGTCATGGATGAGTTGCTGGCAGGAGTTTGAGAATAGGCTCCTCAGTGCTTGATATTTGCAGATGATATGGGAAAGCTTGTTGGGAGGCACAAAAGGGCCTACGAGGCATCCAAGTGGCTATGGAAAAGTGGGGCTTGAAGGTGAATGTGAAGAAGACAGAATACGAGGGCGAGGTTCACTCTGGAAATGAGATGATACCAGCAGTGCAGGAGTTTAGATATTTAGGATCAGTGTTCTAGGGCAGTGGTTCTCAAAGCATGTTCCGCGGAACACTGGTATTCCGTGAAACCACTTCAAGTGTTCCACAAAAAAATTTAATGCACGAATAAAGTAATGGAGAGATACTCTGATGTGACCTGCAGAATCAATGGGGGAGGGGGTCACTGAAGTGGAGACAGGCAAGCAGAGTCCTGTGTGATAGGAGGATCCCAATCTAGTTGAAAGGGACTTTCTACAGGACAGTGGTTAGACAGCTATGCTATATGGATCAGAGTGCTGGCAATGAGGACGAGCTACATAAATAGAATGCGAGTAGTCGAGATGCAAATGCTGTGGCACATGTGTGGCATGTCAAGAGCTGACAGAATTAGGAATGAGCATATTAGAGGTAACCTGGGGTGGTGGACATCGCCGAAAAAAAATGAGGGAGAATAGACTGAGGTGGTATTGACATGTCATACAAAGAAGGGAAGAGGAGCTTGTTAGGTTAAGTCCAGGAATGCAGGTGGTCGGTAACACCAGGGGCAGGGGGAGACCAAAGCAGATGTGGGAACAGGTTGTCCGTAAGCATGTGACAGTGTTTGGGGTGGATGGGGAACTGGGGGAGAGATAGACGAGATTGGAGGGCTGGAACCTGCAGACCAAACCCTGCCACAGGCGGGATAAGGGTATGATGATGATGTAGTAAATACCAAGTGTAGAAGGTGTACAACCTGCTTTATCGTTTACGTTGAATTGGAAGTGTTCCACGCTAGTAAAATGTCAGTTTAGTGTTCCCTGACTTCAAAAAGATTGAGAACCACTGTTCTAGGGGAATGGTGAAATACTCAGATGTTTCCCATAGAATCAAGGAAGGATAGCTGAAGTGGAGATAGGCAAGTGGAGTCCTGTGTGACCGTCAGGTTCCAATTAAGCTAAAAGGCAAAGTCTACAGAACTTTGGTTAGGCCAGCTATGCTATATGGCTCAGAGTGTTGGACCAAGAGGAAAAACCATGAAAGGAGAATGCAAGTGGCTGAGATGCGAATGCTGCACTTCATGAGTTGGGTATAGCAAGGTGATAAAATCCGAAATGAGCATGTTAGAGGTAGTCTGGGGGTGGGGTGGGAGACATCGCGAAAAACATGAGGGAGAATAGGTTGAGGTGGTATGGGCATGTGATGAAAAGGGGGAGTAGGAACTAATTAGGTCCATCGTGGGACTGCAGGTGGTTGGGAGCACCAGGAGGAGGGGAAGACCAAAGTGGACGTGGGGGCAGATGGTAAAAAAAGGACTTGGCTGTGTGGGGTGGATGCGGCCTGGTTGTAGATAGGCGGAGGATTGGAACCTGCAGACCCGACCCAACCACGGGCTGGAGAAGGGTTTTCAAATCTTATGTTGAAGATAATTTTTTAGACAACTTATATTAAGTATGATAAATCAAGAGTTCAGCCCAAGTCTCAGCTAGACTTATGACTCCAGGTAAGATCACTTATTACAGAGGGTTAACACGCTGTAATAGCTTGTAATGGCAACTACAAAAGCAACTCCTAGCCCTTTTCCAGCCTTTGGCCCGGTGGGGTACCCATCTTGTCCCTCTTGAATGCACACAAGGGTGTTATATTGGTCATTGTTTTTCCACGGCTGGTTGCCAACCAAAGCTGCAACCCATATACTTACCGTCGGTCTACTATTCATTGTTTGGGGAATTTGCCTCATCTGCCCATTGCAACATGGAGGGGATTCTTTTATGTGCAAGTGACATCATACACCAACACGGGACCTCGGTTTTACTTCCCATTTGAAAGAAGGCACACTCGCGGCCTTTCTCTCGCCTGAAAGAAGCCAATGTAATGGATCTTTTACTAAATACTTAAACAAATTATAAGACATGTTAGCATCAAGAAATGACTCGGTGTGCGGCTCGTGTACACCACGAACTCATGGCGTTTGTGCATCTCATAACTCCTACCACTGATAACACAGGTCGGCGATGAAAAAATTGTCTTCAAAACAATTATTGTTTTTTTACAGTTTTAAGGATCCTGATTACTAGAAAAATAATTAAAATGTTCTGTCACGTACAGTTTAATAAAAAATTCAGTTTTTAGAAATTATTCACGTCATCATGTTTTCATATGTATTCATGAACTTATTAATTTTGAATGGTCTATATATGGTAAATACAAGCCAAGAAATACTATGCTATTATTTATGGTGGACTATTGTCTTAATGTCCTTTGGACAGGATAGTTTGGCCCTTGAAATAGGTGGCTGAAGGATGATAGGGTTGTTGGCCATTCATAAAGGAAAGGGGCAGTGATGGATCCAGCAGCAGATCAAGGGGGAACACTTCAAAAAAGTGCATCCCAAATATAGTATTTTTAAATATTCAGAATCCCTTACTATAAATCTAGCTAGCAAGTACAATAGGTCATCTGCTGCCCCTTACACAATGTCCTATCTCCAGTGGTTTAGCCAACTACAGATTTGATTGCAACTGTTGGACTTGCAGTATAGAAATGTGGATAGCAATGTAAAAATGCCTCATCAGTTGCACCCCATTAAGGCGCTGAGGGGTAGCAAAGAGGCATTTGTCACTGTCTAGGCAGCTGTTGTTGGGCAGATCAGACAAAACACTTTGCACTGGTTGGTGGAGGTTGTACATAAGGAAATGGTGGTGTGTGGGGTGGATGGGGACCTGGTGGGAGATAATTGGGTGTGGAGAGATGCAACTCAGACATGACCCAGCCACAGGCAGGGAAAGGGTATGATGATGAATGGGTATGATGTGGTATGGTCATGAAATGTGAAGAGGAAAGAAGAAGCATGGGGGAAAACCAAAACAAACTTGGGATTTGTTTGGAGGTACATCATAGTGATAAGGGTGGATCAGGGGAAGCACTTCAAATAAGTGCACTCCAAATATTTTTAAATATTCAGAATCCATTGTTACAAATCTAGCTAGCAATTCAACAGGTGCCCTACTGCCCCTCAGGCAGTGCCCTCTCTTCAGTGGTTTAGCTAACTGTGGACTGCACTGCAACTGTTGAACTGGCAGTATAGAAATGGGGATAGCAGTGTGAAAATGCCTCATCAGATACAAAGGTGAATCATGCATCAGTTGAAATATGTGCCCCATTGAGGCACTGAGGGGGGAGAAATTGCTGCATTGCTCCCTCTCCTGGATCCGCCACTGTCTGGAACCAACTGACCCACCCCTGCCACAGGTGGGATAAGGATATGATGATAAAGCATAAGAGATTACTGTTGTGTGGGCCAGCAAATGCATGAAACAGGCGTCTTCAAATGTTCTACACAATAGATTTTTGGGTTGATATGAATCAAAAGGCTGGCTGCCTATGGTTGAAAGATCATAATAAAACAATAGATAAAGACCATCCATGGGCCGTCATGCATCAAGAAATATGATAGCTTCAGAAATACCTGCATGTCAAAACATGTGTGTGCCTCAATTCCATTTCATTCAATATGGGTACCCTTGTTATTGAACAATGTGGAACTTTCTGGGTATTGACACCAGGGTTAAAAAGTGATCTCAAGTAACTCCAAGAGGAAAATTAAATCATTATGTATTCAATCATTACTAGATCTATAACATAAATGTAAAGTATGTATTTGTGGAGTGATAAAATGAAAATTGAAACATCAAAATACTGCAATTTCCTTAATTTCTTCCAAACTATGAAAATGTTTTGAGAGAAAACCTTACGTGATAGAAAAAAATGAATTGCGTTTTTGGAATCAGCACACCTAATAATATAAAACTCAGTTATCAAAAGTAAAACAATTTTTAAAAAGTATTTTTTGCAGGCCTGTGTAATCTTCCACCTATTGCTGCTAATGTGCTGCAGAAGTGTGGTGGGAGCGGCGAGTTGCGTTGGACACACCAGTTCTCGTCTGATCACTGAAGTTAAGCAACGCAAGCCCAGTTAGTACTGACATGGGTGGTCGCTCGGGAAAGCTGGGTACTGCTAATACCCGATAATCGTCGCATTGGTGTAGTGTCTGTGCAGTGTATGCATTAGAACTATGCAGTGGACGGGTCTCTAATGACCTTGTAGTTGACGGGACCTTAAACACCAACAAACAACAACAGAAGTGTGGTCTTTGAAAAAAAAATTACTCGCAAACCAGTTTCGGAATTTATAACAAAGTCTGTCAGGTTTTAAAAGCAGTACATGAGTCTTTTCAAGCACCAGGATTTTGACCTGCTACTTTTATATTGCTTTGGAAGCTGGAACTTAGCTTTTCATAATTTTAAGATCATCTCGAATATTTAATGAATTCTTTCGTTAGTTATTTGGCAATGCTTAACAACTGGTCTCTAATCTTATCTACACCTTCTAACATTGTTTTCATCCCTTCATTTGTTAATTCAATGTTCACCGTCGATATTAGTGGCACTTGGCCCTCTTCTGAGGATGGTTCCTGGATCTGAAAAAAAGGGAAAATTAAGAAAGATGCATTTTGCCTGAGTAAATAAATTCCAACTGTTCTTTAAAATTAACCTTTAGCTGTAAAAGACCAGTTCGACCAGCCATTTTCGTTTTAGATTCTGGTCCCAAATTAACATCTGCTCGCCATCCAAATTCAACCAATCGTGATACACAACCTTTCAAGAAAATATTAGACGTTTTAGACCTCAGTTACACTTTTAGACTTCATTGTGTGCTTCTTACTGGGGCCAAGATATGATTGTTTCTCCAAGATGGTTTCCCGATCCACTACTATTTTTGCAACAATGGAAGAAATATCAGAAGGAAAAGTTTCTGCACGTAGTAAAAAAACAATCAACACGTGTGAAAATAAGAGACCATTGCAATTATTTTATAACTTCAATCAGTAGCCTACTGGGAAACTTTGCCACGATCTTGGAAGTCTCTCCTGTGTTTTGATTGTTCTGAGCAATAAGTTTCAGACACTGAATGACCTGCCGGAAAATGAAAACACAGCATTTGAGATGAGATCCTTTGGAAACGCCAAGACTTCTGCAATAGCTGGCTTTGAAGATACAAGACTAAGAGAAATTGGGTAATTCGGAGTCCTTTCGTGAGAGTCGTGACTAAAGACCACAACATCACCAACAGTTAATAAGCTGCCCCTTTTCTAACTGGAAAACAATTCCTTGGAAAGGATTATACAGAGGCCAAGAAGATGACGAGGAAGCAGGACTAAGCTGGAAAGTTTTTTTTTTTTGGCATTAAAGATTGCTCATTCAGAAATGTGAAGAATGAAAGAAAATTGATGCACCCTCGTTTTGTGAAACAGGCCCCTAAATATCAATGGGGATCAACTCTGGCACTACTGAACTTTCTGGTCACATTAAAGGTGAACTATTATAAAGGAATGTAATGCATAGGAACATCGGGAACATCCAGGTTCAGCTACTGGTAAAATTTTCCCCTTGGTATTCTCCCTCCCCCAAACAAGACGAAGGTTGGTCCATTAACTGATGTTGCACGGTGTCGATCGATGGCCAACAAAGTCGTGGTTATAGTTACATCCCGATCTTCAATGTTTTGGCGGTTGATCGCAAGTTGACATACGGTGACGACATCATTTTCAGAATCTGCCTGCAAGAAGAACACCAAGAATGAACTTTTCTTGTGGGACATCATAAGAGTACAGAACCTTTCTACCCATAATCGATTATACGCATTAATGCAGTCCTCAATATCTCTTCTAATCGATCATTTCGATTTCTCCTTGAAATTTGGATAGCAAACGAAACCTTTGGTATTGATTAATCTGTCTTGTAATTGATATTTGGGTCCTGGAGTCCTGAAGGTAATGACTATTGGTAAAACAATTTCAGATTTACCTGTAGCAATGGCAGAAGATGATCGTAATCCACTTGAAGCATTAATGACACTGGCTGAAACCTGCATACAAACGCGAAAAATGTTCAATAACCTCCTTGAAAAACATGAAAATAATGTCACTTACGTCAAATAAATATAGGTACTGCAATCAAACAACTTTCCGAACCGTCCAACAGAATAACAACCACCATTTTGAGTGGATAAGTTCAATCATTATTTCTAGGTAGGGTTTTATTATTGCTGATAATGGAACCGTCGTTGGGGAGGAGCTAAAAAGCGAGAAGACGAGAATTATAGGTGATTGGTGAACTGTGCGGGTGGCAGAGGTGATCACGTGGTGCGAGTCTATTTATGAAGGTGGCGAGGCGGGAACAAGGACTTTTAGCTGTGACGTTTCGCGCTTGTTTGTTGTGTGTGTGCTGCTCCAGTCAACACTTATAACAAAAGATGCCATCTACAAGGTCGAAATCAAGGTAAGAAATGAATTAGAAATAATTGAGAAGTAATTCATTGATTACATATTAGATGATAAAAGTGAAAGGAGGGTGAGATTCAATCTGATGTACGTTTGACGTTTAGAACTCCGAAGTTCACGAGCGAGCGCATCGCGTTGTATTCTTATAATCTTTCGAAATTATTGAAATTTTAATTGATATACATAAGGTCGGTGATTTAATTATTTTTCAGTGAGGAGTTTTGTCATTATTGGGAGAAGTGAGGGTATTTCTAGCGGCGTCGTGTCGCGTTTTTTCCCCCGCTTCCAAATTCCAACATGGTTGCCTTGATTGAACATATTCCTCCGCGCCTTTCAAAATGAACCGTTCCACGAACGTCCCGCTGTCGTCCTTTTCCAAGTATCCTAGATGTGAGGCTAAGCCATTGTTAGAGAGCGCTCTCGGAGCGATAATCGTCTGGTTGTCCAATCCACTCGAAAGCGTACGAAATGGTTACTACACCAGAGGAATTTGATTCCGAATCATAAATTTCAGTAATTCATCCATTGATCGGTCCAATTTTTCCGTGATTTTGATAGGAGATACAGTGCTGTAGTCATTCAGAGTTATAAAAAGTTTCTCATTAAAGAAAATATTTTGGTACAAGAAAAAGTAGGTGCTGTCAGGCAGCTGTTGAGCAGCTGTCAAAAGTAATTCGCAGATTTATACAGGTTGTTGTAGTCATTCGTCAGGCAAGGAAAGCAAAGATGCGAGACCATTAAAATAAACTAGTTTTTATGGTAAGAAAAATAAAGGAAGAAGTAACCTGGCTACAGGCATGGAAACCCGGTTACCGGCATGGATATATGAAAGCCAAATGACCCGCCAAAATTTTCAACGGAAGTAGGCGCTTCAAGCGCTGAAAGGAGAAAAAGGCGCCAATAGCTTCAGATTTAATATGTACTTGTACTGAGTTGGCTGTTGGTGTAAAGATCAAAAAATGATCGTGATTCATGTCATCATTGGTTTAAGAAGCTGAGAAACTAAAGCCATTAATATATTGTCGTAGTTTCACCTGCTTGCCAAATTACATAGGGAATTTCAATAGTAGGGAAAAAAAAGGCCCGCTATATCCCGAAATATGTATTTAAAATATTTTGTATTTCAATTGTTACACCAAATCGGCAACAATTTGCAAAGGAGTGATGACACTCTCTTTCTGCCAAACTTTTTGAAGTTGTACGAAATTTCAAGGTACCAATCCTATTCAATCAAAATAAAAATAGTGGGGAAAGGTTGATATAAAGTAGCTTTATTGGAAATAAAAAGTTTAAAGTTCATTAGAGCGTTATTAAAAATGTTTTAAGAAACTTATAATCAGTACTACGTAACTTTCTGTTTAGTACCTCGTATTTCATTCCATCGGAACCTATGCACAAACTGAGCTCCACAAATTTCAAATAGTAAGATTTTATACAATGGTTTTTGAGTAGGATGAATTTTTTTATTTGTTCTTATTGCTGCAAACACACGTATGACAGTGCGTGTCCCGCCAAACAGTAGTCACACAGTGATACTGTCATTTTAACTGTGATATATTTATTATTTATTTGTATATCTAGCACTGAAGCTGCTGAGCAGGTGGAGTCTGCGTTGGCGGCGGAGTCAAAAAAGAACGACAAGGAAGAAGGAACCGATGAGACAACAGAGGTATGGGAAAGGCAGTATTAATGAGTTTTGTGATATCGTTGTTGAACTTTGATTAAATGTGAAAGAATTTGGTTAGGATACGTCAAACGACAGTGCAACAAATAAGGACGAGAAAGACAAGGAAGCAGAAAACGAGGAAGACGACGAAGAGGAAAAGGTGGAGGAGGATGGCGATAAGGACGCAGTAGATGGCAATGAGAAGAATTCCACGGAGGAAGAGGATAAAGTTGGTTTGTAATTTGGTCAATGTTCTCTACTGAGTAATCTCTGTGGTATGCATGCCCGTCAAGACTGATGCATATAGTGAAGTTCATTTGTCCTATTACGATTATTTTTGGTGTGGAAATATTCGTAGATGGTCAGACGTGCTATCCAAATGACTAGTGCTTGGAATGGAAGTTCATTACATGACAAATTGACCTGCAGAGTTTTCATAGTTTATTACTGGTATTTTATATTGTAAACCGTGGTTTAGGACGGGGAGAGAGACTTTTATTCGTTAAGTTTTCCATCGTTAGGAACACCTGTGCTTTTTTTAGGCTACACCTTAAGTTAAGAGTTGACAGTTTATAAGTGGCTGGTTGCTTGTTGCAGTGCTAGTCAAATAGGAAAAATAATGTGTAGTAAATGCGTGATGTTTTACTGTTAACAGATAATAAAAAGGCTGAGAAACGTGGGAGTGAGACCAGTGTAACGGACGATAAACCCACTCCAGAGAAAAAGAGTAAATTGGATGATGAAAAGAGTGAAGTGAAAGAGGCTGACGGAGCAGAAGAGTGTGCCGTCAGCAATTAAAACAGATGTGAAGTTCTCACCGTGGAGATTGTCGTCGAATCATTTTGAAACCATTAGAGTGAAGCTGAAGTTTGTGTTCTTCGTTTCTTTTCTTACTTTCTTTCTTATGTCAACCGTCGTGGGTAAGGCAATTAACACTCCACCAAAGGTTTCATTGATCATCATTTTTTGTCTTGGCGCAAAGCGTGTATTCGTTGTGGGGGGATAATATAAAATGTTGGACATGGTTCATTGTCGCATCTTCGTCATATTTGTATTTCATCCACTGTCTGGGTTTGTTCATTTACTAGATCTAATATATGACTATTACCATGTAGTTGAGATTTAAAAAAATCAAAACTACGTTTTTGTTCTCAAGTGCGCATTTGAAAATCCCAAAGCAACAGCAATGTGGCGATTTTTAATTAAAAGTCGAAAAGGACAAAGGACTACCACCTTTTGGTTGTGTGGTATCAAGATTTTAATTTGTAAATTGGATTTGATGGGGATTTAAAAACGAATAAATTATGATCACTGTACTTGATGTTTGCGATAAATGTACCGTTGCCAAAGGATGATATTCATGTCATTGCTCCTAACATTGCTAGTACTCTGATGAGGGGACTTCAGATTTTTGACGAGCTGGGTTGGACGTCCTGTAGATGTCACCGATGTCGGTCACATTCATATTAGTGATTTAAATATGTGTAAGGTAAGCACCTCTCAGTCAATGGCTTAAAGCAAACTTTGCATCGATTGAAGTTTTGGATCCAGGATTCTTCGAAGCAATCTTAACAGGTAAGTGTGAAGTACTTTCATAGTAGTTCCTTATCATAAACTTATGTTGAAAAAGCAATTAAAGTCCGCCTTCTATCATGCTAGGCTTCTATATAATTTTATCCTATTTCATCTTTAACTTGCGTAGGAAGTTACTTTTTGACGTGACAAGTTCACCACCTGTGATGTTCATTCCTGAAGTACTATTGGGGATTTATCTGTGCTGAACCCACTTCAGTTCATGGGTTGCCTCGTGGTCTGCGATTTCCAGAGTTGTAAAACGTGTTGCGACATTGCTGATTGGTAGTTGCACACCTTGGTTTAGTTATGTCCAATTTTGTCAGGTGTGACTTTCTAGGCTGAAAAAGCTTCAAGCACTCATTCTGGTGAGTGGAAATCCATGGTTGTGTGGATGTCTCCTGCAGATAAAACAAAGCATACTACATGGGGAGATTTTAACATCATGGTGCTACTCGACATTTTCTAAAGGTGGGTTTACATGGTTCATTTTTCATGATCATCCTAGTTGATTCCCTCAAAGTGATTGTCCAGTAAACAGGACATCATCCAGGATGGCGGATGAACGAAGTTCGGCTGTGTTCAAATTTTTGATGATTCACTGGGATGATTAATCGGAGGTGAATCGTGCAAGCAATTTTTCTTTCTTCGAATTCCTACATTGGCACTTCATTTGGCCCTATCTTTTAAGGTCAAGTGAAGTGAGCAACAATTTTCGGATGATAGGTCTAAACAAGAAGTGATTTCATTTCTTTTTTGAATGAAACAAAGTGAGCCATGTAAACCCACCTATGGCTATGGTTACAGTGGATGCAGCTTCTGACGAAAATGAATTTCATGGATTCGTCAGAACAAATAATGAAATGATTATGAGAGTGTTTACAGTGCGAGTCGCTCGTCAGATAACGCGAGAACACGTCAGAACAACTTGACTGTTCAAATGGGTTTGATTTTTCGTGCGTTTTCTGACGTTCAGGACACACTCTTCTTCCATTTTCACCGTGCCATTGCAATGGATGTAGACAAATTAAGTTTGGTATTTGGCAACAGGTGTCTGTGGGACATGAGGAGAAAAACTACCACAACAGGAATATTTCCTGACAAAAGTAGTAAAAAAATCACTCAAGATATGAACAGTACTAGTAAGTAGGTGTTTGGATTCATTTACAAAGTCCTTCACACACAATACTCTGTTAAATTAATTTTCATCAAGGTTGTAGCTTTATTTCCATATGACTTATAATATTGGTATTGAAACTGAATTTCTCCAACTTAACATATTTCTTCTTCCCATTCATCCACAATAATTTCAATAATGGACTTCCAAAGTAGTAAAGATTGTCTGCATTCATCGTTGCTGAAAGTTGGTCTGATATTCAGAATTCGTGCACACAGTAACCACTGTGTTCTGACGAATAGATCGGAGCCATTTGGACCAATTCGACTTCGTCAAAACCTGCATCCACTGCAACCATAGCCTTAGCTTCCAAGTTGCCAAAGAAGAGAAAGGGATATTGTTTGGATCTAACTATTGGATTTGTCCGACCAAGGCTGGAGCTAGGATAACTATTTCATCAGCCTCGTGAATGCTGCAGTATTTCTTAGAGAACGGGTTGGGGACTAAGCCAATCAGCCATAACAGGCCGAACCCTTGGGAGCTGCTGCTCACAGGAGATGAGGTTGTAGGCATAGAGAAGGCAGGAGAGGGGGACATTTGCAGCACCCAACATTCTTTCCCAACCACTCATGTTGGTATTAACATGGGCTTGCGCTGCTTAACTGCAGGGCCCGCTCTAGGGGGAAGGGGCAACCTGGGCATTTGTCCGGGACGCCAAAATTTTGGGGCGGCATTTTGACTGTTTGGAAAAATATTAATGTGTTAATTACGAAATTAATAGAAAACTTCACATCGATTTTTTTCCATTGCTAAAAATTTACAGTGTGTTGTGTATTTATATTGCTTATGTCTAAAAGGTAAAATATTTTAATGCAACAATTACTGGATTAGTTTGTGGGTTGGGAGTAAGCCAGGCAGCCATAACAGGATGAACCCTTAGGAGGCTGCCCGCAGGAGATGAGGAGGAAGGACAAAGGAGAGGATTAAATAGCAACACCCAACGTTCTTTACCAACCACCCTCGTTGGTATTGACGTGGGCTTGCGCTGCTTAACTTCAGTGATCTCACGGGAACTGGTGTGTCCAACGCAACTTGGCTAAAAACAACCATTTATCCCGCTAGTGGCAGGGTCGGGTCTGCGGGTTCTGGCCCTCCACTCCTATGTATCTTCCACCAAGTTCCACGTCCATCCAATACACCGCCTCATCCTTATAGACAACCTGCTTCCAAGCCTGGTTTGGCTCCTCTTGCCCCGGGTGCTTCCGACCATCTGCATTCTTAAGTGTCCATACACCTCAAACTATTCTCCCTCATTTTTTGGCAATGTCGATCACCCCCAAGCTATCTCTGATGTACTCATTCCTTATTCTATTAGCTCTTCAGCATTCGCACCTCGGCTGCGGGCCTTCTGTCGAAGTGACTATAGCATAACGGGCCTAACCACTGCCCTGTAAAACTTCACCTTCAACTTGGTTTGGACCCTCCTATCACACAGGCTCCGCTTGCTTTACTCCACTTCAATCACCTTGATTGATTCTATGGATTAACATCAGAGTCTATAGCCCCACTACTTTGGAATGTTGATCCTAAGTACTTTCGCTCTTGCACCTTTTTCACCAGTTCGACCCTAGGATGTATGAAACCGTTATTTTCCTGTCCTTCTCAACTGAAAGCTAAATACTCTTTCTTCTTCATGTTTATCTTTAGCCCTTTCAATCGTCTAGCCTTTTCTATCGCTCCTCTAATATCGTTTAGGCCCTTTTCTACTTGTTTTCTGCAGCCTCTAAGATTTGCAATATTTGTTGGCAAATGCTGCGGCTGCGTTATGGACTTAGGGCTGAACCTTGGTGCATCCCAAAATTCACTGCGAAGCTCCCAGTGCTGAACCTTGGTGCATCCCAAAATCACTGGGAAGCCCTCAGTATTTCACCAAGCTGTCGTTATCCATACATACCCTGTACTATTCGCAATAAACCCTTCTTCTACCCGCCTTTTTCATAATACCTCACAAACAACCTGTCGTGCAGCACTGTTATAAGCCTTCTCCACGTCGATAAAAATGGCATGGAAATCTTTCTTTGCTGCCCTATACTTTTCTATCATCTGCCTCAGAGTGAAAATTCGTTCCTGTGTGGACCTACCTGGTATAAACCCAAACTGATTTCCACGGACACTAGTTCGATCCTGGAGGCAACATTCTATTACTGTCTCCCAGAGCTTCATGAATGACTCATAAGCTTAATACCTCTAGAGTTACCACAATTTTGGTCCTATCTCCCATAGTTATTCTATTGAAAAGTTTCCCTAGCCACCAGATTCCTGCCATCTGTAGACTATGCCACACTTCAATGGGGATTCTGTCTGGTATACAGCTTTTCGACCTCTCATCATCCTAAGGGCCCTGACTACTCCCTCCTCTGTTATGCTGTCCACTGTCCCTTAAGATATAGGATGAGTGTCAATCATCTCCCCTTGCAGCATTGAAGAGGTTTGGAAAGCTCTTACAACCTGTTCTTTACCTGAGATGGGGGTCTATTGAAAATCTTCTCTAGTCTTGGCCTATTGAAAATCTTCTCTGTCCCCTTCCTTGGTTCTAAGTGATGATAGAGGGCTTCATACTTCTCGAAAAATATTTACACTATTATTAAAATATTAATGCAGAATTCGAAATAGCGCTGCTTGAACTTGTTTGAACGTACTGCACAGTACATAGTGTACTTCTCTGATTGTGTTGTTTAAGGTCCCATCAACTACAAGGTCATTAGAGACCCGTCCACTGCATAGTTCTAATGCATATGCTGCACAGACACTACTGTGGTGGATGATGATGTTCACTATATCCACCACGGTTTGATTGTAGTCTGTTTTAGTATCGGTTATGTAAAACTCCAATTATTTAACATAAGAAATATTTTAATGGTAATTGAATATTTAATTGTAAATTGAACATTTAAACGAGTGAACGAATGATGATATGTTTGTGTAGGATGATTTATGGCCAGAGCTAATATTAACATGTCTGAGTTTATCCAAGTCTGCTGAGTAACTCCCAAAAAAATCGAATGAATAATTTGAAAATTATTGAAATCTAAGTTAGAATGATTTTGAATTTAAAGTGATGCATGTGCATGATGCATGTGCAATTTGATGCATGTGCATGACGTCAGCATGGAGATCACTACACTACCCCCTTGCCAGAAATGAAGCTTACAGAAGAAGCTCAATGTACACGAGGTTGTCTTGGCCGAAGACGAGAATGAACTTCATCTGTAGGTAAAGGAGCAGGTGGTGGGAAAGGTTGTTGGTCATAGGGTAGGTCTGCGAGAAAAGCAGGTTTTAATTGGTCAATGCACACGTTGTCGCATCGACCTTTTAAATCTAAAGTTTAGTATTTGTGATGACGATGTAAAATCTTATAAGGACCTTCGTAAGGTTGCACAAGAGGGTGAGATGATGTTCCACGACGAACGAACACGTGGGTCGCCTCATCCAATTTTGGAATTCTAAAAATAGGCCAGGAATGAGGCTGACGAGGAGGAGTGTACATCAAGGCTTGCATGCGAGATCGCAACTGTTCCACAAAATCTATAGGAGGTACAGTACACTGTTCAGCAGCAAAAAGGTCTCCTGGAAGGCATAAGGTGGTTCCATAGACTGCTTCGGCTGGGGAGGACTGAAGGTCTTCTTTAACTGCACTGCGTAGCCCAAGCAAGACGATAGGCAGTTGGCTGCACCAATGAGTCGGATCAGCCATGGACTTTAAAGAAGCCTTGAGTTGCCGATGAAAATGCTCAAGTTGAAAATGGTACGACAGAGTGAGGATGGGACCACTGGACGGGGTTGCGATGTTGATACGTCACAATGTAGACTAATGTTAGAACCAGGGACTGGGACTAACTGAATGTTGAGAGAGCAAGGGTTCTCCAGCAACTGCACAAAATCAGGATCATTATCCTGTGCAGACTTAAGTTGCTCCAGGGAAACAATGTCAGAATTGTTTCTCAAAGAATGAATAGAGGTCCTGGAGAGTGTATCAGCTACCACATTAGCAGTGCCCTGAATATGGCGGATATTGGTTGTAAATTCTGCTATAAAGGTCAATTGACGTGCTTCCCTTGGAGAATGGCGGTCTAATTTTGTTGTCATGGAGTGAATCAAAGGTTTATGATCTGTAAACACAATGAAATGTCTTCCCTCCAGAAAGTACCGAAAATGCTTAACAGCGAGATAAACAGTGAGAAGTTCCCTCCCAAAAGTACTGTATCGAATTTCTGACACTTTAAATTTCTTTGAAAAGAAACCTAAGGGACGCCATTCACCCTCTACCAACTGCTGTAGTATCGCACCAGCCGCGACGTCTGAAGCGTCAGTAAACAAGGCGATAGAGGTATCCGGATTAGGGTCAGGGTGAACCAAAAGCATAGCATCAGAAAGCATACTTTTAATTTGGAGAAATGCATCTTCTGCCTGCTGAGACCAAGGCAATTTTGTGTTTTTGGATGCCTTTCCACCCAGCATTGCATTTAACGGCTGTAGAATCGCAGCACAATGTGGTACGAAACGGTGAAAGAAGTTAATGAGACCTAAGAAACTACGAAGTGAACGTTTTGTTTCAGGTCGAGGAAAATCTTTGATTGCTGAAACTTTTTGTGGAAGGGGACTAATTCCTTGAGATGTAATCTTATGTCCTAAAAAATCCAAAGAAGATTTTCCAAATTCACACTTAGAAAGATTTTGCGTAAACCCATAATTTTGTAGACGTTCAAAAACTTGGCGTAAATGTGGTACATGGTGCTCGTCGTCCTCACTACTGACAAGGATATCGTCAATATAAGTGTAGATGAAAGGAAGGTCTCCGAGAACCATATCCATGAATCGTTGGAATGTTTGAGCAGCGTTCCGTAAGCCGAAAGGCATCCTAACGTACTCAAACAAACCAAATGGTGTGATGACCGCTGTTTTAGGAACGTCTTCAGGCGCAATAGGAATCTGATGATACGCCTTTGTTAAGTCCAATTTAGAGAAAACGCGAGCTCCGTGGAGTTGTGAGTTAAACTCCATTAAATGTAGCACTGGATAACGATCCGGAATGGTTCGTGCATTCAGTGCCCTGAAATCACCCACAATTCTCCATGAGCTATCTTTTGGCACCATGTGTAAGGGACTGGACCAGGGGCTAGCAGAAGGACGAATGTAGCCAGCTTCATGCAAGGCTTGAAATTCCTTCTTGGCTATGCTTGACCGCACTGGGTCCAGGCGTCTTACACGTGCATGACATGGTGGTCCTGAAGTTGTGACAATGTGATGATATACATTGTGTGGAACATGATCTGAAACAGTTTTGGGTACAGTTAAGTCCTTAAACTGCTCCAAAAGTAATTTGAAAGGGGTATCTAAAACTGGTGCGATGGACGACAGTCGTTGATAATGAAATGAACGTCGCACCTTGATTCCGCAAAGCTCTAAACCTGTGACCCTATCACATAAAATCTGGCGACCAACATCCACAACCAGGCCAAAATGTGCCAAGAAATCGGCACCAAGAATTGCATGCGATACGTCCGCAACCACAAAGTTCCAAGAGAAACATCGACGCAGACCAAGATCAACGTACAACCGATATGTCCCATATGTGCTAATGGGTGACTGATTAGCTGCAAATAATTGAAGGGTGTGAGGCTTTTGTGGAGGAGGGTCAATTTTGGACCTAGGAATGATGCTGATGTCAGCCCCGGTATCCACCAAGAATTGTTGATGTGTTGATTTGTCTAGGACAAAGAATAGGTGGCTGGGGGTGGGTGCGCCCTCATTCCTCAACTCTAAAAATGAGGGGCATCCTCATTTCCCCGGGCACATGGTGCCTTACACTTCTGAGCAGCAGCCCCAAAAGTGCGATGATACCAGCATAAGTTTTGTCCAGCTGATGGATCACTGGCTTGCTCTGGTGCACGTTGGTAACGAGAGGAGGAACGCTTGCGTGAATAACTGCATTGACGACGCTCACAATTTTTGCGCACGGACATTGAAAGAGAGTTTACTTGGCTGGATAACTCGTCTATCCATGAGAAAAGCTTGGCTATTACACAGTCCAATGGACTGGACAGACCAACAAGCTGTTCCGTTGTAGTTGGTGATGTGGTAGGTGTCAATTGATGCACCGATTTTTGAGTCGTCGCAACAGCACTAATATGCAGGGTAGAAGGGCTCAACACCTCTGAAATCTTGTCCGCCATTTCGGCCAAGTTCTCAATGGATGTGCCAACGTCGGCGGTCGCTAGAATGACTCGAGCTTGGCGTGGTAGATGTGACAAAAAAAGTTCTTTGATAATTGTCGCATCTCCAGAGGAGGAGGAGGTATCACCAACCAGTTGCTGCATTTGTCTCAGCAACTGGGATGGCTTCCGATCACCAAGCTGAATGTCATTCAGTAATTGGTGCAACTTTTGCTGTTGTGAAAGAGAATTCCGTTTGGTGACTGCAGCTTTTAAAATGTCATAGGCATTTAATTGGGGGGATTCAATATCAAATCCCTGACATCCACTACCACATCTGGAGGTAGGGCATCCACAGTTAAATCGAATTTACGTGAATCCGATCGGATCTGATAAATCCTGAAACGATATTCGATTGTGGCGAACCACATCTCAGGATCATGTGCCCAAAATGAAGGCAGCTTAAATAATTTGGAATTCTGATAGGCGGCATTAACTAAATGTACATCACTATCATCATGAGGCAGTGAGCCAGATTGAGGTATCTCACTTGGAGGAATAGCCATAATGTTTGTGTGTTCTTCTTCTCTTTCTTTTAATAATTACATTTAAGGGGATGATATTTAATAAAAAAAAATTAGTGCAGATATGTCCTACCGTCCGTTGGAAAAATTATCCTTACTCTGACCAAATGGTATCCAATTGCAGCACAAGTATCACAAGTGTGTTTGAAAATAAATATCCTATTTCTTTAGTAATTTGAATTTGTTGTAAAAAAAATAGCACAGACTTCCAATAAATGTAAAATCACTTCGTTACATTCACCTATCACGTCCAGGACACCAATTTGTGGTGGATGATGATGTTCACTATATCCACCACGGTTTGATTGTAGTCTGTTTTAGTATCGGTTATGTAAAACTCCAATTATTTAACATAAGAAATATTTTAATATTGCATGTGCAATTTGATGCATGTGCATGACGTCAGCATGGAGATCACTACACTACACCAATGCGACGATTATTGGGTGTTAGCAGTACCCAGTTTTCCCAAGCGACCACCCATGTCAGAACTAACTGGGCTTGCGTTGCTTAACTTCAGTGATCAGACGAGAACTGGTGTGTCCAACGCAACTCGCCACTCCCCTGCACTTCTCTGAACAGAATAGCATTAACACGCAAACACAGCACTGCCTCAATTTGTTGCCCAATATAAAATTTAAATAATACAATTTGATTTGTATTGAAAATGAAAAATATGTACCTTTAGTTAAGTACCCTTATTAATAGTAACTTTTAAAATACCATATTTATTCTAATAAACAGCGCCCTCTAATAAACGGCGCATTATCATCATACCCTTATCCCGCCTGTGGCAGGGTCTGGACTATCGGTCCACTTAACATCCTCACACTGGGGCACCCAAGCCAGGCGTTTGGAACCCACAGGAATATTGGCTGGGTTGTTTATGGAGGTACCTTATTAAAGGTACTGAAATGTAAACACCGCCTTCCAATAAACGGCGCATCAAAAAAGCCTTTAAAAAAGTAAACGGCGCTCAGTTTATTAGAATAATTACGGTAAATACCTTTATACATTCTTAAGGGGTGGAAATTTGTCTTTTTGCCTGGGGCGGCATAAGTGCTAGAGCGGGCTTGGTGATCTCAGGAGAACTGGTGTGCCCAACTCAACTTGGATGCAGTAGATGGGGATATCTCTGAGGTGGTGGACAGGGTGTGGGAGGAGGAGGAAATAGTTGGGACCATTAGGAAGATGTAAGCCCAAACAGAAATCCCATTGAATTGGGCAGGATGGCATGAACTGGGTGGTTAGGGAAGCTTTTTAGTAGGATAACTATTATGTCCAGGATTGTCCAGGACTGTGGTAACCATAGAGGTATTAAGCTTATGAAACATTCTATGAAGCTCTGGGAGATTTGTAGAACTTTGCCTTCGTGAAGTCGGTAGAGGGGGAGGTGTGTTTGTTGCTGTTGACAAATCATTGAGAAGTTCTAGGGAAACTGGGTTTGAGGGTGACTGTGAGATGCTGTGTTGTAGTGTTTCTGGATCGATAGGGGGTATTATGTGATTGCCTTTTACCGTCCACCAGGAAATGATCAAAATCCTTTGCTAAGTTTGGTGAACTCTTTGGAGTGCCTCAATCATAGGAAGAGGGTCCCAGCTGTTATTTTAGGTGGAGACTTCAATCTTCCAGGTGTTAGGTGGGACAGCATGCAGGTTGCTTCAGATTCCAGTCTTTCAGGTGCCATGAACTCCTACTTGGAGCAACTCTGTTTGGCTGGATTTGAGCAGGTTGTGACCATGCCGACTCATGAGAAGGGAGGTATTTTGGACCTAGTATTCACTAATGTGCCTAGCACTGTCAGGGATGTGAAGTGCATTAAGGGTATTAGTGACCATGCTGGGGTTAAGGTTGAAATAGCAAGAAAGCTGCCAAGGTATGTTACACCTTGTAGGGAGACTTATCAATATCACAGAGCTGACTGGGAGTTGTTTAGGGAATATTTAGAATCCCATTTGAATGATTTTCAGGTCACTGCCAAAGCTTGCAGTGTTGAGGAATCTTGGCTAAGATTCTCAGAACTTCTAGAGAAGGGTACAAAACAGGCCATCTGTACTAAGAAGAAGCAGGGCAATGGTTATCCAGATTGGTATACCTGGGAAGTGAAGGCTTCTTTGGTTAAGCAGAGAAGACTCAGAAACATATTTAGGAAGGGGCTAAATCCAGATAGTGAGCCTGCTTTTAAGGAAGCCAGGAGAAGGGCAAAAGGATTAATTAAAAAGCCTACAAAAATTTCCATTGCAATATTTTGGGGGAAAGGCTCAAGAAAAACCAGAAGAAAACGCATTCTGGGGGTACCTAAAAAAGTGCAGAAAGGGGGGTTATATGGTTCCAGCTGTTAGGGATAGTTCAGGAAACGTAGTTAAAGATAGTCTTAGAGCAGCGAATATTTTTAATGATTCATTTGCAAAAACATTTGCATTTGGCAAGGTTGATTACTCTCCAGGTTCAGTTGGGGATTATCAAGGGGGAATCAAGGAGGTTGTCATTACAAGAGAGGGAATTAAGAAGCTTTTGGAGAAATTAGTGGTACATAAGGCTATGGGGCCTGATAACATTTCTCCATTTATTCAACAAAGTCTTTCAGGGATTATCAGCTACTATTTGGTGGAAATTTTTAGAAAGTCATTAGACAGTGCCATTGTTCCTTCCTCCTGGAAGCTGGGAAACGTTGTACCAGTCTTCAATTCAGGGGATACTGTTGATCCTAAGTGCTATAGGCCAGTATCTTTAACGAGTGTTGTATGCGAGATATTTGAGCATATATTATTCTCACATATTATGGGATATTTGGAGGAAAATGGCATCCTTAGCAACAATCAGCATGGGTTTAGGAAAGGGAGGTCATGTGACACTAAACTGGCTTGTCTGATGGACTATATTCAGAGAGCTCTGGACAAGGGTAAGCAGGTTGATGTTGTATTCCTGGACTTTGAGCAGGCCTTTGTCATGGTACCCCATGACAAGCTTGTTTCAAAGATGTCCAAGTTAGGGATTCATTGTAAGGTTATTCAGTGGGTAAAAGCCTACCTGAATGACAGGCAGCAGAGAGTCCTTTTCGATAGTAAGGCTTCATTATGGGCACCTGTGACATCAGGAGTACCCCAGGGAAGTGTATTGGGACCGCTACTCTATATAATTTATGTTAATGATATAGGGCTTGACATACAATCCTTTCTTGAGCTATTTGCAGCTGACACGTGCATTGCAAGGGTAGTGGATGAAGGGTTGTCTTCCTGCATAGAATTGCAGCAGGACCTAAACAAGATATATGATTGAAGCACAAAGTGGGGGTTGCCATTAAACCTGGACAAATGTAGCTTTCTTAGGATAAGCAGGTCTACAGAGCAAGTTGATTTTACTTATTCCATAGGTAGTTGATTTTACTTATTCCAGGGTTACCATATATATATTCTAATAAACGGTGCGCCGTTTATTGCAGGGCGCTGTTTATATTTCAGCATTTTTAATAAGGCACCCCCAATAGACAACCCAGCCAATATTCCTGTGGGTTTCAGACATCTGATTGGAATGCCCCATGTTAAGCGGACCTATAGACCAGACCCTGCCACAGGCGGGATAAGGGTATGATGATAATGATGATAAATTCAGTTTCTTTATTATACAATACGCCGTTTATCACAGGGAGTGGCAATTTGCGTTGGACACACCAGTTCTCGTCTGATGAGCAGCGCAACGCCAGCTAGTACTGACATGGGTGGCCGCTTGGGAAACCTGAGTACTGCTAATACCTAAAAATCGTCACAGTATTGAAGTGTCTGTGCAGTCTCTGCATAAGAACTATGCTGTGGACGGGGCTCTAATGACCTTGTAGTTGAAGTGCCCTAAAACACAACAACAAAAAGTTTTTTAGACGGCACTGCTTATTAGAATAACTATCGTATTTTAAAAGGTGCAGTACTATTAAAAAGGGTACTTAAATAAAGGTACATACAGGGCCGGCCCTAGAGTTTGCGGGGCGCAAGGCAGCAGACGGTAGAGGGGCCCAAGGCAGCAGGCGATAGCGGGGCCCCAGTACCAAGTTTTTTTAATTCACCAGCGCGGGGCCCAAGGCGGTCGCCTCGGTCGCCTTGCCCTAAGGCCGGTCCTGGGTACATATGTTTCATTTTCAATACAAATCAAATCATATTATTTGAATTTTATATTGGGCAACCCATTGATCAGAGCTGTGTTTGCGTGTTAATGTTATTCTGTTCAGAGAATTATACTGTATGTACTGTGCAGTACGTTCTAACAAGTTCAAGCAGCGCCGTTTCGAATTCTACGTTAATATTTTAATAATAGTGTAAATATTTTTCAAGACCACACCTAGGATGATCATTGCCCTGGTCAAATACCAGAAGTATGAAGCCCTCTATCATCAGTTAGAGAGTTTGTTTGTTGTTTGTTGGAGTTTAAGGTGTCGTCAACTACGAGGTCATTAGAGACCCGTCCACTGTATAGTTCTAATGCATATACTGCACAGACACTACACTAATGCGACGATTATTGGGTATTAGCAGTACCCAGCTTTCCCGAGCGACCACCCATGTCAGTACTAACTGGGCTTGCGTTGCTTAACTTCAGTGATCAGACGAGAACTGGTGTGTCCAACGCAACTCGCCGCTCCCCAGTCAGTTAGAGAGCAAGGAAGTGGACAGAGAAGTTTTTAAATAGGCCAAGGTAAGGCCCTCTTTCCCCCGTCTCAGGTAAAGAAGAGGTTGTAAGAGCTTTCCACAACCTCTTCAATGTTGCAAGGGGAGAGGATGACATTGACACTCATCCTATACCTTCCGGGGCAGTGGACAGCATAACAGAGGAGGAAGTAGTCAGGGCCCTTAGGATGATGATAGGTCGAAGAGCTGTATACCTAGACAGAATCCCCATTGAAGTGGGGCATAGTCTAGGGATGACAGGAATCTCGTGGCTAGAGAAACTTTTCAATGAAATAACTATGGGAGATAGGACCGAAATTTTGGTAACTAAAGAGGTATTAAGCTAATGAGTCATTCCATAAAGCTCTGGGAGACTAATAGAATGTTGGCTCCAGGATCGAACTAGTGTTCTTGGAAATCAGATCTCAATGCCATCTTTATCGACGTGGAGAAGGCTTATGACAGTGCTGCACGAAAGGTCTTGAGGGCTAGAACTCACAGATCCAACACTGCCACAGGCGGGATAAGGGATGATTATTAAACCCAAATGTAATTCTCTTCTGTCAGGCTGTTTTAGGCGTCAGTTTTGCAGTAATTCATGGGTCGCTATTGAGCAAGTCACAAGCAACAGATACTGTATACACTGACCTGCTGGAATCGAACCTGCATATGCAAAACAAGGTAATTATGGGAGAAGAGCGCCATATATTTCTGTCGACTGCTACTTTTGGACTACAGGGTAATTGTCATCTCGTTGACATACAGTATGTGAGGATGTTTAACTCAAGTGGTACTTTTTTTTTATGAAAATACTAATATACTGTTATTTATTCTCCAAGTTAACGTTTGCCTTTTTGACTATAATTTTATCTTCCGCTTTTATAGAAGGAAAAAACAAATTATAGCTTTCTCTCATCGGCTATTTTTGTCATCGTAAAGAGGACGTTCATCATTTTGAAATTAACGGAGCAAATCATGGCGAATCCAGGCCGATTGAACTGTCAAATCGTCCTAAGTTCAGCAAAAGATGGTAAAGTAAATTTGCTTTCCGTTTAACAGGTGTAAGGGTACTCAAATATGCTTTAATTAATCAATAATTAATTCAATTGCCATGAAGTGCATGAGCATCCAGGTTGGACAGGTGGATACTTCCTAGGATGCATACGTTGATACGTATACATGACTGGTAATTTTGTCCTATAAAGCTAGGTTGACACGGCCAAAGTGCACTTTGATCGTTACTTGGACCAAGTGTACTTGGTCCAAGTTGATTTACACGGCAAGTGACTTGGACAGCGAGCTGGAGACAAGAAAGATGTCGGATTTGGCTTTGGAAGGTGTAGTAGTGGAAGATATACGCAGCAGATCATCGTCATCAGCCTATCCTTATCCCACCTGCGGCTGGGTCGGGTCCATGGGTTCTAGCCCTTAACTCTCGCCTATCTCCCAACAGGTCCCTCATTTTCTCTGTCATGTCCGCACACCCAGACTACTCATTCCTGACTATCACATCTTGACACCCTGCTCATATACCACAGCAGGACCGGCGCTATATTTTGCTGGGCCCTGTGCAAACTAATTATGCCGGGCCCCGTGAAAACATGAAGTGGGGCCCTTCTATCAATAGGTTCATTAATCCGAATGTGTGGGGCCCTGTGCCGTAGCCCTGTTGTCACACCCATCACGCCGGCCCTGACCACAGCATTCGGATGTTGGCTAGTTACATTCTATTTACGTGGCTCTTCCTCACAAACCAACACTAATCCATATAGCATAGTGGCCCTAACCAGTGCCCTGTAAAACTTCCCTTTCAGTTTGTTTGGGACCCTCCTATTACACAGGACTCCACTCACCCTCACTAAAATCAGGAATCTAATTTTCCACTCACCCTCGCCAAATCATGTTATTCATAATTCATTCAATTGCGGCATATTTTACAACTTTGATTTGTAGCTTGGGCAGCTTTCTATTCCACAACACTTCCTCAGTGTCATATAATTCTATAAATTATATGTTTTCTCTGTCAGTCCAATTCCTAGCTGGTTTTCTAATTTTTTTATTATTATTATCCAATTCAAGAACCACGAGAGGAGAATGCAAGTGGCTGTGATGCGAATGCTGCAATACATGAGTGGGGTGTCTCGTGCTGACAGAGTCCACAACGAGTATGTCAGAGGCAGCTTGGGGGTGGGAGACATTGCGGAGAAGATGAGAGAAAATAGGCTGAGGTGGTATGGGCATGTGATGCGAAGGGGGAGGAGGAGCTCACGCAGTATATTATGGGGCAGCAGGTGGTGGGTGGCATCAGGAGCAGGGGGAGACCCAAGTAGACGTGGGAGCAGGTTATACAAAGGGACATGATTACATGCAGGGTGGATGAGAGCCTGGTTGGGGATAGACGGGAGTGGAGGATTAGAACCCACAGACCCGACCCTGCCATAGGCGGGATAAGGGTGTGATGATGATATTATCCAATTCACGCTCCACATGTTACATGTTGGTAGCCATTTTAAATTTCAGTGAAACCTGTCAACTGGACCACCTGTATTAGCGAACCTGACTGGTCCGGCACCAAATAGGGCTCCATAGACTTAACCTATAAATTTTCTCTCTAAGCGGTTGTTGTTGTTGTTTGTTGGAGTTTAAGGTCCCGTCAACTACAAGGTCATTAGAGACCCATCCACTGCATAGTTCCAATGCATATACTGCACAGACACTACACTAATGCGACGATTATTGGGTATTAGCAGTACCCAGCTTTCCCGAGCGACCACCCATGTCAGTACTAACTGGGCTTGCGTTGCTTAACTTCAGTGATCAGACGAGAACTGGTGTGTCCAACGCAACTCACCACTCCCTCTCTAAGCGGACCACCTGTCTAACGTGGCTGGGACCACAGAAATTCAGTCCTGAACCTTAGCAGACCCTGCATAAGAGGACCAAAAAAAAGTAAATTTCGCCAGAAGTTTGACAAATTTGTTTGCAGGGGTGAGTCAAAAATGTCACTATGCCTCTTATTGGCATGCTGTGAAATGTGTCATTGGCGTTTTGTAGCAAACAGCTGCTTCAGTGTCCATTTTTTGCCTGCACTGGCTCTGATACATTTGCTCAGCAGCAGAGATGAAGACCTTAACATTGAAAGAAAAAATTGATCTAGTGAAATAATTATACGGTACCGTTTACATGTTTAAAAATACATATATGTATGCATATTGGTGTGCATTCATGAAGTGTAAGGAGGTACCTCCACAAGCGGACCACCTGTGTAAGGGGACCGCCTGTACGGGGTCCCACAGGTGGTCCGCTTATACAGGTTTCACTGTATATTGAAGTGACACTTGGATCAAAGTAAGTGGGCAGCTGCCCTACTCAACTTGGATGGGTCCTAGCTGTCCAAGTTGCATCCAAGCGACACATCAATAGCCAAGTGTACCGTATCCAAGTGCACTTTGACCATGTCAACCTATCTTTAGGGTCTGATCAATTGCACAGTGTGTAGCAGACGATTCTTTGTACTTCCGATGAAGGAAAGTGTTAAAAATACATGTTGCAGGGCTTTGCGATATGAACAGTAGTGGTAAATAAGATGCCTTTAAATTCCAACGCGAGCTGCAGAACTCTGTTTCTGGATATCGTGAAATGCATAAACTTAGTAGAATTAGTAATTATCATTAGTATCATTAGTAGAATCATCAATGCAAAGTTTAATTATGGATTACATTGTTAAAAAAAGGAAAATCAGCCTACAGTGAGAATGAAGGTTGCACAAATTTATCACCTATACCAAAGAGATCAATTGCAGAAACAGTTATTTCTGATGATGAAAGTCATTTGGAACCTGTTCACAAACGGTGGATACTCTTAAAAACATGTAAATTTATATTACTTTCTTATAAAATAAAACGAGTTGTATTTAAATGCAATTTTATTTAAGAATTTATATAAATTATTTGCAGCTTCTCAAAGGAATTTATTAAGAGACCCATTTTTTTAACATCAACAAAATTTTTTTATGTGGTTTTACATTAGTTTTAATTCATAATTTCAGGGTTACACAAATTTTAAAAATGATGGAAAATATCCCCAATTTTTCCATAGACACAGTCTTTTTTAAGCAATAAGAAATCAGGCTAATGTCCAAACAGGGGTACTGGTGTTCCGCAGGGTTTTTCTTCCTCTCTGTTTTCTGTGGGTGATCCTAGCGCAATGTGATTCACAGTATTTTCACATGATAGGTTGAACTTCCTAATAAGTCACAGATGGGTGATTAATTTCTTTTCATTATCCGAATAAGGATGGATAGGGTACTCCTGTACCCCTGCGTTGCAACTGTGTAAAGTTTAAATGGCCATACGACGTGCAGGAAAAGTCATATGCAGTGCATAAAGGGCAAAAAGTTCACTTGCTTTATCCACCACATTAAAATTGTTGAAATTGCTTATAATGATATTTTTTCTATGTTTCTGAGCATTGCAAGCAAGCAATCACACTACCACTATATGGTGTAAACATCAGTGCAATAACTTGTTGGCAAGTGCTCTCTAGATAGTGTTTTCAGACACTACTTGCACACATTTTTGCTAATCATGTAAACGCTTGCGCAAGTTATTAGCCTGCCCTTTTCTATCGCCCCTCTAATATCGTTTAGTCCTTTTTCTATGTGATCTCTGCAGTCACTAAGCACCCCTCTCCCATCCCTGTCAGCAGCTCTTCCATAACCAGGTTGAAAAGGTATGGACTAAGTGCTGAACCTTGGTGCACCCCAACCTTCACTGGAAAGCCCCCAGTATTTCTGCAAGGTGTCCTTACCCTGGCTATGGAACCATCATACATATCCTGGACTATTCAAGGAACGGAAAATTCCCTGGTACATGCACTGTATATGTTGGTTAGCCACCCTAGTCAGTCAACCTTTCTGTTGGGTCAACTTTTGTATATCCACAGGGATGGACCAGTTGGGAAGTTTCACTGGACAGTATGCTGAACTACACACCTCTGACAGCACAGAATGTAGAATGAAGTGGAAAACTTGCAGAGTTTCTAATAGACGTTTAGAGCTAATGAAAATAATTTCTCCTCCCCTGATATCTTTCGCGCCTGTGTGTGACGGACACATTGCACACATTGTTAAAAAACGGAAAATCAGCCTACAGTGAGAATGAAGGTTGCACAAATTTATCACCTATACCAAAGAGATCAATTGCAGAAACAGTTATTTCTGATGATGAAAGTCATTTGGAACCTGTTCACAAACGGTGGATACTCTTAAAAACATGTAAATTTATATTACTTTCTTATAAAATAAAACGAGTTGTATTTAAATGCAATTTTATTTAAGAATTTATATAAATTATTTGCAGCTTCTCAAAGGAATTTATTAAGAGACCCATTTTTTTAACATCAACAAAATTTTTTTATGTGGTTTTACATTAGTTTTAATTCATAATTTCAGAGTTACACAAATTTTAAAAATGATGGAAAATATCCCCAATTTTTCCATAGACTTATAGTCTTTTTTAATGCGAATTCTTTTCATGCTATTTTCTGAGGAACGTATCCCCTGCGTAAAAAGAGACCTGACTGTAGTTGGAAATAAACCTAGAAAAGGTCATCTCACTGAACTAACATTGAGGGTAAAGTGACAGGTATTAAAGATGCATTAAAAATCTAAAAGGGGAATCAGTTCAAACAGTGGCTTCTCACCTTGAATCATCACTTTAAACCTATGAAAAAATAACCATTAATTAATGAAGTCAACAGACAGAAATGCCTTGAATTTGCTCATTAATATAAAGGCACAGGAACCTATTAAGTTTTGGAATTTCCAGTAGTGTTTTGGTTTGGAGCTGCATACCATATTTTTCTGTTGGAAATTTTCAATTTATTGAAGGATGCATCTGAAACATCACCTTACAGCGATATACACCTGTTGACAAATGCAAATGCCTCAATGGACAACCCAAAAGAGGGTAGTAAGAGGGCCACACAGTCAGTATAAGGGAAAATGGAGTACAAGAGAGATGGGGAAATAAAGATAACCAATGTTGGTCCTCCAAGTAGTGAGATAAGGCCACTGCCTCAGCTTATGGCTCAATAGTGTGGGGGCGGCGAATTGCGTTGGACACACCAGTTCTCGTCTGATCACTGAAATTAAGCAGCGCGACCCCCACCTAATAATGACATGGGTGGCCGCTTAGGAAAACTGGGTACCGCTGGTATCCAAAAATCGTAGCATTAGTGTAGTGTCTGTGCATCTTCTGCATCAGAACTAAACTGTGGACGGGGCTCTAATAACCTTGCAGTTGAAGGGCCCTAAAACACCAATAAACAAACAAACAATAACGTGACTGCAAACGCCATGTCTCCACTGGGCCTATTGAGTTCCCTTGCTAATACTAACCTTCTGGATATGATGATTGTAGTCTTAAGCAACGTCTCACGTGAAGCATCCCTACAGGATTTTGTGAGTGGGTTGGAACAAGTCGGTCACGATATGAAGGAGTGAAGTCGATGACCACAAAAGAGGGCTGACCTTCTCACACTATCTTTGTGCACATTGCTAAGTGTCCAGGACAAGACCTCTCGAACCCAATTTGTGACCCATCTGGCCATCATATTCTTGGATCATCATATTCTTAGATTCACGTGCTCAATCCCTGTTGTTGCTCTGAGGTGTGTCTTCCTCACTGCACCCAAGTTCCTCCGCTCCAACTACTTAAAGGCTGATTTTGCCACTTTCAATAACCTAGTGCATCAACTTGACTGGCCTCTTTTCAGGACTAGCCTGGATTCTGTTTCTTTCAACTACTTTCTTAGAGACATGCAAGTATGTGCTTGCAATATGTTGCCCAATTGCTAATCACTCAACAAGCCTTGTCCCTAAGCCATGGTGGAACATGCAGCTAACCATCCTTTGCAACTCTTACTCCTTACTCCATTGGAGATGGAAGTTAAACCGTGATCTGAGCTTATATGCCAAATTTTACAATCAGTGACACATCTTTAAGTGGGTCATCTGTCAGGAAAAGGGATTATCAATCTCCCTTGGACACTTCTCAGACAGTTTCCTCTCCTACATATCGGGTCCCAGATAACATTGCCGCTCCATTCATAGCCCTCATGGCTAATCCTTTCACTGACCCTATGCCACCTGGCGATTGCAACAGTTTAAGCCCCCACTCTCCTTTCCCTATCCTGTCAGTTCTCTACTTATCCTCACTTTTGGCCTATATAGCCAATTCAAAATGCTCTTCCTCAGCTGTTCCTGATGGGCTCCCTGGGATCATAGTTATGTCATTTCATTCCTGTAATCAACAGCTTCTTCACCTTCTAAATGCCTGTATGCTCTGTGGTTATTTCCCTGCCCCCTCCCTGGAAGTAGGTCTTTGCCGTCCCAATTCACAAGGGAAGTCCCTTTGCAGACCCAAAGAACTATTGGCCCATTGCTATTCTTTCTCCCCTGGTGCACCTCCTCATGAGTTGGGTGTATAATCTCATGAGGGATGAGCTGCTTTCCATCGTACCTCCTACTCAGAACAGGTCCTGGCCAAACTTTTCTGTTACCTCTGTCGCTGTCTGTTCTTACTACAGTCTCCACTGCCCTAGCCACAGGGTGAGGCTACCTCTTGCTTCAGACAGACCTAACAAAAGCCCTCAACCTGGTCAAATCCTTTCTGCAATCCAGGACTGCCCGGATCAGGATTTCCCCCAGGGCAACCCATTGGTGCAGGGGGTTCCTCAAGGTTCCATTTTGGGACCTTCATTGTTTAATGTCACTACTTCTGGTCTTCCATCTTTCTGTGAGGGTGGCACCTCTGGTCGTTTGCTGATGACAACTATTTTGGGTATTCAGTATGGCTTCACCAAGTGACTAAAGTAGCCTCTCTTGTCTGTCCTGGTGTTATTGTTCACTGGGCACAGTGGCGTCACAAGGGGGGGGTGGAGGGAGTGCAGGCCGCACCGGGTGACACCACTTGCACCATGAGAAAAGGAGGTGACACCAAAGCAGAAGAAGCGCCTTTTTTGGGAGAGGGGGTGACACCATGGGAGGAGGGTGTCACTAGAGGGGGGTGGCACCAACCCTAGCGACGCCACTGACTGGGCATGCATCTTAATGTTAAAAAAACTAAAGTAATAATCTATTTTGCTCAAGCACTGTGTGTAGAAGTCCCATGGTCTGCTCCCATGTCTTCACCTTCTAGGCTTTATGTTTGATGCTCAACTCAAATTTCTCCAATATAGGGATCTTTTAGTTGCCAAGTTTGAACTCTCTGTCCTTTCTTTTCAAGTGTCTGAAACCTACAGTTGCTGTAAAAAAGCTTCTCATCGTGTTTAAGGCCAAGGTAGTCCCTATACTTTGCAATCCCTTTTTTAGCAGGGCTTACTAAGTCCCAACTTCATGCTTTCCATCATATAATCGAATCCTGTGTATCATTTTTCATCTCCCCCTTGGCTTAATGTTAACCCATGGTGCAAGAGGTACCACATTCTTCCTTTTACCACCTACCTTGCGTTCTGCCAACACCAGGTCATTACCTGTGCACTGAGATATAATCATCATCTGTTGTATTACTTATCTGTATATTCTCTTTCTAGTAATACAGTCCGGCACATTCATCATTTTGGCTTTGAGCCTTCTATGCCCTTCAGTGATTGCAGGGATAGGGTCTTTCCCATGATAGCATTGAAGAGGTGGAATGCCCTTCCCTACCAACTGTGAGAAAATGTTTTTTCCTGTGTACACTTTTGGTGTGTTAGTAACGGTCGACATTTTAGAAGGAAATTGCATAGTTTCTATCTGGATAACGAAGCTGTTTAAAGTATACCTAGGGATTTCTTTTGTTTAACGTGAGGCCTGTATCATGTTTGTTCTGTCTTCAGTTTGGCAGATATTGTACATGGTTTAGTTATGTTGGGTCCTCAGGGGTTCCAGTGAATAAATATTTCTGTCCTAGGATTTTTACCCCTGCCCAACAGATTTTAGGTTCCTTTGAGGATGGAGAACTAGGTGTACTGTACTGATACATGGGTATCAATGCTTTTATTGGATACAACTGTATGAAATGCTACATAATCAAAACTATTACTGCTAGTGGATCAGCATAGCTAGCCCCCAATGCCATTGATCTGGAAGTTGGGGGTTATGTCCCCCCCCAGCAGTTAGCTGCATCAGATTCATTAGACGTTTACACTTCATTGCCCATTTCAACAATACTTTCAAAGGTTACTACTTAAAATTCTGCCATGGAAGATGGGCTGTATGAGGCCAAAATGTTGTCTGTTGGATTGTGATAAATCCAACTTTCCTAAAGCATGTCAACATTGTTTCTGGTTGAATTTTTGTCAAGCAGAATTATCCAAAGGACAGGACCCAGAGCATTAATGGATGCAGCAAATGAAGCTGATTCCACAGGCTGGTGACACATGTTTTACCAATAACCCACTCCAGGAGCTGGGCTTAGTAAAACACTGAATGATTTGATAACACCTTGGTCAAGAGGTTGGATCCTTAAGTTGCATTTGGAAGAAGAAAGTTAAGTGTCAAATTTGTCAAGTGACTGACTTGCAGTTCATCAGGGGAGTTGTCTACTGTTAGTAGGATAGATAATTTTTTCTTCATTTCTTGATCCACACCCCTTACCTGTTCTTCAAACAGGGCAACAGTCATCCATGCACATTTGTTTGATTACCATGTTACAGGGTGGTCTTCAATTTCTTAAATGCACATGAATTTGCTGACTTACCAATCACTAATTTCTTTAGCTTTCCCCAAGAAGAGCTAGTGCTAAGCAATCCAGTGAAACGTTCCTTGGATACTCTTTCAATCTTGTATTTGTCACCCTTAACAAGGCTCTTGTCAGGCACAAGGGATGACAAGGGGTCAACTTATGGAGGTTAAATCAATATTATGTGTCACAGTCATAGTGGTCAACATACAACTTATAGAGGTGGTCAAAATGGGGAGGTTGGTCATCCATTAATTAATGTGGTGCACATCCAGTCTGTGAAAATTTGGTCAACTTAGGGAGGTGGTCAACATATAGGGGTGGTCAACTTTGAAGGTTCTACTGTTTCTACTGGTTCAACCCCCACCTTAGCTAAGGTTTCCAATAAATATAACAGTATTGTGACAATCACAATTTCAAACAACCTAAACAACAAAATAAAGGTGAGATCACTGCTACTCAATCAGTGGTCTTCTCAAGAATATCAAAAATCATTAGCTATAAAATAACCATCAACAAAAGTAAACAATAATATAGTTATCTAGGGTCTGTTTAGTATTTTTAAATCTTCTATAGCTGAAAAAAAGAAAAATATTTAAACATATCTGGAGTTTTTATTTATATATATTTTTAAGAAAAAAATCAAATCCACTGGATCATTAAAACAAAGGGCGGGTGTTTTTTCTTCTTCCATCTTTGGGTCATTGGAGGAATCCTCATTGCAATCTTCTTCATAGGGCAGCACTGGTCGGCACAAGATGGCTGATGTCTCCCGAGGATTTCTTCCTCCAGTAAGTGCAATTCGGTTGTTCCTTGTCCTTGGGGTTTCTTGTTTGAGGTTCTTCTCCTGGATAGTGGAAGTACTGTCTTTTTTGTTTTGTAGTAATTTCGAATTTTGGTAACTGTTTTGGGTTTGTGGCATTTCACTTAGATGAAGTAGGCCATTGAATGGCATTCACTCAGCTGTTGCTGATCCTGTTTGGCTGGTAAGTTCTTTTCAGTTTAATGTTCTGTTGTAGTCTGTATAAGTTTTTTGATGATGGTGTACACTGCACTTTCATGCACTTCACAATATATTTCAATATAGTCTGGACTCAATTGTAAGTCCAAGTATTTTGAAGATAATCTGTGTTGGATAATAAGTCCAATTAGCTTTCCACTGGCTTGTGTCATCATTTTCTGCTCTTCCTTGCACTTGTGAGATTTATTCATAATCTCGCTAGATTTTAACACAATATTCAAAATACATAGGTAACCCAACCCAGGGTTGGTATTTGTTTTCATGTAAGTGCATGTGATATGTTTTCCTATTGTTTAAATCTGGGAGTCCTGTTTGCCTACATTGTTATTCTTTTGGTCTTTAGTATATTTGGGGTATTTTATTGGAGAACCTTTTGTTTAGGGTATAGTGTGGATTTATAAAGAATGAGTGCATTGTTTGCTTGGATTCTAATTCTTTCATTATTTATTGTTTCCTTCATTTTTAATTCTTTGTTGTTTGTTTTCTTCTTGCAGGTGTATGGCAGGCTGGAATGTGAACATGCAATATTTGCAGGTAAGGTTGCCATTGTATTATTGGGGGGTCTAGGGGCCTAAGAAATATTTTGGGGGGGTCTAGGGGCCTAACAAATATTTTGGGGGTCTAGGGGCCTAACAGTTACATAAATAAATAATTAGAAACCAAGCCCTCAGCATGTGGCCGCTGCAAGTGGCTGTGTGTGCGAGTCGACTAAGTATTAATTCAAAGTCTGAATTAAATCATTTGAAAAGTTTTATGGTTGTTACAGTGCTCCATCACTTATTTTGCAATGAAAAGATGTTTTTGTTGATTTAACACTTATTGTCAGAAAATTTTATTTACTTTTTTGGTTGATACACAAAGGTTATTATGTATGACAGTCATTTCAATTTTTGTTAATAATTTAATTACATTAAATGTAGAGTTAAACAAGAAAAATCACAGTGCTTCTTCACTTATGTTGCCTAATGTATATTACTAAATGATAAATAGTGGTCTGTTATTGCTTTTTTTGGCAAGAAAGTTGCCTTTTTTTTTACCGCCTGGTAACTTCTCAAGATTTTTTAACTTTTAAAGTACAAAGTTAATCTTTGCGCTAACCTAATTTCATATAGCCCGTTTGCCTTTCGATTTTGGTAAATTACGTAGGGCAGGGGTGGCGAACCTATTTCTGCTGGGGTACCAAAAATTTAAAACATTATATTTCTTGATGCACTAACGTGCCAGATAGTTTGTTAAATGAATATAGAGTTGGTTACCCTTACTTCCGGTTTGTTAAAGGAAACTGAAATTTCACCAATTGATTGGGTTGCCTTGATGACCCACCGCGGTGGTGCAGTGGGTAGCACGATCTTCATCTGCATCAGTAGTTCTAGGTTCGATACTGGACCAAGGTGGGTTGGCTTCTTTTTGGTGCAGAGGCCCCGTGTGGTGAAAGATGGCATTTGCACGTAAAAGAGTCGTCACTACTATGCAACGGGTAGGTGGGGCAACAATTTCCAGGTGTCGGGGCTCGCCTCCTGGCGTCGGTGGAAACTCCCCAACGAACAGTAGATCGCCGATAAATAAACGGGGGAGTTGCAGCTTTGGACGGCAATTGGCAGTCCAATATATCGCCCTTGTGTCCATTAAGAGGGGCAAGATAGGTACCCGACCCTGCCATAGGCGGGAAATGGGTTTGGAGTTGCAGATTGGTTTGGCTTTATATATGGTAGATTGCCCTGTATGAGAATTGCCACGTGCCAAGAAATTATTCTGCATGCCATCCCTTCGTCACCCCTGACATAGGGGAAGAGGCGTAACTAGGGGGGGGGGGCAAGGGGGGACAGATGTCCCCGGGCGCAGAAGGCAGGGGGCGCAAAAATGTACAGCAAAAATGCGCTTAGCGGGTGCCAGAGGGAGCAGATTTCGGTCTTTGTCCCCGGGCGCAGAATCCCCTCGGCCTGCCTCGGTACGCCACTGCATAGGGGAATACCTAAAGTGCACTTTCCGTCATGTAAAACAGTTTCTTTATTGTCACCTGCCGATCTCCAAAAATCGGAACCACAAATATTGGATATAAGTAGGATATAAAGATGGGTGGGTCTATTACTAGTTGGCCAGTTAAGTCAGTAGCTCCAGCATAGACTTCAGCTGGGACGTTGAGGTATTGATGATCAACTTGTAAAGCGTTAAGATTGTGGCAAAATGCAAATTGACATTTTTGAACTATTCGTTTCTGAACTAGGCATTTCAGCGCAGTCTTTTTATTCAGTCGTTCACTTTCACTCACGTTGCTTTCAACGTGCACATTGCAACACCAGGTGTGAGTGTCGAACATTTTAAGATTTTTATCTTTCTACTAATTGTGATAATGTAATAAATCTTGTTGTTTTTGAATAGGGTAAAATACCTGAATTTGTCAATCAAGACGAACAAAGTCGACACTGGTTAAGCGACTTCAAGACCAAGTCATTTTCCATTCCATCGAGCTTGGAGTCCATAGATGGTAAGATGATTAAAACTTTGGTTACATCAAATTAAACTGCTCTTCTCAACATCTGATACCGTTTTGCAACTATCACTTTAATGACGTTTGTTGTTGAGAACGATTGCAATTAGTTCAAAATACAGATTCTGAACTGTCAGAGAATGATGGTGCTTTTCTGAACAAGACACCACTAACAGCAGAACTTCTATAAGACTGTTACAGACTCCAAGAATGGACTGCATATAGCAACGCAACCAGTCAGCCTTACTGATCTGTA
>JAAFCE010009058.1:9104400-9140313 GCA_013389805.1 Trigoniulus corallinus
ATATAAGTTCATATGTGCATGGGAGGGGTTGCAACCCCAAAAACCCCATCCTAGATCCGCGCATGGTCATAACAGTCATTGCAACGGTCCCGTATAACACAGTTGGGTTTGTTTGTGTTTTAGGACCCATCGACTTCAAAGGTCATTAGGGCCCTATAACACAGTTATGGTAGGCATTCATTGTTCTATTACCTTGCAATGACTGTTGTTATGACTGTTGAAATTTTGAACAAATTTGGGCACCCAAGAGATCGGCATGTACGCCAAATTGACGTTCGCCAAATTTGTATGTACACCAAATTGTCATAACGCCAAATTATATTTGCGCCAAATTTGTATGTACGCCAAATTGTCGTACGCTAAATTGACTACGCCAAATTGTCATGCGCCAAATTGATGTAGACCCATTTTTAACTATCGCATCGCATAGCTGTAAAAAATGAGAAATTTTGATATACCATTCTTATAACTACAATTAAGAATAAGCCTTCAATGGCAGTGGAGGGACTAACTCTCATTGCTACATAAGAAACTGGAAAACTTCTAAAACCCTAAGTTATAGTTGTTGTGCCCCCTACAATACTTGCAAAGGTGGCCTTCCCTTTCAGTAAGCCCTCCACTCTGTTTTCCCCAATGGTATTCCATTGTCGAATGGTCCTTGGCAAAAACTACCAGTAGTATGAGTCTGTCTATGCCCTTAGTTCCTTCAATTTATATGAATGATCCTTTCTCCCCTTATACCCAGCCAGGGACACACCTCCAGCCATAGGTCCATTGCACCCCATCAGCAACAGTCTCATGAAAAGACCAATGCTGTGAGATACACGCCTCTGGCTTAGTGTTTCCCACCCCAAATCTGCATTAATAGGGATTTGTTAATGGCCTGTGGCTACCTGTGTGTCAGGTATGCAAACCCTTGTCGCCCTTAGTCGCTCCCACTAGCTAACTTGGAGCGCAGACTTGGTTTGTGCTCCAAGATAGCCAAGTCTGTCAACGCTTTTTTAAGAGCTATGTGATGCTACAGTTAAAAATACCCCTATCTATTGAGAAAAAAAATGTAGCTTTGCATTATCCTGAAAAATCTACTGCCGAAATTTCCGAACTGATTTAGGAAATGAATTGCCCCCCCCTCCATCAGCTATAACTTTTTCCTAAACAGTTTTTCCTATATCTTATAGATTTTGAAATAAAGGCATTGGTTACTTTAAATATTACACCAAGTAGTCAGTGGCGTACTGAGGGTGGTGCGGACTGCACCGAATGACACTACTTCAGGGGATGAGGGAATTACAAGTGAGGAGGGTGGCACCCGGGCCTCAAAAAAAGAGGTATGCATCTGCCTCACCGAGGGACACCAACCCAAGGTACGCCACTGGTTATAGACTACATATATGTATATGTTGTGTTTTTTTGTTTTTGTAGAGATTAAATCAAGTTTCGGAAAGTATGAAAGTGTTGTCTCACCTGAGGAAGAGTGCGTTATCTGAGTTGGAAGCTTTTCGGGATGCAGTTATTCAGTAAGTACTTCGTTTAATTGTTGAAATGGCGTGTTAAGGAGCTAATAGCAGATACTATTCCTTTCCCTTTAGGCAAATTGTCCATTCATTCCTTTTTTGAAAGTTCTTCTATAATTTAGACGACACTTATCATTCCAGTTTTTTCAGCCAATAAATTTAACTCCAGCCTGTGAGATCCTTTCCAATTGGTATCTAAATGTCTTATTCATTTCCCTCAGCCCTCCAAGACTTCATGAGCGGCGAATTGCGTTGGACACACCCGTTCTCGTCTGATCATTGAATTTAAACAGCGCAGCCCCAGCTAATACTGACATGGGTGGCCGCTTGAAAAGACTGGGTACTGCTAATACCCAAAAATCGTCGCATTAGTGTAGTGTCTGTGCAGTCTCTGCACAAGAGCTATGCTGTGGATGGGGCTCTAATGACCTTTGTAGTGGAAGGGCCCTAAAACACCACCAAACAACAACAGCAACATCCAAGACTTCATTACCCACCTAGAACCAAAATTTTACTACTTTAATATATTTTAATAAATTTATTTTAAATTTACAATTGATCTGTTCACTCTGACTTTATCCATAAAATGGAATGCAATGCATCATGAACATCTTCTCCATTTTCCTAACATCTTGATTGAGTAGAGTGTACTAGGTCGGATGGACTGTACAGTGATCCGTTAGGTGTTCTTGTGGTCTTGTCCGACGCGACGCTCTCTCGTTCATTCCCCACTGGAATTTCCTAGTGGCTAAAATAAATTCCCTTGCCTACCTCTTTCGTTGGGTCAGATCCACGGTATCTCGCCGGAAGCTGGTGGTAATCTTTCGTGCCAAAGTTCAGGCTATGGTAGCCTACTCTGCCCCCTTTTTTTGGTATGCCTTCCAGCTTTGCGTCTTTCCCCCCTCCCCTCCCGAGGGTGGCGTACAACAATGTGCTGCGTGCCATCTTATGTATTCCTTTAGGTCAGTGGTTCTCAATCTTTTTGAAGTCAGGGAACCCTAAACTGTGACATTTTACTACACGGAACACTTAGACAATTCAACATCTTTAAAGCAGGTTGAACACTTTCTACACTTGGTAGTTACTACATCATCATCATACCCTTATTCCGCCTCTGGCAGGGTCGGGTCTGTGGGTTCTAGTCCTCCACTCCCGTCTATCTCTCGCCCAGGTCCCCATCCACCCCGCACACTGTCCATATCCTTATGGACAACCTGTTCCCGTCTGCTTTGGTCTCCCCCTGCCCCTGGTGCTACCGACCACCTGCAGTCCTGGAATTAACTTGACGAGCTCCTCTTCCCCTCTTCGCATGACGTGTCCATACCACCTCAGCTTAATCTCCCTAATTTTTCGGCGATGTCCACCACTGGTGCTCCACATATGCTCCTTCCTAATTCTATCAGCTCTCGACACGCCACACATGTGCCACAGCATTCGCATCTGGGCTACTCGCATTCTATTTACGTGGCTCTTCCTCACTGCCCAGCACTGTGATCCATATAGCATAGCTGGTCTAACCACTGCCCTGTAGAACTTCCCTTTCAACTAGATTGGGATCCTCCCGTTACACAGGACTCCGCTTGCCTGTCTCCAGTCACCCCCTCCCCCATTGATTGTGCGGGTCACATCAGAGTCTATCTCTCCATTGCTTTGGAACGTTGATGTTAAGTACTTTACCTCTTGCAACAATGTCACCAGTTTGCCCCTCGAACGTATGTCGCTGTTATTCTACTGTTCTTCCCAATTGAAAGCTAAATACCCTGTCTTAATGTTTATCGCTAGCCCCCCCTTTTTTCTGTTGCCCCTCAAATAACGTTTAGGCCCTTCTTTATCTGTTCTATGCAGTCACCAAGTTTTCTAGGGGGCTATTCTGCCGCTCCCGTAAGCAGTTCGTCCAATACCAGGATGAAAAGGTATGGGCTAAGTGCTGAACCTTGCTGCCCCTCAACTCTTACTGGAAAGCCCTCATTATTCCCCCAAAGTGTCGTTACTTTTGCTAAGGAGCCATCATACATATCTTGGAGTATTCAAATAAACCCTTCTTTCACCCCCCCCTTTTCGCGATACCTCCCAAGTACCTTGGTACTTACTACCACTTTATATAACTATAAAACGAACATTATGTCATTTGCGTTTGCTGATTGAAATCCCATACAAACATTATTTTAAATTGTCTCGATTTTTTTCCAACACCTTTATTTGTGCATTAAATTTTTTTTTATTTTTTGCGGAACACTTGAAGTGGTTTCACGGAACACGCTTTGAGAACCACTGCTTTAGGTGTTCGCCTCTCTCCTTTGTGTCGCAAGGCGGGGATCCTTTCTTTTGTTTTGTAATTTACCTAAGCTCGCGTGGGCGTTGGGCAATCCCCTCCATCGGTGTCATTGAGTAACCGAGTCCTTTAGAGCCTCTGTGGATGTTAGTCTGTCTTCCAAATTCTGTTTTGTTTCGGGGCTCCCCCAAAGGATCGTAGACGCCGTGTCTTCCTGGTGGTTTGTTTTTCTTCATGGAACGCACTGCCTCGTTCAGTGCGTTCCCTTGTCTTAGTGTTCGAAATTCAAATGTGTGGTGTCATGTCGGCATTTCAGGCACTTGCTCTTTATGCACTTGTTAACGCTGATTTTTTTTTTGGGGGGGGTTGTTGTCCTTGGGTTCTCAGGGTTTCTCTAGGCACGTATTGAAATTACAAATAATAATAATAACTTATTGTTTTTAGATTACGAAGTGGATTTTCGTCAGATGATCATTTTACTAATGTTGGCTTAGTGATTAGCCCCACACTTGAGCGTCTACACGAAGATCAGACTTCGGTGCGTCTTTCTGTTCATTCCGAGTACACGAAAAAACCAGTAACGTTTACTTGTGATGGTGAGGATCCTGTTTTTGTTCAGCAAGTGCGCACATATTGTCTATAGATTTTAAATGTTGTAATTTTTAGTAAATACTACCATCGAGCATGTGATTCACCAGTTGGTGTATATGATGTTTGATGATGTTTCTGGAATTCGTTTTGACAATTATGTTCTTAAAGTTCACGGTCTTGATGAATACTTCACAACGTGAGTACTTTACAACTAAGTTTTGACTTAGAGATTGGCATATACTCATGAAACCTGTTCAAGTTCAGCATTCTCGCGTTATTTTTTGTATCTTTTGGTGCATAGTGAATCGGCGTTAGCAGATTATGAATACGTTCACCATTGCCAAAAGTTCGATGAAGTTGTTCGTTTGAGACTGATTGAGACTGACTCCTTGAACAGATCACTGGCACGAACTGTAAGTTTGCTGCGTGTGAGATGCGTTGGCTTTATATGAAATTCGACAACTGCGTTTTTTTTTTTTTTGATGAAGCCTCAAGATGACAAGATGGATCTTGATATTAGCATTTCGACTCTAGTTCCTACAAATGCAAATTATGTGACTCCAGCAGGACTGGGTGTACTATTAGAGGTTCTTGGGAAGGAAGTAGCCCGACTGAAAGCCGATGCTAGAGAGGTCTGTATTCCGTAAAATATTGGCAGCAAGACAGTCTTTGGTTTTGCGACATAGTAGCATACTAGACTTTGGTGTGCCAGTTGAAGATTATTTGACAGGATTATGTTTTGCTAAACACATTCTAAAAGACTTTTAATGTCTTTGTGTCATTTATTCAACTACTTTCCATAATCCTGCTAACTGTCTGATATTTGCTACTTTTTAGGGTTTTGCTACCACTTTATTGGTACAAAAGGTTATTCAGTCAGTGAAAGCAATCTGTAAAGAACTATCAGAAGTGGAGACAGTTGAAATTCAAGGAGCTGTGGATGATTTAAAAAGGGTTGAGGCATTTTATCGTGAAAGTGCGGAATCGGTAGCCGAAAGCTTCTTTCCTGATCTAGAGGCGTCGTTATTGGAAGAAGTGATGACTTGTACTATAACGGACAGCATTGATAAACTGTAAGTACAGAATTATTTACGATTTTGCAATCCAAGCGATTTAATGATGGGTCTCTGCCCTTGACATAGGCCTAACACACCAACAACTCGGAAGCAATTATTGGATTATGCGGTGGAGAAAGTGACATCTGCTTGTCAAGAACTTCTCAACGTTTATTGTCGTTGCTTTTTTGTGAACTTCGAAGTTCCTAAACCACCGTTGTCACCTCGTGAGTTGCTTAACGAGCGTTTGTTAGTTGTTGTACAGCAATTTTAATTATTCATTTCTCCGTATTTCAGTTATTAAAGACGTCACACAGTTTAAAGATGCGTTTTTGGTCAAATTGTCATCAGTTCATCGACTAAAGGATGAATGGAAGTCAAGGTAAGAAAAGGTCAATTGAACAAGAGAAATCAATGAACCAGAATTTGTCATTTGTTGAATAGTTATGAAGTATTTATTGTGGGCTGTGAACTTTACCATGGGACGCGTCTTTTGGCAAGTGAAACTTTTACGCAACCAGCAGAATTATCAGAAAGGTTTTATCATCTGATTACTTTTGACCGCTGGTAAGTTTTCGAAAAAAATTTTCTACTTGCTTACTTCCTCTAAGTTCACTACTTGCTATTAAGGGTCATATTTCCAAGTGTGGCTCTCTGTAACCTACCTCGAGAGTGTCGTTTGGTCTGTACACTTTATGGTAAAGGTCAGGTGGATGATAAGGCGGTAGACGCAGTTCAGCAAGATGTCAGAACTACTTTGTGTTGGGTTGCAATTCAGCTGTTCAACCATAATGGGTGAGTGTAATTTATATGAAGAACTGAATGAAAGAATGATTTATGAAGACTAATGAATAATTCAATTGCCACTTTACACAAGGTTTTATGGGTAACCTCTGGGATTGTTGAATTAGTGTCTGCCTCATGCCTGGCTGTTCTTATTTTTAATTCATATCGTTGTTATAATGTAATCTTTTCATTCAGAGAAATGGCTCAGGGTGATTGGCTCGCTGGTGCATGGTCTGAAAAGGAAGATAAACGATTGGGACCAGCGTTTTGCAATACAGAAGATCTTCACTGTCCGATCTTTAGGGTGTGTGTTGTTACAGAATCGGTGGTTATTTTAACATTTAGTTGTTAAGTATTTTCATTTTTTAGATCATCTTACCGGACTTCGGAGCCATTGTTATTTTTCCACCAACTTCGGACGATAACAGAAGGTGTGGTTTTATTAGCCGTTTCTAAGTGGGATTGCCTTGGTGGGTCTTTTCCATGATTAATTCGCGGAATTCACGATGAAGTTTAAGATATGACTTTATTTATTAGGCAAAGTTCTAAGATGGATTTTGCTATGTTAGACACAGCTACTCAGCAAGTACTCCTTGATACCGTCTGCAAAATGTCATCATCATCTAAGTGAGCAAATTTTTATATTTATGTAGATATATCTTTCTGACTTTGTTTAATACTTACGCAGTTCTGTTTCTTAACTGATTCAATTAGTGATGTGGTGGCTGAAAGGAATATGCTGTGGAAAAACCGCTACTATCTTTATGATATCCCTCAAGCGTTGCCAAAAGTACTACTCGCAGTTCATTCCTGGGACTGGTCAAACCTTAATGCCATTTATGGTATGTTAAATGAATGGAAGCCAATGGAAGCTGTTGATGCGCTCGAACTACTCCTACCTTGGTTTGTATTATTTATGTCATTAATTGCATGTTTTAATATAAGTGAAATGAGTTTGACTATTTTTATCTAGTTTTCCAGATGCTCATGTGCGCAGCATTGCAATTTCATGGGTGCGGAGTATGAATCCTGATGAGTTATGTGATTACCTACCGCAGTTAGTTCAAGCTGTGAAGTACGAGATGTACGATGACTCTGCTACAGTAAGATTTCTTTTGGAAAGGGCTTTGTCAAGCATTAGAGTAATGCATCACCTATTTTGGTGAGTACCTGAATTGTTATTGAAACGATCATCCCCTGTGAATGGATCAAGTACTGTCAGAAGTACTTAATGGGTTTTAAAAATTTAGAAAACGCAATAGTCAATGTGGTTACTGCTCTATTCCGGTGTTGGGGTTCCCGTAAGTGTGCGGTTTAAAAATTTTGTTGCACATTTTAAAATCAGAAAGTTGCGTATAGTTATTGGATTCCACCTGCTATGAGCAGTAAACTTTCATGTATACTCTTTCTGATCGTAATGATAACATGTCGTCACTTCAATCAAGTGAGTGGAGTCGACAGGTTTTCATTCAAATAGTGCCGTGATATCTTTATGTGTTCCTAGGAGTGCCATACATAAAAAAAAGGTTGAGAAGCACTTTGCTAGTCTAACGGCATCATGACCTTTACAGTTCTTTACGGTTTTTGATGGCATTGGCCTACCGATTAACGTCCTTCTTCCTGCTGTTGTCTCGCTTAAAAATTCACTCGTATGTAACCACAGACTAAGAATTTGATAGTTAGTGTTAGTAATATTTGCTGAAATTTTACGAACCACCTTCACTTCCTATTTGGTGCAACAAAAGAAGTTGGCTCTTATGAGTTGCCTAAAGTACTTCCAGTACTTACGTACTTCCTAAAGTACTTACCACTTCCAGTATAAACGTTTCACCAGTTTTGATGATAAATTTATCTCTTGTACTAATGAATTACTGATCTTTGTTAATATAGGTTACTGAGGCAGAATCTGAGCGAAGAATACGGGCGTCGACGAATAAATGTAGTTCTAACAGCTCTTTGGTCCGTGGCGGGACGAGCAATGAGAAATAGAATGGACGACCAAGTAAAATTAATCAGAAATTTGTCTGAGGTGGCAGCTAAGATCAAAGACACCAAAGACTCTGCAAGACAGGTATTTTCCTGCCGTTTACTCATCCGTTACAGTTTGAAACATTTCATTGTATGTTCTGTTTATTTTATTTTTAAATTCTTCAGACAACGCTCTTGCAACAACTAGAAATAACCGATAGTCTTCTTGAAGAGAAATCAGTCTGTTTGCCATTAAGCCCAAGTACAGAAGTGTGTGGCATTGAATTTAAGGTAGGGTTGCCAGGGCTGATGGTTGCATTTCTGTTTCGTTGAGAATCTTTTCGAAAAAAGAATAAAGCTATTAAATGTTATTCAAATAGGGTTGTTATTACTTTAATTCCAAAACAATGCCTTTGAAGCTAAGTTTTCGTGCTGTGGAAGTGGGATCAAAACCAATAGAAGCCATTTTCAAAGTAAGAACTAACTGCTTGGCCGCAATTTTGTGTTTCTATTTTCATCGATGAAATTATGCTAGGATGGGGATGATCTAAGGAAGGACAAGTTAGTGCTGCAAATGATTCGAATAATGGATAAATTATGGTTGAAAGAAGGACTGAACTTGAGAATAGTAACCTTTGGATGTATCCCAACAGATCATGAAAAAGGTGGTTTACAAAGTTATAACTATAAAATGTATATGATGATACAGAGACAATTACTAATTGATGCATTCTGTTAATTCCAGGCATTGTTGAAATGGTGAAGAATGCAGAAACATTACGCAAAATTCAGACTGAGCTTGGCTTGACTGGATCATTTAAAGGCCAACCAATTGCAAATTGGCTGATGAAACATAATACGACGGATACAGAGTATCAGCAGGTTGGACTACAACCATCGGCAGTGCTTGTGAAAATATTCCAAAAATTCGGATTGGTTCAATGATAGTTGTTCTTGATATTAAATGTTTCAGGCAGTGCAAAACTTTACTCTATCATGTGCTGGCTACTCGGTTGCCACCTATGTTCTTGGTATTTGTGATCGTCATAATGATAACATAATGGTAAAATCTTCAGGACACATATTTCACATAGACTTCAGCAAATTTCTAGATGATGCACAGACATTTGGTGGTATTAAGAGGTATGGACATTAATTCATCAAGAAAGGGGCAATCAAAGGAAATCTAGAACTCTACAATGAATAGATTGTTTTCGAACCATAATTGTCATAATTATAACTTGTAGATAGTGCAGCCAAGTTACTGAAGTTAAGCTCACGTTAGTATCAACATGGGTGGTTGGTAACGAACGTTGGGTACTGCAAATTTTCCCTCTCCAACATCCTCTACACCTACCTCCTCATCTCCCGCGAGCAGCCTCCTAAGTGTTCGGCCTGTTATCGCTTCTTGGCTTACTCTCCAACCCGTTAGTGTAACATAAGTGAATGTTAAAGATCAAAGACTTTATCCCTGAGATATGGGACAGGCCCATTCATAATCATCATCTTCGTACCCTTATCCCACCCATGACGGGATCCGGTCTGCGAGTTCTGTTCACCCTATTTCGAGCCAGATCTCCCTTTACCAGAGGCGTCACCCGGTGCGGTGACACCATGGTGCCCCCCCCCATCTCAAGCTCCCACTCGCTGTAGTTGTTCTGAGGTTATTTAGCCCCGTTTCACCTACGTCCCTGGAGTCACTGAGATTCTCAAATGAAACACGACAGTATTGTGAAGAAATAACATTTGAAACAAATTACTGCAGTTCTATGGAAGTGTGCATTCCTTATGATTGTCTGTGGTTGATGCTGGTCAAAGCCATTGGCAGGCATAAATTTGTGGCGTTTGATTTTTGCTAATGGGAGAATGGGTATTATGTTTGTGATTTATAATTGTTATATACTTTATTAAGGGATCGGGTTCCTTTCGTATTGACAGCCGATATGGCTTACGTGATAAACGGTGGTGATCGTCCATCGGACAGATTTCAGTCGTTTGTGGACATTTGCTGTCAAGCGTTCAACACCATCCGCAAACACGGAAATCTGTTTCTAAACCTCTTCTCTCTGGTAAGGGTAGTGTTTGTAACATTATACGGGATAATAATGCTGAAGTGATAGATTCTAAAATTCTTTCTAATTCAGATGGTGTCTTCTGGAATTCATGGTGTTACACCAGAAGCTATTTCATCCATTCAGGAGAAGTTAATGCCGGAAGCATCTGAATATGACGCCGCACGTAGATTTACAAGGTAATATGTCTTCTGAATTTGTATTCGTAAGTTATGGATTGCTTTCGGGGTCGTTTTCGTACTTGAATCCAATTTTGACGTACAATTCATTGGAAATACAGTGTACAGAAGAGTAATTTTCTGGGAATCTTTTTAACCATTTTCTGACTAATTCAACTGTAGGATGATTGAGTCACTTACAGCTTAGTTGAAGAGTTGAAAATAATATGAATGGGGCAGTGTATCTACATAGAAAAATCAATAGGTGTTAATCCCTGGGTTTTAACCCTTCAATCGTTTTTTTCATTATCTGGCACAGCTTCAAACATTTGGGGCCATCCTAATTGCATCATACGTTTTGTGCTGAGGATTACAAATGAGAAGTTCTTGTAGGGTAGGGGTGGTCTTACTTGAGTCCTGCAAAAGGATCATTGTTGAATAACCTGAGTTTTGTGTTGAACAACTTGATAATTCATTAACCCATTAACGGCCAGGACTAGAAATCGGTTGCCAATTTTAATCATTTGTAGAAAACACATTATTTACATCCCAAATAACACTTTTTTTATTGTAGACAAAAATCTAAATACATTTGGGCAAGAGAAACAAAAGGGTGCGTTTATGCACCCTTTGCTATTGGGAGTTGTCAGTAGAGAATAACACAATCCCCTTGGCTGTTTAGCCATCAAAAACTATTCAAGCACCTAATCCTAGACCTATCCTCTGAATTTCACTGCTTGCACCACCATATGGATTAAATTTAAATAAATACCCTGTACATGAAACCAAACACAATCATCATCATCGCACCCTTCTCCCGCCTGAGGCAGGGTCGGGTCTACGGGTTCTAACCCTCCACTCCCGCCTATCCCCCACCAGGTCCCCACTCACCCCACACACTTCCATGTCCCTTCGGACCACCTGCTCCCATGTCCGTTTTGGTCTTCCTCTACCTCTGGTCCCCCCATTCACCTGCTGTCCCACAATGGACCTAATAAGCTCCTCCTCTCCCCTCCTCATTACATGCCCATACCACCTCAACCTATTCTCTCTCATCTTTTCCGCAATGTCCCCCACCCCCAAGCTACCCCTAACGTACTCGTTTCGGATTCTATCAGCTCGTGACACTCCACTCATGTAGCGCAGCATTCGCATCTCAGCCACTTGCATTTGCCTTTCATGGTTCTTCCTAACAGCCCAACACTAACGGCGGCTCTGTAAACTTTACCCTTCAACTTTATTGGGACGCGGCGGTCGCACAGGACCCCACTTGCCTGTCTCCACTTCAGCCATCCTGCATTAATCCTATGGGTCACGTCAGAATCTATTTCTCCATTGCTCTGAAAAACTGGTCCTAAATAACGGCACTCTTGCGCCATTGGAATCACCTCTTCTTCACAACGAATCTCACCCCCTTGCCCCTGGCCACTGAAATTTAAAGCTAGGTACTCAGTTTTCCTCATGTTTACCCTAAGACCCCCTCTTTCCATCGCAGTCTTAATGTCTTGTAGGCCTTTTTGTGTATCGTCTTTGGACTCCTCTAGCCTTCCTACATCATCAGCGAATACTAGGCACTGAGGGGCCCATTCCCCTACTCCCTTCAGCAGCTCATCCATTACTAGAGTGAATAGATATGGGCTAAGTGCTGACTCTTGATGCACACCAACATGCACATTGAAGCATGCAGTGTTTCCACATGCTGTCCTCACCCTAGTGATGGAACCATCATACATATCCTGCACTATCCTAATATGGCCTTCATCCACACCTTTCTTCCTTAAAATGCTCCACAGTACCTGTCTAGGGACACTATCATAGGCCTTCTCCAGGTTAATGAATACTGCGTGGAGGTCCTTCTTTGCTGCTCTATGCTTCTCTATCATTTGTCTTAGAATAAAGATTGGTTCCATGGTGGACCTACCTAGCATAAACCCAAATTGGTTTCCCCGGACACTAGTTTGGTCTCTGAGGCGACATTCGACTCGCTCCCACAGCTTCATAGAATGGCTCATTAGCTTTATGCCTCTATAGTTTCCACAGTCCTGGGCATCACCTTTGCCCTTGAACAGTTGAACTATCCAACTCTCTCGCCATGCTGCAGGCATCCTATCACCATTTGCTAACTTATTAAAAAGCTTCCCTAACCACATAATTCCTGTGGTCCCCAAGGTGTGCCAAACGTCAATGAGGATCTTATCTGGGCCTACTGCTTTGTGACCTTTCATTTTTTTATGGCTGTGACTATTTCCTCCTCCCTCACCCTGTCCACTGTTAGTGGAGTGATGGGGTTGCTGTCTGTGACTGCTGCACCAGTGGCAGCATTTAAGAGGGTGTGGTAGTATTCCTCCCACCTACCACTGGTATCCTTGACCGTTATTGCCCTAGTAAAATCCTTACTATTTCTATCCCTGGTCTTGGCTAGTCTAAAATCTGCTCTCTCTCCTTCCCTTGTCCCCAACTTTTCATATAAGGCCTCATACTTCTGGTACTTGGCCAGGGCAGTGGTCCTCCTGGCACTTTTCTTTGCCTGAACATAGTCTGTCTTTGTAATCTGATCCCCTATTTCCCTCCACGTATGGAAAGCTGCCTTCTTTAGCTTGATGGCAGCTTCTACCTCCTCATTCCACCACCATGTCTGCCTGCCCTGATACGTTCCTCCTACTCTACCCCTACCTAACAGTGCCTCTCCACATCTAATCTTCCTCGCAACACTGTCCCACATGGCATTGGCTGACCCATCCTAGTCCCAGTCTACCTGGCTGAGAACCTCCTGTCGGAATTCATCTGCCTTGGTGGGCAACTTCCACCACCTAATAACTGATTCCCCCTTCCAGGTATGGTACCTAACTGTCCCCTTCATTTGGAATTCCATCATGAGCAGCTTATGGCCACTTTCCTTCTGGAAATCCTCACTAGGCAATGCCCAGCAGTCTCGAATCTCTGTCCTGTGCTGCTTCCTAACCATGAAAAAGTCTATTTGAGACCTCCCCTGTGGTGACTGGAAAGGGATTAGCTGCTTTTCCCTTTTCTTAAACCATGTATTGGCTAATGCAAGGCCATGTGCTCTTGCTGTCTCAAGGACCTTCTGCCCCTCAAGGTTGATCCTCTCATATCCACATCCCCCATGTACCTCCTCATAACCCAGACCATTGTTACCCACATGAGCATTGAAGTCACCCCCAATAATCAGTCGCTCATTTCCCCTGCCATTTCTAATTGTGCTGTCTACTGATTGTACCACCTCATCAAAATCATCCCAGAAAGCTGTTTTTATGGTTTCACCCAGGCCTGCTTGGGGAGCACCATAAAACTCACCGATTTTCCTCTAATAAACATCTTTGCAGAGTGATGAAAAACTTAAGGAACCAATGGTTGAAAAGACTCCAAGCTGACTAAACTTTTTATTTAAAATGTCAAACAGTGGTCATAGCTTAGAAAATTTATCTTCTAAATTTATGGCACTGTTATCAATTTCGGGAACAAATCCTTTACTAACAAGTGGCAGTTGCCTATCTTCATTTTCCTTTTGTTAGATGTACTAGCTGATGCATCACTTGTATTTTTATCACCTTCTAAATGAAGCTCTAAACTTCTAACAATATCATTTGGTGATACTACCCCAGAATCATTTATAGGAATTTGGTATTCATCAATCTTTTTCATCAGTCTTTGGGACTGGAGATGGTGGAATAATAACATCAGCTATCGTTTTCTTCTATCGCATTAAAACTTATTGCTTTAAGAATTTCTTCTGGAGTCACATATTTCTCCACACTCATCTTTAAGAATTTGTTGATGTATACAACTATTGATTAACTTACAGTTTGAAAGAAAACCATAACCACAAAATAATCCACACCATGAAAATGAGTGAGAACAACATAAGAAGTTAAACGATACAGACATTTTCCAAGACCCTACTGACAACTGTCACAGCCAAGGGTGCAGAAACGCACCCTTTTCTTCTCATTAGAATTAGAGGCTAAAAATACACTTTCAAATAATAGATATTTTATTTAATGTTTGAATATCATAATTCAACTGGCAGAAAATGTGATTTTCAATATATAACATTTTTAATAAACTTTTCAACATAACCAATTACAAATTTTATTTTAGGACTGTTAAGGATTTTTTTATCACATTCCACATTGCTTATAACTTACTTAAATAACTATTTTATAGTAAATCTAATCTTATGCTATTGAAATAAAATTATTGGCAAAGCAATATTAAGTCACATTTTCAGGAAAAAAATTATATAGAAAAGGTGCGTTTATGCACCCTTGGCTGAAAATGGGTTAACTGACATAAACTGCATTAAAAATTATGGCGAGGTTATTTGTTAGAACTCCTCTAGAGATCTTTTATGGATTAGAACCAATTTCCGTTAATATATTTTCTAGGATGATAGAGAGCAGCCTGAAGTCATGGTCAACACAACTCAATTTCTTTATTCACAATCTGGCACAACTAGGGACGTCTGGCGGTCAACATAATGACACCTTGCTAAGTTTTGTGCCAAGAACATACACGTAAGATATCAAGCATGTTTGCTCATTCAACCTTCAACTCCAAAAGCTTAAGACACGCAATTCTCCACATACGGTTTAGGATAGAAACAGATAAAAAACTGAAGAAGATTGAAGTGGTTGGTTACCGGAAATACTATGAACCTGAGAAATACTACGTGAGTATTCCTGTGTAGGTAGGCCACACTTGCCCGCTCTACTACCTAACTGTTAATTTTTCGCTTGATGATCAAATCAAGACCTTCTGCCCCAAACGCCAAATAATCTTCTAAATGATGAAAGTAATACCCTAGCAATGTTTTGTATGCATGAAGTAAAGGAATAAGAGATATTTAAACTCAAAATAAGTTTAACAAGAATTTCAAGAATTGAAGCGAATTTTATAGACTCGCCTCAGTGGCGCAGTGGGTAGCACGCTCTGTAACTGCGTCAGTAGTCTAGGTTCGGTACTGGACTGAGGTGGGTTTGCTTCTTTCGGGTGAGGGAGACCCCGAGTGCGCCTTCTTTCGGGTGAGATGTAAACCGAGGTCCTATGTGGTGTACGATGGCATTTGCACGTAAAAGTACCCTGTAAAAGTCTCTGCTATGCAACGGATAGATGAGGCAGAAATTTCCAGGTGTAGGAGCTCGCCTCCAGGCGTCGGTGGAATTCCCCAACGAACAGTAGACCGACGATAAATAAGCATAGGGCTTGTAGCTTTGGTCGGCGACCGGCTGTGGAAAAACACTGTCCAATATATCGCCCATGCGTCCATTGAGAGGGACATGATGGGTACCCGACCCTGCCATAGGTGGGAAAAGGGTTAGGAGTTGCTTTGCTTGAAGCCAATTTTGTAAATTTTACATTTGTGAATTGATCAAACCACGTAGGATTAGGGGTTTGTGATTACCAGTAGAAGGTAACAATACCTTAAATCCAACAGCTTGCCTTGAGTATTTCGTTGTTGCGTTGTAGGTTTATATAATATCAATTGAGCGGTACAACGAAGCAGAATCATCATCTGTATTGCGCACGTATGGAGAATTCTGTGAATTTCAGCAAAAACTCTGCATCCAGTTTCCCTTAGCTAAGTACCACAGCTTGCCAAAGGTAATTCTAGGACGAGCAAATGTCAGGCAAGTTGCTGAGAAACGTAAGAATGAGATTGAAGTGTTCCTTGGTACTCTGTGGAGCATGGCTGATGAAGTGAAGCATGTAAGTTTGATATATATTTTGGCGTTTGCTATTTTTATTGTTTTGTTTGGTAATTCATTTTTTACTTCTATCAATAGTGTGATCTTGTCTATACCTTCTTTCATCCTCTGGTGCGAGATCTTCAAGAAAAGCAAAAAGCTCAAGTGCGAGGAGGTGAGTTGGTGATATGTTCTTGCAGTGGCGTACCGAGGAGTGGGCAGAGGGGGACAGATGTCCCCGGGGCGCAGAAGAAAGGTGGCGCAAAATATTATTTCACATTAAGTTTAGCGGGTGCCAGAGGCGCAGGTTTCGGTCTTTGTCCCCGGGCGCAGAATACCCTAGGTACGCCACTATGTTCTTGCAATGTGCTTACTTAGTATCTTGACATGTCGAAGATTTATATATTAACAGATAAGCTAAATGAAGTAAGTTCTTACTCACGAGAAGGGGTCGTTACGGGCGAGGTCAATCTGTCAATGCACTATGTTAAAGATACACTCTTTGTCATGATTCGTCACGTGCGGAATTTGGTCTGTAACTCCACCAACAGTTGCTCACTGCATTGTCGTCCTGTGAAAGATAACTAGCTTGTATTTGGTTTCTGTTATTTCAAAGAGTGAATTCAGAGGACAGCCTCCAGATGCATATGTGAAGACTTATTTGTTGCCAGATGTTTTAAAAAATTCTAAACGAAGGACCAAAGTCGTTCGCAAGAACTGTCACCCGACGTTTATGGATATGGTACACAACTAGTTTTTTTTTTGTCTTTGCCTGCCTAGTTGTTGAGTGCATTCCAGCAGATTCTGTTTCTTACACAGCTTGTGTACAACGTGTCTTTGGAAGTGGCCAAACAACGCCACTTACGAGTGACTGTTTGGACGAGTCTGATGGTCGAGAATGCATTCCTTGGAGCTGTCGAAATCTGCCTAGCCGACTTTGACCTCACCAAACAAACTACCAGATGGTATAAGCTCAGCAATATGAGTAATTTTCGTCAACGGTGAACAATCCTGTGTGTGGGGATTGTAGTTAGTCATTCTGGTCGTGTCAGTGTAGATGGTATGCACTGACAACATTGTCCTCCAAATAACATCTGTGATATTCACTGTTCTCTTGTCTAAACTGTCCTTTTTCTTCATCACCCTCTTCCTGTTGTCACTCCTATTTTTAATTAAGTGCTCTTGATGCAATAAGGCTTAAACATTCCTTGATATTCTGATTCTGTTGTTGCTGTTCATATCAATTGCATTTTATTTGACAGTCGTTTTTTGACTAGTACTACAACACAAATGTCATCTGAAATCATGTTGCTTCTTTTCCGTTGAAACAATTTTATTCTCTCTTCCTCCCCAAGACTGTTTTTGTTTCAAATCATGTTTCTTTGCAGTTACTGATTACTTTACTGTCAATGCTGCAATTGATTAATAATTCGTTGATTTTATGTTATTATTATAGAAGTAGTTATTTGATGAAATGAAGACTCGAGGCATATCAAGGACCAATCAATTCTAGATCATTGTGTGGAAGTAATAGAATTTTAGAGAGTAGTAATTGGAGACTGAGAAGTATTTTGAACGTTTATTACTAGAATTATTAATGATCATTGATATTTCCTAGAAAATATGAATTTTTGTCGTCGTTTTGTCGTTGGCGTATATACACACATTCTCGCTCTCACTTTAAATGCAAAGATAATATTTAGAAATGCTCATTAAAGTTAAATGAATTGAAGCATTGGAATTCACACGATTTTTCAGTTAGAGCAGTGTTTCTCAATCTTTTTATTGAAACGGAACGCTTTGGAGCATTTAGACTTCTCGCGGGACCCTTTGGAACATTTAGACCTTTCGCGGAACCCCATACAGTGACAGAAAAAAACATTAATTGATACAGGTGTGTGTGTGTTAGCATAAGCAGTTGAATTCGGGGCCTAATCTTCCACAGACAAAATCGTTCTCGTTTTTTTTTTGTGTTTTCATTGTTATTTTTATATTTTACCTTGCCATTGGCGGAACCCTTGAGCGGACCTCACGGAACCCTGGTTGAAAAACACCGAGTTAGAGGTTCGTGCTAGTGTCGGCTTATTGCGTTGGACAAACCACTACTCGTCTGATCACGCAACCCCAGCTAGTACTAACATGAGTGGCGGCTTGGGAAAACTGGGTACTGTACTGATAATACCCAATAACCGTCGCATTAGTGTCGTCTGCGCAGTCTCGGCACTACAACTATGCAGTGGACGGGGCTCTAATAACCTTGTAGTTGAAGGGCCCTAAAACACCATTGAAACAAAAAAACGAAAGGGAAAATTTGTTGTGGTGCAAATAACATAACGATGGAGCGGCTGTATTGCGTTGGACACACCAGTTCTCTTCTGATGACGGAAGTTAAGCTACGCCACCCCAGCTAATAATAACATGAACAGCCACTTGAAAACAATGTGGGGGGGGGGGTAATGTTGTCTTTTAAGGGTCCAAATTATTATGTATTTTTAGTAGATGATTCTTACTGCTTCAAATCGTGTAAGGTACAGTAGAACTCCAATTTTCCGAACTCCAACCATCCGAATCGCTTTCAGAATTTCCGAAAAAAAAAATGATGGAACGTACTGCGATTTGCAAAATAATGTTCGACTGACAGTCAAACAGCTTACTTTGACAGAGATGCCCAGCAAGCAGTGACTTTCATTTACAGTATGGTACATGTACATATTCTACTAATGTTCAGCCCTTTTAAGTATGCTTAATATGTCTTTTCATTTAATTAATTTAAAGCTCTTTTTATTTAAAAATATTTTTTTCTTCCATTTTCAATATACAAACAGTAATAAATTAAATTAGACCCATTTTTCGGAAAAAATCCAATTATCCGAATGGGGTCCGGTCCCAATTGATTCGGATAAGGGAATGTGATTAGGAAGAGCCTTAAAAGACAACTTTACCCAAAGTTATATAACTACAGAATGATCACAAGATAATGCAGACCCACATTCGCAGACTACAGTACTGAAAAAACTTAAAAAAACTTTTTGTATCAAAAGTTGGAGGCCTCGGGGCGATTGCCCGTGCTGCCCGCCCCTGTAACTAGTAGCACGCGTTCTGGACGGCTACGGAAAAAAATGTCATCGTAAAGCGTGGACTGCTTCCCTTTCCCTAACGCCATCTAGTGACAGCCACTTTCGAAGTGCAAAGGCGGAAAATTAAATGCCCATGCCCGACGATATTTTTCAAATCTCATCATGAATTTAAGTCTTAATTTACCAAGAAAGATATTTAAGTTACCTGGTACCAAGACATCTATCCATAATTCAACATTACTGACGTCATCGGGGGTGCAGTCACTCGATTCAATTATTGGTAACAAAAATTTTGACTTAAATGTACAGTATAACACCTGTCATTCTTAGCATTCGCTGTATTAGATTTGATGTTATATCTTTGGGCAATGCTCTTTATTCAGGTGGTGGAATACCTGTTGGAAGTATCGTATTAATTGGTAAGTAAACACAATTTATTACAGCAACATTTAAAGTTCATCTAAGATTACCTACTACAATTTACAAGGCATTTCTCATAACTTTGTGATCATTTTAAACCAAGTCGTTCTCCACATGTGAGCGAACTGGACTACATACCATGTTTTAGTAAGAATAGGGTTGCGACATCTGATCGTTCATCCGCATAAAATTCAATCCGGAATTTGTCACTCCCCGAGATGTAGATGTTCTGCAGCATGTTGTTTACATCTATCCATTGTTGAATAAACTACCTACTACATCCAACATTGACTTCAAGACATGCTATAGTGCTTGCCACGAAGCATAATATTTTTTTGGGTCCTTACTGTGTCTCTATTGGTGGTGGGGTGGCCATCTACACTCATCATTCTCTTCTCTGGATATTGTCTGTAGGTTCTCTAGTGGAGGAACCACGTCGCTATGTGTCAAACTTTCTTGCCCTAATTTTCACTGTAATATCTGGTGAGTGTATTGTCCTCCTTATTCTTCTTATGACAACCTATTTTGTTCATAGCTACCCCGATCAACCACAGTGTCCTGAATCTTATCTGTGGATATTTTAAATATAATTTTAGTACATCTTCACTTTCTAAGGACACTGCTTCAATTTTTTCAGCCCTGAATTTGCTACCTTTCGTACATATTCCCACCAGAATTACCTCCTCTTCCACTACTCTAATTGATCAGATTTTTATCCCTCTTTTCTCTCTACTTTTCTTTTTAGTGGTTATCGCTTAGATCAGGCTGGCTTAGATCATCTTCCTATTCCCTTTCTGTTCTCACCTTTTATTCGCTTCCTCTTCTTAGGTACTTCTCTTCTAGAAAGAATGTGGCATTTGTTTCATTGCTTTATTGCTACTCATTTATCGGAAGTGTTTAAAGGTTTTGTTGATCCCAATTCATTTTGCTCTGGATTTATTTGTTCTATATATGCTGCACTTTCTATTTCCTTAACCTTGAGCTTTCCACTCTTCGTGCGACTGTGTCTCAACTTCATGTCTTTGATGCTCGCAGGGTCTTTAAGATGAAGGTAAAGGTCACCAAGTTTATGCAAATCAACCCTCATTGCTCAGTTTGATCCTTATAGGGCTTCGTGACGGCAGCTTTCCTCTCTCTCTCTTCCTATTCCCTGGACCTTGGCAAGCTGGTTCTCAATGCTGTTGTTAACCCTTTTCTGAATCTTGTTCTTCTGGTATCTCTACCTAAAGCTATGTCTACACTGGTGCTTTTTCGTCTTCCTCTCTCAATTCCATTTGTGTTTCAACTTGCGTTTCATCTTTCAACATTGCATGCACTTTAGAATGGAACGTTGATGAATGCAATTTTGAACGTTGAACATTCCAATGAGGCATGCAAAAGCGCATGCCTTTAGTTCCACACCCTGTGCGCTATGACGCATGCGTTTATTGAACAGAAAGACGCACTAGTATGGACATAGCTGTAGGACTCCTGTCCTCAGCTCCTTTGAACCCCATCTTCTTTCCTATACAGCTTTATGTTCCTAACCTGTTGTGGCTACGTAGCTTCTCTGCATACTCTCCTGATGGTGCTCCTGCTTTTTTCGCTTGGGTTACTTGATTCATACAACTCATTGCTACTTCTTCAATTTTATAATAGCTGCATGACGACCGGTTTCTCGCCTCCTCCCCACTGGAAAAACACTTAGCTGGAAAGCCATTTAGCTGCCTCTTGCTAAGGTTTTTGATTGGTGAATTCCTCACCTTGTATGGGATTCCCTCATAAGTGCGATTCCATCCTCGAAGTACTGCTTCCGGGCCTCAGTTCCAGGCAGTGTTGCCAGATCTGAAGACTAAAAAGTAGCAATGATGTGCACCAAAAGTAGCGGATTTGAAGTATTTGTCGCCCAAATTAAAAATTTGCTACAATGCACTACTAAGCTTTGCCACTATTTACTTTTCCTGATCAAATTTTACTTTTGTTTGTTCTAGGTTAGGTTAATTTTATATGGTTGGGTCTGGTTAGTTGGGTTAGCTTCTAGGGGGAACTGGTGACAAAGGTGAAGTGCTTAGGATCAGTGATCCAGAGCAATGGGGTGATAGGTTTAGAAGTTACCCATTGAATCGATGGGAGATGATTGAAGTGGAAACGGACAAGTAGAGTCCTGTGTGATAGGAGGGTTCCCAATCAAGTTGAACTGGAATAACAGGACAGTGGTTAGGCCAGCTATGTTATATGGATCAAAGTGTTGAGCAGTGAGAAAGAGCCACAAAAACTGAATGCAAGTAGCCAAGATGTGAATGCTGTGGTACATGAATGAGGTGTCGAGCTGATAGAGTTGGGAATGGGTTTACAAGAGGTAGCCAGGGTAGCCATCGCAGAAAAAATGAGGGAGAGTTGGTTTAGGTGGTATGGACACGTAATGCGTGGGCCCCCCTCTCCCAAAAAGAGCAGTGGTGTCACCGCACCAGGTGACGCCAACCCCAGCAACACTACTGGTCCATGGTGTAGTGCAACATGGAGTGAAATGAACTGAAAAGGGAGGTCTTGCATCTACACACTCCATTTTATTGTATAATTTCTAGAAAAAGGATGCCCCTTTCATCAGTTCTCCTATTTGACCTTCAACTTGATTCAGATTTAATAAGACGTCCCTTTTGTGGTCTACATTATTTAACCCTTAAGTAGGCACACTGAGAAAATCACACAATTGGGTGCATGGGGTTACCAGAGACCCCACATTTACATAATTATGAATTTTAAATTAACCAAGTGGGTTTGAAACATAACAGCTACAAATAATAATAACAAATAATGTTTACTATTTTAATTAAGAGATGAACTTTCACTACAAAATCATCAAAATAATTTAAAAAACCCTAATTTTCAAGTGTATGTTTGGGAAATTCAATGTAAATTTAATGTAAAATTGAAATGTAAAATCAGGAAAATCCTGCATTACATGTAAAATCCCATAGAGATGGAAAGTTACAAAAGTGAGCACATGGGGTCAAATTCACTAGAACTGCATTTCTGCATATTGTGGCAGCTAAAGCCCCACAGAATTAGAAAATGCAATGGAAAATATGAAACTACTGGGTATGGCAGATTTGAAAAATAAGGGTTTCTAAATTTTTTATTTTGCATTTGAATTGGCTGTGACCCCATGCACCTACTTAAGGGTTAAGAAACAACTGAACATGCTTAGAATTTGTCTATTTGACCAGTGGCATAGCGTGGGTTGCTAGCACCTGGGCAATGCAAAAATTGGCATACCCTAACTTATGGACAGACCAGTGGTCCACAAACTCATCAGTCAAAAGAGTAAGAAGAGCCAAATATCAACAATACAATGATTGGGATTTCTTTTGAGAGCCAAATTGTTTAAACTACCTAGGTAGTAACACCATTTATTAACTTAATAATGATCTTATTTATTGATAAAAATTAAATTTTTCGAAATGGCTGGTTAGGGCTGGTGTTTTTGGGGTAAAACCTGCCTTTTTCAAGGAGTGAACCCCTACAGTTCCTGTGGCAGGTAGCGCCATGGGTGTTGGGGCTGGCTTTGGGCAGTGGGGAACTTGTGCAAGGTTTGGCTCATAAGCCTAACCTCGTGGCATTTCCCCGCTGACAGCAGCGTGGTTGACGTGAGTCATCTGTGTTGTCCGTGACCACGTTGGGGCCAGTCATCAACTACTTATGGCTGAATTATATATATAATATATGTACATTCTTATAATCTTAGTTAATTTTACTATTACTTATTATAATTATTATCATTATTCAAATTATTATTATTATAATTATTATTCCAAAGTTTGCATGTAAGATGCAGAATTTGAGGGGCAGGGAACCCACAGTGTGGGGGATTAGGACCCCAGCACAGGTGGCTGATAAGGGTTTGCTAGTTGGCCTTGGGCCACAGTCAACAATAGCTTGCAATGCCATGGGGGTTAGGACCTTGGACCCCAAGGTCAGATTGCATGCATGTCCTCTGTGTCCTCTGTGGGGTAGGCCAGCATCTCCCACTGCTAGCAGCACCAATATTCCTGCAGGTTCAAGATGCCTGGCTGGGGTGACCCAAGTCAGAGCATGCTCAGAATGCATAGGGGCAAAGCTTAGATTAGGAACATGGAATGTGGGGACCCTTACAGGCAAATCAGGGGAACTAGCTAGTACCCTAAAGTGACAGAGGATTCAGGTAGCTTTCATCCAAGAAACTAGGTGGAAAGGGAATAACTCAAGGGCCCTTGGTGAGGGATACAAACTTACACAGTATATACTGCCAGTGAAGAGGGATGGAATGGGGTGGGCATTATATTGGACAGTGAGCTGCAACAAGGAGTCACCCAGGTAAAACAACTCAATAGCAGGCTCCTGCTAGTTACAGTAGTTTGGAGAGGAGTAGTACTTCACCTCATCAGTGCATATGCCCCCCAGGCAGGTCTGTATGAACCCACAAAGGATGGCTTTAGGACAGAGTTTGAGGACTTGGTGCATTCCCTGGAGGCCCAGGTAGGGCAATGTCAAGGAAATGAGCACTTAGTTATTGGGGGGGACTTTAATGGCCATGTGGGCAAAGATAACCAGGGTTATGGGGAAGTCCATGGGGGATGGAGTTATGGAACAGTTACCATAAAATCTCACGTAGTGCCTGCAGATTATATGCGAAACAGGGTCATTTAGTGCAGACTATATGCGAGGGTGGACTATATATGAGTGCAGACTATAAATGAAATCAAGGGTTCTAAATGAAAACTGCTCCTCATTTTGTGAGTATTTTGTTACACTTAACAATGTGACTTTACACAGTACATCCGTATTTATATGATATTGCAATATAAAATCTTTCACATTTCAATTTCATCGTCAGAGTAATTGACATTTCATGTTCTCAAATTCATTTTATCCCATTGCCCCTACAAGTGGCACCACTGGCTACAGTTGGAATTTTAAAGTGTGGACTATACATGAGTGCAGACGATATTTGAAACATATCCATCGCTAATACGGACTATAGATGGGTGCAAACTATATTTGAGATGCGGACTTTACGTGAGATTTTATGGTAGCTTAGATGGGCAGCAAATCCTTGATGCAGCAAATGCACTTGGCGTTGCATTGGCAAATTCAGGAAGAGGAACTGGTTCAGGTCCTTGGTTCAGGAAGAGGGACAAGCTCCCCAGTAAAAATCTCCAAAAAGAATGTTGGCATAGGCTACTTATGATAGAACTAGTAGTGAAAGCAGCAGGCAAGGCACATTCTTGGAAAGGAGAGCAGGTCATCAGGTGGTGGAAACTACCCACCAAGACAGAGGAATTTATACAAGAAGTTAACAGGTAGGTATACTGGGATTGGGGTTGCCCAAAAAATTAGACCCTGTCAGAAAACCATCTTGGCGCAGGGTAGAGTGGGGGCATGGACTGCAGAACTTTTTGAACTTTGTTCTGCAGTCCGTGGTCAGTAGTATTCTTCATAACAGTAAAGGATGGTGTAGGTGTGGTCCTGCTCTCTCCAACAAAGCTTTCAAAAGCTTTTAGCTTTCAATTGGGATGGTCAGGAAAACAATGGGGACATATGCTCGAGGGGTGAACTGGTGAAAGAGGTGCAAGAGGTAAAGTACTTAGGATAAACATTTCAAAGCAGTGGGGAAATAGACTTGGATGTGACCCATAGAATCAATGGGGGTGATTGAAGTGGAAACATGCAAGCAGCATCCTGTGCAATAAGAGGGTCCCAATGAAGTTGAAAGGGAAGTTTTATAGGACAGTGGTTAGGCCAGCTATGCTATATGGATCAGAGTGCTGGGCAGTGAAGAAAAGTCATGTAAATTGAGTGCAAGTGGCTGAGATGTGAATGCTGTGGTACACAAGTGGCGTGTCAAGAGCAAATAGAATTAGGAATGTGTATATTAGAGGTAGCCTAGGGGTGGTGGACATCGCCAAAAGGATGAGGGAGAATAGGCTGAGGTGGTATGGTAATGTCATGAGAAGAGGGGAAGAGGAGCTTGTCAGGTGTATCCCAGGTATGCAGGTGGTTGGTAGCACCTGGGGCAGGGGAAGACCAAAGCAGACGTGGGATCAGGTTGTCCAGAGGGACATGGCAGTGTGTGAGGTGGATGGGGACCTTGTGGCAAGCAGACGGGGGTGGAGAGCTAGAACCTAAAGACCCGACCCCACCACAGGTGGGATAAGGGTATGATGATGATGATGGCTGGTTAGGGCTGTTGCTATATTTTGCGGGGCCCTGTGCAAAGTAATGAAGTGAGGCCCATCTACAAATTGGTTCATTAATCCAAATGTGTGGTACCCTGTGCTGTCATTCAGTTTGCACACCCATCATGCCAGCTCTGTCCAGACTGGTTAGAAAAATACAGGTAACTTTGTGTTTTAAGAAGATACTTTGTCACCCATGTGTGATTTGAGGACGTAACAAGCACTGACCACTTTACACAATGAGTCTGAGAATAGGAATAGGAATTCGCAATATGTGAAAGATATGGCATGCTAAGAAACAACTGAACATATCTTATTTCTTATGTTTTCATTTGAAAATTTTTTCCACCCTTAAAATTCTGCGCCTCCTAAAATTTTGCACCTGGGTGGACGTCATCACCTTTGCTACAAGTCGTTAATCCATTTTCTAGTCTGTGTGGCATGTCTGTCTATTTCCCGTCTTATTCCTCCTATAGTTGCGTACAATAATGTGCTTCGTGTCATTTTTAGTGCCCCTTTTCACAGGCGCTTTTCTCCATTTTGTGTCAATTCCCATACACTTCTGTGTAACATGGTCCCCCTGGTATTGTAATAACCTTGAGCTTGCCTCTGCCCTATGGAATCCTCACCGCGTCTGCACTTCATTTCCCTTCCCCTTTGACCCTCCTGTGATGTGAGACCTAACTGCAGATTTCAATTTGTCTCTGCTCTGCTGTGATCTTTGTTGCCACCATTTTCCAGTTATTTGTTATTCCTCATGGAATTCCCTGCCTCTTTCCCTACATTCACGAAAATTTGAATTTTGTTTGGATTTTAAATGCATCATGAATTGTATTAACTTCAATCATGCTCTCTATATTTGCATCTTTTTTTATCTCAGTACAACTCTAGTGGTTTATTCTCTATTCGTTATTGTATCTGGTTTTGTACTTAGCACATTAATAAATTAAAAAGTACAGGGACTAAGATGTGATGATGAGCTAAGAACATTTTTTTGACATTCCTTATCATTCAGGAGTTTCTCACAATTCTACACCAGGTCTTACGTTACATGCTTACAGGACATCAGGTCCCTAAGGAAGCCAAATGGTACTCAAGAAGCCAGAGCTTTCCATGTCTTGAGGCAAAACGAAGCCCAATTACAACTTCACAGGGCAGTGTCTGTAGTGTTGATATGAGAGGGCTTGTAGGGGGGGGGGGCACACATTGTGTTGCTATAGTTGGTTCCATTTCAATTGTCAGTGACAGCAATGCCTTCACAACGTCATTTACCTGAACCAGTGGCTTGGAGAGCCATAGGAAGGATGGAAGCTGGACAGACACAATGCAAGATGGCATAATCCATTGATGTATCTCAAAGTGTGATTTCCAGACCTTGGCATTGTTTTCAAACAACAAGCACTGTTAACAGAAGGGCCAGACAAGGTCGACCATGATCAAAAATAGCAAGGGATGACCGTTACCACTTGTTAACAGCCCATCAGAATAGGCGGCAGAATGCAACTCAACTGCATAGTGCACAAACAGCACATAGTGCTTCAAACAGGGCACACAGGGTGTCATCTCCGACTGTCCATAATCGACACATGGAGGTGGCCTTTATGCCCATAGGCCCATGGTGTGTACCAGGTTAACTCCACGACACCATATCACAGAAACCAGGCTCATGACCATCATGAGTGGCAGCATGCCAAATGGAGAGCGTTCTCTGTTGAGTCCTGATTCAACGTGGAATGTGACAATCAATGTGGTCTCATCTGGAGAGAATGAGGAACAAGAAATAACCCTACTCTTGTCCAAGAAAGAGCCCCATGTGTTGGTGGTAGATTTATGGTGTGGGCAGGCATCAGTGTTCCTGGACATATAGATCTCCACATAATCCAAGTTGGCAATTTGACCACTACGAGGTATAGAGTGCCATGTGTTATTTTTGTCTTTTGATGGATGATAATGCTTATACTCACAGAGCTGCATTAGTGGACAACATGCTGGAATTGGGGGATCGAGTATATGCAGTATATGTGGAATGCATTGGGTAGGTGCATTGCAGGCAGACCAGCGCCTTCCACAACTGTTCCAGAGCTGGAGATTGCTCTTATGGAAGAGTGGCCACGTATTCCCCAAGAATATATTGATAATCTCATTGCCTCAATGTAAAAAAAATGTGTGGCAGTGCTGACTGTTCAAGTAGACCATACACCATACTGAAGGAACATTTCCACCCATGGCCAACATTTACTGTAGCGTTAATCTTGCTTTGTTTGTTTGCCCTATTCTCTGCTATCTCATTTCATTTGATGGAGACACCAATCAGGGGCTCACATGAATCATGTCCTTTTTTTCTGTCAGTATATCATAATGTAAAGTAATATGTGATTGAAAGAACGTATCTTTTGTACATTGTTGCAGCATTCTTAGGGTATTTTGCAATATCTCCTAATCATTTTTATTAATAATAAGTTATATTTTTAATAATTTATCATCAGTTCTATGCAAGCTTTTCCTAGCTTTTAGCCGACATTGCTCATTAGCGCAATTTTTACCCCACACCCATTGAAGAGGACAGCAGGTCCCAAATAGTAATTGTGCCATTTTGGGGGCTAGTGGTCACTCTTAACCCCCATCCCCTTCGTAATGGTTTGCCTGTTAAGGGGATGTATAGTATCAGTATATATATAGGGTAAAGGTGCCAATACGCTTCCCTGGGGACTCCTGATGTCATACCATCAAAGAAGGACTCTCTGTTCCCTGCCATTTGTTGTTGTTGTTTGTTGGTGTTTTAGGGGCCTTCAACTACAAAGGTCATTAGAGCCCTGACCATTTTATCTGCAGGCTAATCTGGGACATCGACCTCCCATCAGCCAAGAGAAAATTTCTCTTTTCAAAAAATTATTTAAAAAACAAATAAATGTAAGTGAAACATGCAGTTAAAAAGTATTGAAAGTATGAATAATTCGCACAGATGATTACAGTTGCACCCTGTTATGTCGATGGCATAGGGGTTTGCTAAAAAGCATTGAGATAACTAATGATCGAGATAACCAAACACCAATATGGCGGCAATGGTGTGGGTAAATGAAAGGAGAATGTGCAGTGTACATGAGTTTATACATACAACACATCTGCAGTAAACTACTACACTCCCTATTTTAGGTCATCATCATCTCAGCCTTCTCCCACCTGCGGCATTGTGGGGTCTGCGGGTTCTAGTCCTCCACTCCCGCCTATCTCCCACCAAGGCTCCCCTCCACCCTGCACGCCACCATGTCCCTTTGCACCACCTGCTCCCATGCACCCCCTATTGTAGGTGCAATGATGTTAATGGTTACCCTTCCGTCCACAAGGTGACGATTTCTGGCACACACTACAAGGTGGGGGTCTGTGATACCATCCATATAAAGCTTTATAAATGAAAATAATTTGGAAACATGCTGTAAAAATTCTATACAGTAAGTCCTCAACTTACGCGATTAATTGGTCCGGGGGGGTTTCACGTAAGTCAAAAAATCGCGTAAGTCGAGGAAAGCACTATATTTAGCATTTTTGACAAAAAATATTTTAGTTTTAAACGTTAGGTGAAAGTCAAATAGCTCTATCTAGATAACCTAAGAAAATATTATTTATTGCACATATTTATTAGACATATTGCACACATACATCTGCATACATACTGTATTTATAGATGAACTACTTAAAGTATTGGTCCAGTGTTAATTGTCTTTTAGTCCTGTGCGATAGGATGGTCCCAATGAAGCTGAAAGGGAAGTTCTACAGGGCAGTGGTTAGGCCAGCTATGCTATACGGATCAGAGTGTTGGGCAGTGAGGATGTGCCACGTCAATAGAATGCAAGTAGCAGAGATGCGAATTCTGTGGTATATGAGTGGGGTGTCGAGAGCTGATAGAATTAGAAATGAGTGTATTAGAGGTACCTTGGGGGTGGTGGACATTACAGAAAGCAAAGCTCACAACTGAGTTACCCCACCACCACAGTGTCACACCTAAGGCTAGGCGCTCACTATAGTCCAGACTGTCTGATGGCAGTCAGAGTGCTCAGCTCCCGCAATGAAAACCAATGGGTGGCAAGGCGGCTATTAGTGAAAACTGATTAACAATTACGTACATAGTGCATAGACTGTCGTCAAACAGTCTTGACTATACAGTGTGTGCCTAGCCTAAAATTTATTTTTTGTTTAAAAAAAATCGTGTAAGTCCGATATCACATAAGTCGAAATCGCGTTAAGTCGAGGACTTACTGCATTACCCAAGAAGATAAGACATCATCATCACCATACCCTTATCACACCTATGACAGGGTCGAATCTGCAGGGTCTAGTCCTCCACTCCTGCCTATCTCCCACCAGGTCCCCATCCATACCAGACACTACCATATCCTTATGGACATCCTGCTCCCATTTCTGCCTTAGTAACCAGTGTTTCTGACCAGTAAACCATTTGGTACTAACTTGGGTTGCATTGCTTAACCTGAAATAAAATATGCTAATTGCTTAGGAGACCTGCCAACTTCCCTACATAGGTAAAGAAAACATCAAAGAACAGGTAATCAAAGGTTGGTGAAGATTGGAGAAAGTGGTACATGTGTAGACACAATTTTGTAGGTCTGGGGTCTGCCGAGACCCCACTTTGTGGACGGAAGGTTAATACTGTATTCAAAAGCCAGCAGTCAATAGGATTCCGGGATCGACATAACCAAAGTTGAGTGTCAAATTTGACCCGTTTTGTGCTCGAGATATTAGGGGTCATCTACATAAAAGGATCGACATAACCAATCAGAAACTAGTAGGACAAAGGGGGAATTTGGTGGTTCCACTTTAAAAACATAGACTTATAAGGGTTGTCGAGTTAACTGAGGTCGAGATAAGTGGGTTCCACTGTAGTTGTATTTTGCGATATGTGACTCCCCACACATAAAAATATGCTTCAAATGGCATATCATTATACTGCATTCCCAAAGCCGCCAATGAAAGGCACCGAAAATAATACGATCCATATGTGGAAATACTCATCATCATCTCACCCCTTTTCCCGCCGGTGGCAGGGTCGGGTCTGCAAGTTCTGATCCTCCAGTCCCGTCTATTCCTCACCAGGCTCCCCTCCACCTCGAACGTCTCCATGTCCCGTTGTACCACCTGCTTCTACGTCCGTTTTGGTCATCCCCTACCCCTGGTGCACCAATCACCTGCAGTTCCATTAACGGAGAAAATAACTGCTTCCTCATCACACGCCCATACCACCTCAGCCTTTGTTCTCTCATTTTCTGTGTGATGTTTCTCACCTCCAAGCTACCACTAATGTAGTCGTTTCGGATGCTGTCAGCTCATGACACCCCACTGATGCAGCGCAGCATTTGCATCTCAGCCACTTGCCTAGTGCTTCATGACTGCCCAACACTCTGAGCCATACACCTTAGCTGGCCTATCGACAGTTCTGTAAACATTACCTTTCAATTTATTGGGACCCAGTGGTCGATCAGGACTCCACTTGCCTGTCTCCAATTTAGCCATTTGTATGGGGAAATACTGAGAGGCTAAATTTCTTTTGACAAATCACTAAACGAATTGTTAATTCCGGGTCATTTTCCGGGACGCGCATCCATGCGGGATTTAGAACTGAAATCCGGGACGAATGGTCACCCTATATTAGCAGTACCCAGGTTTCCCAAGCGGCCACCTATGTCAGTACTAACTGGGGTTGTGCTGCTTAACTTCAGTGATCAGACGAGAACTGGTATGTTCAACGCAATTCGCCGCTCTTCCCTGCAATGCAGGGAGGCCTTGCCTTTACCCACTGAGTAACCAAACTATGAATCCCTATCTTGAACATTTTTGAAACAGTCTTGTCATGGGGTACCATGACAAATGATACCCCAAATATCCACTGTATTAAGCAACCACACACCTCTGCTATATGTTGTCATTAGACCATGAAGAAGTCTATCTGTGAGTTCCTTTGTGGTGACTGGAATGTGATCGCGTTCTTGTTTCTCTTCCTGAACCACATATTTGTCAATGCAAGGCGATGTGCTCTTGCTTCCTCAAGAATTGACTGCCCTTCTATGCTAACTCTTCCATACCCCCATACTCTATGACCGTCTTCATGTCCCTGCCTAGCCTTGCCTACATGGCGCTGAAAGTCCCCAAATTCCCTTTACACTGCCTTACCTGAGAATTTAGTGAGTGCACCAACTCATCAGGGTGCTGCCATTGGCAGTAAGTGTATAATTTGAAATGTACTAGTAGTTCTCATACATGAATGCAAGGAATTCGTTTAACTACTAAAATTTTATAGTTAAATAAGTTATAATTCTGAGGTGTCTCATTTCGCCCTTTGCCTTCACAGCTTTGGCCTACGTTCATTAAAGCGGTGTACACTGTTCGCTTATATTCCTAATGTTGAGATGCTTGAGTTCGTGGTTATAGATTCGGTCCTGGCTGAAGTGGGTGGTTTCTTTCTGTCGAGCGAAAAGCCCAATGTGCGTCTTCCGTCGGAATGAAGTAGTAATTCCATGTGGTTCATACGATGTCAGCTGTACGTGTCGGAACCATTTCTTTGTGGAGTAAAATATACAGTACTCTCAAGTGTTTAAATAGACACGATATTTAGTGGCTTCTTAAGCGGGAAGATCTTTTAAACGGGAAATTGGGTTTTACACATTTGAATATTGAATTGCATTGAAAAAATCATCATCGACATCGTACCTTTATCGCGCCTGTGGCAGGGTCGGGTCCGCGGGTTCTAGCCCGCCACTCCTACCTATCTCCCGCCCGGTCCCCGTCCACCCCATACACAACCATATGCTTACGGACAACCTGCTTCCACATCTACTTTGGTCTTCCCCCTGCCCGGGGTGCTATCAACCACCTGCATTGCTGTAATGGACGAAACGAACTCCTCTTTCCTTCATATCCCTATGTGTCCATACCACCTCCATCTATTCTTCCTCATTTTTTCCGCGATGTCCCCCACCCCCAGGCTACCTCGAATGTACTTATTCCTAATTTTATCAGGTCTCGACACCCCACTCATGTACCACAGCATTTGCATCTTGGTTTTTTGCATTCTGTTTATGTGGCTCTTCCTCACTGCCCAACACTCTGACACATACCCACTGCCATGTAAAACTTCCCTTTGAACTTGATTGGGACCATGCTGGAGTAAGGAGAAATATAATCTTTGTTGCGCCGTTTATTGGAGGGCGCTGTTTATATTTCAGTACGTTAAATAAGGCGCCCCTCCACAGACAATCTAGACAATATTCCTGTGGGCCTGGGTGCCCCCAGTCAGAGCATGTTCAGTGGACCCACAGACCCGACCCTGCTGCAGGCGGGATAAGGGTATGATGATGATGAATTCAGTACCTTTAATAAACAGTGCGCCGTTTATTAGAGGACGCTGTTTATTATTTTTTTTCCACCTTGAAGGTGCGCCGGTTATTGGAGGGTGCCGTTTATTAGAGGGCGCTGTTAATTATAATAAATACGGTATAAACATCCTAATATAACATACTTCATCATCATGATACCCTTATCTGGCCTGTGGCAGGGTCGGATCTCCGGGTTCTTCTAATATAACACTCTCTTATGACTAGGCATTTGAAAGAGAAACGAGCAAATATTTGTTTTGCCGACTTTCGTACTTTAAGAGAATATGTTTCTATATCATTCATTTTTTTTAAAATAGTGTCACGAACACTGTCAACATATGACCGAAATGTATCGAAGGTTTTTAATGCCTCATTATAAGGTGGTACTGCACATTCTTCTGCGTCTTCTTTACAGATTCCTTTAATACTGTGCTCTGAACATGGCAGAAAATTGTCATCTACTTTAACATAGTCCTCAAATTTTCCAGCGAAACTTTCAGAAGTGTCAGTCAATCCTTAGTGTCTTCAAAAAACGTATTAAACGGGAAAATTTCAACATGAAATGTTATTTTTGGTTTAGTAAAATTCACTTTGGTATGCAGTAAATGATATGCAAGAATCTTTAAATCCAGGAAAAGATGACATAGACTTAATGCATTTTATTTTGGGACCTAAAAAATTGGACTTCAAATCCGGGAAATTCACTTACATGGGATACCTCTTATAAGAGTCCCACTGTATGTGTAAATTCGGCGAAACTTCCAGGTGTAGATGCTATTCCTTCTGCCGCCGGAAACCTTACTTTCGCCTCTAGAGAGACCTGCTATAAATAATTGAGGTTTTAAAATCTTAAAGCTTTAGTACATAACAGCAAGGGCTGCTGCAAGGGATGATGTTATTTCCACCGAGAAAAAAATTATATTTATTTCCAACAAAATAATAAAGTTAATACAAATGTTAAAAACTGTAACACAGAATTCAGATTTTGGGTAAAGGAAACATGAGATTTGTTAAAACTCCTTATTAAATGAAATAGGCATTTAATGTCAATTGTTAGAAAACCCATGAGTTTTTGTAGCCTGATCCTGTTCCATATTCCATTATTGAAATAATTTTATAAACGCAATATTCCTAGGGAAAACACCCTTTGTTCCTAGTGGACAAAGTGCCATGATATAACAAAAAGTTGTTGTAAAATTAATCCTAATTTCAAAATCAGGTTTTGATGATTCGCGTTTTTTTTTTATCACAGAGGAAGATTCTCTTTCCAAATACTCCGACATCTTGATGAAATGCTTCCTAGCAGAAGGCGTAATGGTCAATCATCGTTTGTTTGTGGCAAGTCTGGATTGCGATCCATCTGACATTTTAAAGGTCATTTCAGCTATATTTTATATCACTTGGCCATTATTTGGCAAACGGAATGTTCAGAAGTTATGGGCAGTTGTCTTGCTTTGCAACCTTACAGACGTTACCTGCCCCCATCACAGAAAGTCCTTCAGAGCAAGAAGCAGGTCGGAATGTTTCTGGAAGTGATGATGACGACTTAAAGATTGCTTGGAAGTACAAATCACTTCCTGTTCATCAGTCATCTGCAAACGTATCAGGACTTGGCCATCACTTTGATTTGAGTCAGAAGATGGCTCAAGAATCCATTGAACGCACTAAACCACACATCTTTACGTTTAATGATATAGACTGCAACGGGTTAGTAAGTTCAAGATAGTAAGTGTCTGTGGTGGAGTTTCACTTTATCACTGTTTATGTCTACCTTAGACCTCTCTATGACGTCCTGTTGCAGTCCATATCTGCCTGTGTGGATTCTTGCAATGTTAGCACTTTGGAACCTGTGGCTTCGCCAAGTGCAATAGTGTTACGAGTGGCTCTGCATTCTTTACATTCCCCACTTTGGGAAAGTGGAAAAGATGCCAACGTTTCCTTATGTAACTTTCTGTATCGTCTGCGGGCCATTGTTAGGCATTCCCTCTCCACTTGTGTAATCACTGCGCCTTTACACTTAATACAGGCGAGTACACTTGTGAATGCTTTTAGGAAGTCTAAACAATGACCTTGGGAGATTCTGAAAAGGTTTTTTTCTTGTTCAGGATCCAGTTGCATTGAAACGAATTGAGAGGGTATGTGACGTTGTACTTCGACTTGAGTCTTTCGAAGGATCAGAGAAACAGAAAAATCCTGTTTTTAAAGATTACCAAGGTGAACGGCATGGTTTTCAGTCTCAGAAGCAGTGTTTACTTAAATTTAACAATGTGGTGGTATTTTCTGTAGGACTCTTTCACATCGTTAAGGTGGTGCATCCAAACGTGTCTGTTTGTCCGAGGCCTGATGCTGTAGACTTTGGATTCAAAGTACGTCGGAAGAAATTTGTCATCGAAGTAAGACCACGAGTTCTTTTAATTGCCTGACACTTGACTAGAGAGTTTATATACATCATAGGAATTGATGTTCCATTAATTTAGATATTAAACTTGCCACCAGACCTTTCTGAAACAGCAAGTAGGGATTTTGGACATCGTCCATGTGGCAAATCGGGACGAAATCTAGATTTTTGAATATCTAGGTAAGCCAGTATTCATCACTGTACCGTTTAGAAGAAGAAAGATTCCAGGGTTTTCTTATTCTTCGATTCTTTTATACTTAACAGAATTTATTGCTGTTAACGTTGGTTTTCAACTTGTCTGTCTTCAAATTGTATTTTTTT
>JAAFCE010009058.1:9165933-9213439 GCA_013389805.1 Trigoniulus corallinus
GACCTGTGCTTGCTTTCTTGAATTCAACAAAAAGAATTAGGTTCATGGCCTAGAAGGAAATATTATTTCTTAAATTTGGCCTGCCTGCTGATAAGGCTGGCCACCCCTGCACTACACTAATGTAATGGTTTTTGGGTATTAGAAGTACCCAGTTTTCCCAAGTGCCCACCCATGTTATTACTAGCTGGGTTAACTTGCATTGGTTAACTGGGTTAACTAGCATTGCTTAACTTCCATGATCAGATGAGCCAAAGCAATAAGCTGCTTATTGTGGAATGCCCCAGGTAAACAGTAGGCATTGAAACATTAATCAGCAACTGGCTGTGGAAAATCACTGCCCAGTATATCACTCTTGTGTCCATTCAGAGGGACAAGATGGGTACCCGACCCTGCCATAGGCGGGAAAAGGGTTAGGAGTTGCTCATTAGGATTTATATTTGATCAGGTTTGAACTCTCCAACAAATCAACATTGCATGCAGTTCCCTGCGAACAGTCAGGGTGCCCACAGTTGTTCCCGTTCACTCTATGAATGATCTTGTCAGTTCATCAAGCGATGTGTGACGGTTTGCAGTGACCATTTTATGAAGAGCTCTTTGGTCTCTAGCCGACATGATCTTGGGTCTTCCAGTCCTAGGTGGAAAACTTGTGGTGCCTTTCTCTTTCCAGGCCCGGATGACGTTGTGGCAGTTTTGCCTGCGAGATAGCAGCCAACAATTGTACCTCTTTGGCAGTCTGAAAGTTCTTTTCTTTGAGACATTCTTTCAGCATTCATGGAAGTATCATCTCATAATAGTGTACTCTCTGTTATATAGTGCTGGGAGGAATGTCACCTATGATATTGCAAAGAAATGTCACATTTTCATGCCAATAAGGGTTGTCCCATGACTTTTGATAGGTTAGTGTACTTTTTTAAAACAAATGACAATGGTGAAATGACTAAAACAAGTTTGCTCACAATGTCTTGTTGTCCACACCTACACTTTCCCTACCCCTCTTGAATCAAAAAGCTATATCACCCGTTTTAAAGAAAATCAACCAACCTCACATGCCTTCCTGGGTTGGTTTGACTGCACCATTCTGCTCAGGACAAGCAACACGGGGGAGGTGCTTCAAATGCGTCTTGCCCCAGGTGCTACAACTGAAGTTACACCACTGACAAACACTACACCAATGCAACGATTTTTAGGTATTAGCGATACCTAGTTTTCCCAAGTGGCTACCCATGTTAGTAGCAGCTGGGGTGGCGTTGCTTACCTGCCCTGAGGTATGCAGAGCATTCTACTTTAATGGAAAAACTAATTTAGCTTTCCTTAAAGGACGTTAGAATTCTCCAGCCTATCAGAGGAAACAGAGGTGTATCTAGGCTTGGTGTCACCTGGTGCAACAAATCCCAGTGTCACCCTCCCACATGAACACTTTATTATTTAATGTGCTCCACCTGAGTCACCAAAATTTTAAATGATTTTAGATTTACGTTTAGTTCAGGCACTACTAGCAGCCATCAGGGGTGTGCAAGCAGGTCCCCCAGGCCACCATCATCAGCAGTCCACAAAGTCACAGGAGTTGGGGCTTTGGTCCCTGTGGCAGATGGTGCACTGAGCGTCCTCTGTGGGGGTAGGCAAGCATCCCCCATGGCAAGCAGTGAGGGCAAGCAAGGGCCTATCTTACATTAGGAAGTTCAAATGTGGGGACCCTTAGTGGCAAAACAGAGGAATTAGTAAATATCCTAAAGCAAAGGAGGATTCAGGTAGCTTTCCTCCAGGAAACTAGGTGGAAGGGGAATGGATCAAAGGCCTTTGGTGAGGGATACAAGTGAAGGGGGACAAAATGGTTTGGGTATTATATTAGACAGGGAGCTGCAACCAGCAGTCACCTGGGTTAAGTGAATAAATAGTAGGCTACTGTTAGTTACAGTGGTTTGGCAAGTAGTGCTCCACCTCATCAGTGCATATGCCCTCAGGTGGGTCTGGATGAACCCACAAAAGTAGGTTTCTGGACAGATTTTGAGGACTTGGCGCCCTCCAATAACTGGCGCACCTTTCAGCTGAAAAAAAAAAATAATAAACGGCGCACCGTTTATTTCAAAACTGTCTGGAAGTGATCGTGCAAGTTAACTTCAATTTTTTTTAATGATTAACCCTTTAATGCTACATAGGGGTACTGCTATCATCATCATCACACCCTTATCCAGCCTGTGGCAGGGTTGGGTCCGTGGGTCCATTGAACATGCTATGACTGGGAACACCGGCGGGGGATGCCGGCCTACCACACTGTTCCAACACCACATTTTACAACCAAAATATACATTTTGGCAGGTAAATTAATGTTTTGTCAGTTTTAATATTGGATGGTGTCTGACCTATTTCACAACAACTATACTGCAATAAGGAGTCAGACTCATGCCTGAACAGAGGTACTGGTGTGCCCCAGGGTTTTTCTTCCTCCTCTCTGTTCTGTGGGTGACCGTGGTGCAATGTGATTCACAGTATTTTCACATGATAGGTTGAACTTCCTAATAAGTCACGGTCATGTAGAGCGGTGAATTGCGTTGGACACACCAGTTCCCATCTGATCACTGAAGTTAAGCAGCTCAACCCCAGCTAGTACTCACGTGGGTGGCCGTTTGGGAAAACTCGGTACTGCTAATACCCAAAAATCGGCGCATTAGTGTAGTGTCTGTGCAGTTTCTGCATAAGAACTATGCTGGGGATGGGGCTCTAATGACCTTTGTAGTTGAGGGGCCCTAAAACACCAACAAACAACACAGTCGTGTGAACTAAGCTTTAGTGCAGATGTTGTTGGAAGAAAAGTTTCAAAGAGAAAGTATTCTTTAGCATTTAAATTGTTGGCAATTTCAGCAGTTGAAAATGATAGTAATCGTCCTGTGGCTAAACCTCTAAAGTTATCGGAATCTAGGGTCAGGCTTGAAATTTTAAATGAACCATTGATTATTTTTCTCAGTTTCATTTTGCCAATAAATTCAGATCAACTTGTCCGGCTAAAAAGTTTCCATTTATAAATTGAAAAAAAATAATAAACGGCGCGACAAAAAAAATTGCCTGAAATAATAAACGGCCCGCCGTTTATTAGAATAATTACGGTACATGGTTTAGGAAGAGGGACAAGCACCTAATCACATTCCAGTCACCACAAGGGATATCACAGATAGATTTCTTTATGGTTAGAGGACTGCATAGAGTAGAAGTTTGTGATTGCTGGGCACTCATGAATGACAATTTCCAAAAGGAATGTGGCCATAGGCCAAACCCCAGTGAAAGTGGAAGGTAAGGCACATTCTTGGAAAGGAGAGCAGGCCATCACGTGGCAGAAACACCCACCAAAACGGAGGGATTTACCCACAAAGTGCACAGGGAGATAGATTGGGATTGGGAAGGGACAGCAGATGCAATGTGGGACAGGGTCGCCAGACAATTAGAACCAATGGGAAAGCCATTTTAGGGCAGGCTGAGTAGGAGGCACAGTCCAGAGAAACAAGGAAACATGGTGGTGGAATGGGAAGGAAGAAGCAGCCATCAAGCAAAAGAAGGCTGCTTTTCACAGGTGGTGGGAGACAGGGGACCAGGAATCTAAGACTCAATATAGGCAGGATAAGACTGGTGCTAGTAGGATCACTACCCTTGGCAAGCACCAGACGTATAAGGCACTCTATGAGCAGTTATGGATAGGGGATTGGGAGGTTTTCAAACTGGTCAAGGCTAGAGATAGGGCAGCTGAAGATATAACCTGAGCCATAACAGTGATGGATAGCAGAGGTAGGGTCCTACTCTCCCTGATGGAAATAAAGAGGAGGTGGGAAGAGTACTTCCAAAACCTCTTGAAAGCTGCAGGGGGAGGTGGGGACCTTGCCACCTATCCTACATTGGCAGGGGATGGTGGACTGTGAAACCAGGGCGCTTAGGAAGATGAGAGATCAAAAGGTTTTAGGCCCAGACGGAACACCCAATTCAACTGTGGCATAACCTAAGAAGGACAGGTATCAGGTGGCTAGGGAAACTCTCAGGAGGATAGCCAGCAGAAATAGAATGCCATCGGCATGGCGTGAGAGTTGGATAGTACCACTCTTCAAGGGCAAAGGGATGTCCAAGATTGTGGTAACTATAGAAGTATAAAGCTGATGAGCCACTCCATGAAGCTCTGGGAGAGAGTGTTGTAATGTCACCTCTGGGATAGGATTATTGTACATGGAAATCAGGTATCCCACCGGTGGCAGGACCGGGTCTGCAGGTTCCAGTCCTCCACTCCTGCCTATCTTCCATCATATCCCAATCCACCCCACACACTGCCATGTTCTTCTGGACAACTTGCTCCCATGTTTGTTTCAGTCTCCTCCTACCTCAGGTGCTCCCAACCACCTGCATTCCTGAAATGGACCTAAGAAGCTCCTCCCCTCTTCTCATTATCAGTCTATACCACTTCAGCCTATTCTCCCTCATAGGAATGATATTGCTCCCTCAACCTATTCATAGCATAGCTGGTCTAACCACTGCCCTGTAAAACTTCCCTTTCAATGTGAATGGGACCCTACTATCACATATGACTCCACCTGCCTGTATCCACTTCAACCATCCCCATTGAGTCTTTGGGTCACATCAAAGTATTTCCTCATTGCTTTGGAACGTTGATCCTAAGCACTTTACCTCCATGGTTTAGCCAAGTTGCGTTGGACGCACCAGTTCAGCGAAACAAACCCAAGTTAGTACCAACATGGGTTTTGGTAGTGAACATTGTGTGCTGCTAATTTCCCCTTTCCTACGCCCCCTACACCTAGCATCTCCTCACCTGGGAGCAGCCTCGTTAGGGTTTCGCTTGTTATAGCAGCTTGGCTTACTCCCAAACCCGATAGTGTAACTTATGTACTATTACTACTATTACTAATACTACTCTTTCACCTTTTTCACCAGTTGGCCTCTAGAGATAACGTCACCACCACTTTCCTGTCCTTCCCAATTGAAACTTAAATACTCTGTCTTCTTCATGTTTATCTTTAGCCCTTTTCTATTGCTCCTCTAATATCGTTTAGGCCTCTCTCTACTTGTTCTCTGGAACCACTAACCAGGACCGTAACGAGGGCGTGGCGAAGAACACGGCCGCCATGGGCGCAACTGGGCTTGGGGTGGAAAATGTTTAAGTTTTTTTTTGTCATTATTGGGTTACAGGCAAGCGAAAGTTAGACACTTGCCACGGGCGCTTCATACCCCCGTTACGGCACTGCCACTAACTTCTGCAATATCGTCAGCAAATACCATGGACTAGGGGGGGCGGGGGGCATTATCGTACTCCCGTCAGCAGCTCGTCCATAGTATGAATGAACAGATATGAACTTAGTACTTAACCATGGTGGTAACCGACCTTCACTGGGAAGTCCCCAGCACCCCCTTCGGTACGCCTCTGAGAGGAAATAGGGGGCCCATTGAGTTTCAACAGAACAATGCACCAATTCAAACGTTTGGGCAATGTTTGCTCACGTGGTATAGGCTGGTGCAAAGCAGTACAGTTCCACTGCTGAATTGCAAGGTTCAATTGTTGTATGCTGGGAAAACATTGTTCAAAGCCACCTAAAAACACTGATCAACTGAATGCCTAATAGAGTGTATAAAGTTATAAATAACCCTGGAAAATGTATCGGTTAATAATGTGTTGTTATTATTATTAGGCATGTATTTTTGTTATTTTCATATATAGTAGTTCCTTTCATTGATTTTGTTTGCAAGTAGATCGTTTAGCAATTTCTGATGGTCAATCATTGCCCTACACATATTTTCTACACCATTTTTTGACGATTCCATAATTGGTTTATTTTACAAATGCAGTATTGTCTGTGTTCTTATAATTATGAGACGCACCTTAGTAACCCGAAGATGAGCATTGTGGATGACCCTTTCGTCCTTTATTGGAAGTTGTGAACGCTCCCTCGGAATACCTAGTGGTGGCGTTCCAATCGAAATGAGAATATTTCAAAAATCTCGAACTGTAACTATCTTTGAGTTTCTTATTCCAAACTTTGGAGTATGTTGATATCCAGTTAACTGAATGTGTTGTTGCTGATATTTCTAAATTATAAATCGGTGGCGAAACATCCTGAAAACGAGCTATTCGATGGAAACTGTAAACGAAATGGTGGTGGGGTAATGTATTGGTGAGTGTGCTGAAGTTTTATTGTTTTTCACGTTTCACGAACTTTCTTTACGACGGAAGAATTAGTAAAGAAAATTGAGATATGTAACAATTATTAAGTTATTACTGAAAGTAAATTCTACAAGCTCTACGTGGCGACATTTCCGATCTTCAGTAATGTTCAACCATGTACTGTATGACGTACTGTATATGATAACTTTAATATGCCCAGTCGTTACAAGCAATTATTATTATCAGGGACCTTTTTTCTTATTAAACTGCGGCATAGGTATTACATATTAACTAAAAAAGACATATTCGTTAGAGATTTCTATTATCAAAATGACAGGCGACATGTAACAATATGCTACACAAACTTGGAAAACGTGTTCAATGAAAACTCCGTAAGATTCGACAACTAAGCCTATGGTTACATTGGATGACGGTTTTGACGAAAAGGAATTCTTAGATTCATCATGTGTTTGCTTACGAATTCCTCTTCTGAATACGCAAGAACACGTCAGGACAAGTTGGCCGTTCAAATCATTGTTTTTTTCCTGCATATTCTAACGTCCAGTACACATTCGCCTCCCTATGGAAACGGGAGGAGACTGTGTAGTGGCACAGGGTACAAATCTATAAGGGACGTAAAGTTAACCCTTAAACCACAAGCGAGTGTCGGATATGAAACTGTACACATATTTTGTGGCATATGGATGCTTCAGAACATTGTAGCCAGTTCATTTTTTGCTATACCCTCCTATGCAATATTGTAGTATACTATAGTACAGGAATTTAATTAAAATTTTGAAATTACAGTAAAACACAGTTATAACGTTTTGTTGGGGACCAAAGGGAACAAACGTTATAGCCGTGAAAACGCTATAGCCACGATATGCCTTTTTGTGCTTTGCCATCCATAATACCGCATAGTGGTAAAACGTCATGTTGGGGTACATACTGTAAATGATTTCCCTACGTGTCAAGTAATCAAGAATTGCTGCTTCCACCTCTGGATGTTGTTTGCTGGTGTTTTAGGGCCCCTCACCTACTAGGTCATTAGAGCCCCTTCCATAGTGTAGTTCTTATGCAGAGACTGCACAGATACTACATTAATGCGACGATTTTTGGATAATAGCGGTACCCAGTTTTCCCAAGTGGCCACCCATGTCAGTACTTACTGGGGTTGCGTTGCTTAACTTTAGTGATCAGACGAGAACTGGTGTGTCCAATGCAATTTGCCACTCCCTCTCTGAATGTTGAGGCACACATATCCCCTTGGTATCTTGTCTGACCTCTACACAAGTTCATCTGTTTCTTGCAATTTGGAGGAAGATCATCCGAATTTTATCCCAGGTAGTGAGATGCAAAATAAAACAATCGACAGTGACAGATGTTTCATTTTGAGCAAGGATTTATAAGTTATTTCGACTGATATTCCATTATGTAGTAAATATTCTAGAACTTCAAAGAGAAATGTTGTTGGTAATTTCATTGTACCCAGTGGTAAAGTGAAATGCTTGCACAAGAACTTCATATTTTCATTATTCATTACTGAAAATAGAAGGGGTAATTCTTGTTGTGCCAAGTGTAATTGCAATATCTGTGGTTAGCCCAAAATTTGTACACATATCCATCCGAAAAACATTTAATAATAGTCGAAAAACGAACAATGAAGTCTCATATCCAACGCTGCCTTTTGATATTTGTTTCTCAATGTTACCTTGTGGAGTGAGGGTTAAGTATGAAGTATGAAATAACTTTTTTCATATAGTAATTCGACAAAGCCACTCCTAACCCTTGTCTCGTCTGTAGTCGGCTGCTGGCCAAAACTGCAACCCCAATGCTTATTTATCGTCGATTCTACTATTAATTGGTGCACTTTGTTTCCATTGTTTGAAAGGTCTTTGAGTAACATTTGGTACTCTCCCTTGTCTTGCCTTGATGAAAACATTGGTTATCGTGTAAGGATGATCTGTATTCATCCTTGCTGGAAGATAGAGACATAGCTACTCTGTGGTTTATAGATATTCAGAATTCGTTCATATAGTAACCACCGTTCTGACCGGTGGTTACTGGTCAGAACTATAACGTAATCGGCTTCTCGCGAAAACTGGGTACCGCTAATACCCAAAAATCGTCAGTTAGCGGGGCTCTAAGTTGACCTGTAGTTGAAGGGTCCTAAAACACCAACGAAACAAAAAAACTAATCGGCTTCTCTCTTATGGCAGGGTTATATAGTCGTGGCCTCTAAAAAAAACCCCATTTTTCACTTTTAGCCCCATATCTTTCGTAAGTGTCCATTTACGAAAGTTTTTTTGTGTTCTTTTATCATGGCTACATGTTGTGCAGATTTTGGTATTTTTGGCATTTTTTGGTATTTTGCAAGAAATTGAAACTTTAAAAAAAACCAGTGTTCATAAACCCATGGTCCCTAAAAAAGCCATGTCTCTGAGTTAGTGTTTTTTAAAGTTTCAAACGTAGTTAACATAATTTTCTTATTAAGTGACATGAATCTTTAAACGAATTACTACTGGTTTTCAAGAAAACTTCGAGTTTAAAACAAAAATTTATTCACACAACGTCAAAATTGCATTAGACTCAAGTTATTATAAATGCATTAACGTGCATTTGCCATAACGCCCAGATGGATAACATCTTGTACACATTAGGTTCAATTGAAATTACATACGAAGCTGCAAGTTAATTGGAATTGGACCATAGAAAATGTTCTCTGCAGGAACAAATTCCATAGGGATGCTGGACGACCATCTCCTCTAGTCTAAAAATCTGAATGATGCCTGGGGAAGTGGCTCATTTTCATCCTTGCAGAATGCCTTGCTTAATTAACCCTAGAATGGTAAGTGGTAGTCTGTCAGACTACCTTCATCTTATAAAAATCGCTGATGATTGGTTTCTAAGCATGCGATGTCCCTGAAATTTTCAGCACATTCATTCTTTTCTAATTAATAACGATCCATGCAATGATTTCCTTATAAATTAATTGCAATCTATATTTTTTGGTAGCTGGTAGTCTCACAGACTACCTTTGCCATCCACGTTTGTAAAGATGCTGTAGTAGCGCAGCTCTGCATGACACCTGTAATTCGCGGTGCAGCACTATTATGGGGGTAGCCTCGAGTGTTAGGCAGGGAAGAGAGCCACTTCAGTAGAATGCAACAAGCTGAGATGCGAATGCTGTGGTACATGTGCGGGGTTTCAACAGTTAATAGAATTAGAAATGAGTATATTAGAAGTAGCCTGGGGGTGGTCACGTAATGAGAAGAGATGAGGAGTTCATTAAGTCAATTTCAGGAATGCAGGTGGTCGTCAAGCGCCTTGGGCAAGGGGAGACCAAAGGCCCCCCCCAACCAAAAGTCAAGCTATGGAGGGTGCAAACACATCTGCTACATGAAATCGTCGGATTTGTTCCTTCTGCCCTTCAAAAATTAAATGGGTGATGCAATATTCATTCCACTGATGCCCCAGAGCAATCTGTGGTAGCCATCGAGGGCAAGTTTGTATTGAATGTGAACATTTAAAATAAATTGGGTACTTTGCATTGCAGCATATTGAATAATAAATATGCAATTGAGTTTTAAAGTTATAGCACTATTTCAATATAATATTGGAATTTACTTTGGTAGTCTCACCGACTACCCTTTACTTGTAATGTAACAGCAAAGGGAGCATTATCTCTCTAGGGTTAACCCTCTAGTGGGATCATCCGCCTGGCAGGCGGAGTAGGTTTTCCTCTGGGCCTCTAGGGGTCACACTTTTCCTGGAAAATGAGTGCCCGCCATTATGTGCCTCAGCCACCTCATGCCCCTGACTGGAGGAGGATCCTGCCACTTCCACATCGCTTCTGTTCAAGATAAGCCTGGTTTTCTTATGACCTACCTCGCCTATTAGGCGGAGGATCCTACTGAAGTACAATGTCAAAATCCGCCCTTCAGACAGAGAATCCCACTAAAACTCCATACCATAATCCATCTATGGAGTTGAGAATCCCATATAAGGACTTTCTGCACATTTCTGAGATATTTTCTTTATTAGTTTTAAGGGAAAGTGACTGACAAACGCCCATGGTGAGTTGTATATTCTGAATGCACACAGAGACTGGTTGCACTTGCTTTAGAAGGTGAAGCCTCTGACTAAGAACTCGGTTCTGATGACTCCTACATCCCTAGTGACTTTGGGGTGGAAAGTTCAGATCATGACAGTGGCTCTGAATTAGAAGATGGCACTCCTCAAGAAAAACAAGGAAGAACTCAATGTGGGAGATCGCCCAATCAAGGTATCCGCCTGTTAGACGGATGATCCTCCACACAGTTAACCTGATAACGATCCCACTAGAGGGTTAAGCGGCCAATGTAGAATTTTCTTGGCAAAATTTTTTTGAGGTACACACTTTTAAAACACAGTTTTTATAAATACCAGGTTGAGTTTTGAAAAACTTGCTGCATGGGCTTATTGCAAACTCTTTATTCTACATTATTTCAAATTTGGAAATGGTTTGGAGATGGGTTTTTTTTTAGAGGACATATGGGTTTTTTTAATGTTTGGCTTTAAAGGATTACTGAAAAATGTTGGCTGTAGGTAACAGTATAATATTTATTTTTTCAGTAGAGGCAGGTATGGCCTAACGCTTGGCCATATGGAATTTTCGCAGAAAATGAAAACAAAATTTTTTTTTTCATAATGTTGGTCACTCTAGGTTAAATGTTGCTTTATTTTAGCTACACACAAGTAGCTTACAGTGCATTTAAAACAGCAACACTTTATTTAATAAGAGCCAAGTTAGACAGTGGTTTTTTTTTATGTACCATTTCTAGGTAGGTTTTTTTTTAGAGGCCACGACTATATACAGTGGCTTAGCCCCGCTCTGGTAATTACGGGGAAAACCCGTGTTGCATTGCTTTCTGCCCGGGTTGAACGAACAAACATCTCCAAACCATGATTACTTAAATAATAAGCAGATCGGCAGAATTATATTCAGCAGTATATACGCCGATATTAAATAATCAAAATTACTTTTAATCTCTGCTGGATAGTGCGGATTGGTTAGTTCAAAAATAGAGTGAATTGTTTTGGAGACTGCGTTTTCACTTAAATAATGAATGTTGTTCAGTTGGTCAGCTGCCCGGTTTTCCATGCTGACTCTAGTTACACCACTGGATATACATTTTTCACCAAGGGTCATATGCGGTAAAATACACAAACAACCCGTCTATACGCTTAAAGGCTATAGTTTGCACACCCCTGGCATTAAGGTTTCAGGGATCCAATGAAATAAGGATGACGAAGTAGTAATTGTGATGATAGGAAATGCAGGGTGGCAAGAATCGGATAAACAGTTGATGTAAGATTGGAAATTAGTTGTCATGTGGAGGTCTTGGCGTCTGGTGTTAATTGCCATTTGCCATCTTGCGGTGATAAATCATAATCATTCTACCATTATCCCGCGTGTGGCAGGGTCGGGTCTGCAAGTTTTGGCTCTCAACTCCTGCTTATTACCCACCAAGTTCCCATCCACCCCTCACACCCTATCATATTCATTCCTACATCCTGTTCCTACATCTGCTAGCTCTTCTTCTGTCCCAGGTGGTTCCATACCACCTGAATCTATTTTCTCCCACCCTGAAACTAACCCTAATATCCTATTTCAGCCTGGTCTCTACATCTCACCCATTTACCGCAGCATTTGAATTTCAGCTACCCTCATTGGTGTATTGGATTTTTCTCACTGCACAACACTGGTCCCTGCAAATTCATCATCATCATCTCACCCTTCTCCCGCCTGAGGCAGGGTCGGGCCCTGCAAATTACTGTATTTATTCTAATAAACGGGGCACCATTTATGTCATTTAAAAGGTTTTTTTGTTGCGCCGTTTATTGGAGGGCACTGTTTATTAGAGTGCTGTTTATATTTCAGTGCCGTTAATAAGACACCCGCACATACAACCCAGCCAATATTCCTGTGGGTTCCAGACGCCTGGCTAAGGTGCCCCCAGTCATTGCATGTTCAGTGGAGCCACATACCCGACCCTGCCACAGGCGGGATTAGGGTATGATGATGATAAATTCAGTACCTTTAATAAGCAGTGCGCCCTTTATTAGAGGGCGCTGTTAATTAGAATAAATGCGGTAGTTAGCCTATCCGCTGCCGTGTAGAATTGCCCCTTTAACTTTTTCGGGGTTCTCCGATCACCAAGGACTCTACCTGCCTGTCTGCACTTCAACCACCCTACATTGATAGTATGGGTCACATCGGAATCTATTTCTACATTGCTGTGGAACACATCCTAAGTACTTCTGCATCTTTTTTTTTTTCACTACCTCACCTCCACTGCGTGCGTCATTGTTTTTGTGGACTTCACCATTGAGAAAGCTACTTGCAGGGATAAATCATTTTAAAATCTTGATTACTCTAAATTTGAAGGAATTCAGAGGCGTTTGGAGGGCAATGCAAGTTTAGTTATATATGTCGGCTCCACTGTAGCAGACTGGCCCTTGAGTGTTCTTATTCCGAGCAGGAGTTGAAATTACCTGTGGTGTGTTAATAAAGAATAGTCTTTTATTACACCATTAATGTATACAAACCCATTTTCCCTTGTTGACACTTCGAAGACACTTCACTTTTTTTTCTAAAAACAAAAATATTTTCGAACATAATTTAGATCCTCTGAAAAAAGGGGTACTGGGGCTCTACTTAACACTGTAATTTCCTTCTTTTCTCCTGGTGGTGAGTGGGCGAGTGAATTAATGTTATAAATTACAACATGGTGAGTATTACTAAGGTATAAAAACACTATTCATTAGTCACAAATGAATGGTTTCATCCGCGCGTTTTCCCCCTGACTGGTGAATCCAAACTTAGAATGCCATCTATAGGCACTCAAACTTTAGTGAATCATATTATCCCGATAAGAGTGCAAAATGAATTTATTCACAGCCCTTGAGAGAAGGATTTTCACCATTTTAGCATTGCCAAATTTCAAGAATGCGAATTCTGTTGTCATTCTTGATCGTGTGAGCGCCTTTCACCAGTCTGGTGTCAGTCACTGCTTGGACAGCAATGGAAATACATGCGTTTTAACCCCTCCCCAGTCTCTGGGACTTAGTGCTGGTTTTACCACTATGCTCAGTAGGCTGAAGCCTATAGTGTCAACATTTAGCGGGCTTCAAAACTTAAGAAACAGGCTTGAAAAAGGCCTGAAAATTGAAATAGCCTAGGGCCTCTCAATATCTAAATCCGGCACTGCCTGCAACAACGCCTGTACAACTGTTGGAACCAGAGAAAGACTTATACGAGTACAATACATGTGAAACAATATGTGGGAGGGCTCCCTTCTGTTTTGGGCAAAAGCTGGGTCACCGGAGAAGAAACAGAGGATGGCAAAGATCACAGGTGGAGAGGAGGGCTGTAGTGATAAAGTGGAGGACGTCAGGCATGTGATATTGGCATGTCCAGTGCTGGATCACTGCAGGGGAGGGTTGTGGAACCACCACATTGGAAGAGGCTCAGGGGTCGTGGGTGTTGGGGTGGAGCGGCTGGAATAGGTGAAAAAGGCAAAGGTGTTGCCTGGGTGCTGGTGGAGATCTAGGCTTATGGGTCTAGCATGTGAAATCTCATTAGCAAGGTATCTTCTTCATGCAATGTACAGTATCTTGCTTTGTCAAAAATGGCTTCACCCCAGTTGGGGCATTGAGGGTGGAGTAATTGCTGCATTGCTCCCCATATGGATCCGTCCCTGGTCCAACGTTGCCTTTTACCACTTATTGCTAAACCTATTATAATTGCAATACAAGCTTTTTCCTTATTGCAATCCATCGTTTTTTTGCGCAATCAGGGTTTTTGAGGAGACTGATGGTCATTCTGACTGATGGTGTAATGTCATCCATCAATCCATCAGTTTGGCACCAGTCTATTGTTGATCAAGATCATGGACTGAACTGATGCCAGACTGAGCGTGTAACCCCCGCTTATCACCCACTTTAGAGTTGTCACCAGCAGAATCGGAGGTTGTGGTTTTGACTATCAACAGCAATATACAGAGGCTCAACACTCCCCCCCCCCAACAATCCCTCAGCAATCCCCCCTCCAACAATCCCTTCGTGGGATTAAATTCTACTTTTAAATATTTGGGATGCATAAAATTTGAATAATTATATATACACAAGTTTCCAGACATATGATGCTAGCTTGAAATGCCTTGTTGCTATAACTTGGCGAGGTCATGCAGTTGGCTTCCATTTGCATTTCAAATCAGTGTCAATCCAGAACTTGATCTAGAGCCTGATTACTTTGTTCATTGCTACTTCAAATATGTCTTCATCCTTAATTTAACCTTTCTTCATATTCTTAAGTTGGTCGGCTTCAGGCATATTGCCAACATGCTTATATGGGCATCCTCTTTTTCTTTTATCCTGGTATTCATTCCCGTGAATTTGGCACCTATTCATCCGAGAAGAAACTGGGCCAAAAACGGCAATGTTCTACAAATAGCAAAATTACGTTATTTGGAGGAAAGATAAGGCCTTGGTGACTTTGTTTCCAAATCTGTGTGATGACGTAATAATTACCAGTTGAGAGAATGAGCTATCGTCCCGTTTGTAGCATCTGGAGAGTGTATGTTAGGGAAAACATATAGCATCTTATAATCTTTCTCTTCTAGAGCGACCACCTGATTTGGTACCTTATCAGCGAGGGCTCTGACGTCTCTCATTTTTGGTTGAGAAACTTGGGACTAGAACAGCAGCAGATTTCAGTAGTGAATGGCTTTTGCACCTTGACATGGATAAGGCAAACAACAAGGATGTGAATCCCGGATTGCAGCTTCGCCGAATGGGTGGTAAGAGGGCAGAGGCGTCTCCTCCCCTGGCCCTAGATGTAGAATCAACTGCACCGTCGAGCAATCGTTTGGTGACTACACCATCGTCTTCCTCGTCGTCATCTTCTGACAATCACTTTAATGGATTTCGGTTCCACTTCCCTGGATTTGTGAAGCGACATCAGCGTTCCAACAGAAGGTGCAATACTGGTGTGGGTCTTGACAGGTGTGATGACGGAAATGATGACGACGACTATGCATCTTCATCTTCGTCCTCTTCGGTGATATTTTCGCCCGGAGACAGGAGTAGTTGGAGAAGTTCTGCAAGATTAAGATCGGGACATAAGGCTGCTACTCGGAAGTAAGTCTGCGGTCATATAATTTGGTTTTGTGAGAATGTTTATTTGATGTGGGTTGGTAAGGGCTTTAATTGAAACCGGAGTAGATGTACACTGTTTTATATTTATTTAGCCATCTCAGGTTGGTGTTGGGAATTTAATGGAAATGAGAAACATTGGGACATCTTAAAGACTGAAGAAACACTACTTCTCTTGATACTAAAATAAGCTGCTGTATACGGTGTGCATATTACAGTAATTTGAAGCGAGGATGTGTCTTTCTTGGGATCTATTAACAGATTTAAGGGCATACTTTTACGTAGGCGTGACGTTACCAATAGCAGAGTACGAAGTTGTCAAATTTCTCAACCAGCAATTTCAAATCATTTCCTTCGCTGTGAATGGAGGTTGTTGTCGTTCTATGGCAGTTTGTTGTTTGGGTAGTAATACTACTAACCAGAAAGCGATAAAAATCACGGACGTGATGTTGAGTTATCATAACAGATTCTTCACCAGGGTTAGGTATGACCTAATATCGTTATTTAAGGGCTGTGAAGGGAGTCCCTCGTGTCAACTTTCTCGTCTGCTAGCCTACTGCGTTATTTGTTTTTCCAATTTGTGATTGTGTTTCTGTCTCTTATATTTTTTTCCGGTGTATTTTGACCTCGTATTTATCAAACCCTTTTATGGTTTGGAAACAGTTTTTGATGCTGGTTAAATGAGAAGAATGTTAATAAAACATTTCTAATACAAAGACGACGTATTAGAATTAAAACCCAATTATATTGATTGACTCCTTCTTATTTTAGCATCGTTATCTAACATTTTTTGTATTTTGCATAAAATTCTTGTCATATATGAATGGCACGTCCTAATGCGTGTTTGTTTGTTCTCACGTCTGATTATTTCGTACTAGAGTGATATCCAGTTTTTGATAAAAGGTAGATCGCAATTTATTGCCAGTTATCAGAGTTTAAAACTTGACAGAGGCCGTAAAAAAATAAATAAGAGAGTAGAGAAGGTTATTTTAGGAGCAAGTGTTGAGTGCACTTTCATTATAGACTAACAATTAGCGAAGAGGATGTTAAGGGGGACTCTTATTGGTGCATTCGGTTGTTGAAGGCTGCCCTCTGCAATTACTTTGTGCCATGGAATACGGCAAACAGTTTTCACTTGCCCATGGTACGCAGTTTAAGAGGACTGAGACGAAGTTTCAACATTGTAAAAGTAGTTTTAGGACTTTGAAGTTTAATGATTACGCATTAAAATATTTTCGTGTTGTTGCAGTTCTTTTCCAACAATGAAGCGAATGAAAAGCCTTCTCAAGCATCATAAGGCCCCATTACGTTCAACAAAGAAATTACGATTGGATTGTGAGGAATTTAGTGGCGAGGATGAAGATTCTTCCATCCATCCAGTGCTCCATAAAGACTCCAAACCACTTACAACGTCAACTGAGCGTGATACCTGCTCGTTGCCACATACAGAATTGGCATCAGATATATGCATCATTGATGATGGTTTATCTGCAATCATTCGACAGATGTTTAAAGAGAATGACCACAGTCATAATAATGGTACTTGTGAAGGAAATAAGTGCTCTGCAGCCACTGGAAACGCGAAGTCTATTTTGGACCGCAAACAGTTTTCTGATAACCAAAGTTCGTTAACGAATGGCATGAGAAGCCGTGATGTTCCTAATAAAGAGAGGAGAGGTGAGGCAGTATTTGATGGTAACAGAGTCTTTGAGAATGTCGATCGACCAGGACAGTCCTTGCAGAATGAAGGTGGTAATTACCCACGCACTGAAGTTGCGCCCTGCGGCGTCACCGAGAATGAAATTGAAGGGGCCTTTAATTGTCATTGTCAGTTCTGTAAAGGTCGTAGGAAATGTAAGCAGACCTCGAGATCTCCTAGTGACTTCGTGCCTTCAAAATTGCCGTCTAAAAAGGCCAGTAGAATGGAGTGTGTCGTACTTAGAGAAGGCCAAGACGATACCAATCGCGATCCCAGAAGGTCATTCGTAAAAGCAGCATACCCTTCAAGACAGCAAGAGGAAGAGTGTCAAAGGGAAAGTTGGTATAATGGCCACGTGCGGAATAATATTCCTTTTAGCAACCATTCTCGTTGCCACTACATATCCCCCAAGCAAAGGAGATCAAAACGACAAAACTGTTCACGCAATGTGTTTGGTTTCGTCGAGACGAGCAGCAGTAGCAGCGAAAAAGACGAAACAGATGACGACATCTGTGTGGTTAGACCGACTGCTAGCGCGTCTTGCAGTGGAAGCCCTACGTCTAGGAAGCTGAAAGTGATGAAACACAGGCCTTTGAAACGAAATCTGTACAATTCAACGCTACCAAAGGAAAACGTGTGGCAACACCCTTCTTCAAGTAGACTACAGGATTACCAAGATGATGTTGAAGTCGTTCCAGAAACTCCTGTTAGCCAACGTCGACGCCGTTGCAATTTTCGAATTGAAAGTGACTCTAGCAGTAGTGAAAGCTTTGAACCAAACAACATTCCAAAACAGAAATCAAGTTTCGATTCCAGTCCAGTGTTTGGGAACCATTCAAAATTTGAGTTTCATGAGTCGCCATCAAACGACTCGATGAACTTGAACCCGCAAACTTCGGAGATGGTAACGTCTTCACCACCTGTAGACTGTCAAATCCAAGACACGTCGCCACGTACGTTATTAAAATGTAGTGTACTGAAATGTGTTATTATGTTAAGTAGTCTGTTTGTTTATTTAGTAAATAACGCATGTGTCATGGATGAAGTGAAACGAAGTAGGCAGATGGAGTTGGATGAAGCCTATGCTAGGGCGTTGCAGGTGAGTGCAGTGAAAGAGGATGAGAAGCAGTCGACCACCCTGTTAATTAATTATGTAATATTTTTAAAGGCGCAGCTAAATTCTGAGGGATTTCAATCTGGATGTAATAGTAACGAAATGTCAACAGTAAATCGAAATAGTGATGCAATTGGACGTCACTTGTCATCTGAGACAGACAGACCTATTAAATTAAGGGACAATTCTTCAATGAAGAAGCTTCAGGAACCACACAAGTCAAACGATAGAGTAAGTCGTTATGACTCGTTTTGAACCTTGTGGTGCAACTATTACTAGGTGCCATTGCTAGCATGTAGACCATACAAATGTTCGAAATGGTGATTTGTGATTTCCTTTCTTTAGCTGAATGCTCACAGACATTGCAAAAGCGATTTTGAGATGAATGGTAGCCGTGGTAATAGGAGGAACCCATTGGGTATAGATGAGATGTCCTTTGGAATGCCACCTAGCTCTCCATCGCAAACCCGATCCCACCGTTCCTCTTCGTGCCGTTCTTCGAATCAGCCTGTTGGTGTAGAAAGTCGAGAACGATGTCCCGTCGGACGACAATGTGGTTGCATTGGCTGTAGTTCAGACGCTGATCTTTTCTCAATGACAGAAAGGTTAGATGATGATGATGACAACAACAACACGTATTTTGTTTTACGCCCACTTTTGGTAAAATACAATGCATTTTTAAGATAGCTTGTCTACTTGGCATGAATTGTAATGTTGAGTTGGTTTGCAATAGAATGAACGTCGTAGATCTGGCAGCCGATCACAATTAGGACGACGTGTCTCAAGAAGCGTGCATGCACCTGACTTGGGCAATGAACCTGAGGTAATTAGTTTGATTTGGTTTATAAGAAAGTGTTTATAAATTCAGTTTACTAGGGTTCACTAGTAATTTTGTATTTAGATTTTGGGGGTGCCAAGCATCTTAGGAGGAACATCGCAAAGTCAGCCTTCGGTTGCTAGAAGCTGGTCAAATGATGTTAATGGGAGAGGAGCGAGGCGGGGACTTAGAATGCCTGGAACCTTTAGAAGTTCATCAACTGACAGAACTCTAACTAGCTCTTTTAACTCTCGGGAAAGTCCTGAAGGCTCTCGGTCAAATGATGAAGACGCACCATCAGCATCTAGGCGGTTAAGTTTTCCTTTGCACTTGAGATTGTCAGATGATATAAACTTTGACCGAGACCTTAATTCTTCCACAGCTCGTATGTAGTATTTCAACCTTTCGAAATTTTAAGGGAACTATATGTACTGATATGTAATGTATTTCAGTTCCATCACCTGGGGAGTTTGAAGCTGTAAATTCTGTCTTGCAGATGGAAATGGATGAGGCATATGCAAGAATGTTGCAGGTCAGCATGATGCTGATTTTATAGATATTTGTAGTTGCTCATGGCAATCGTCATTTTAATTCCAATGGTAATCTTTCTTACTTCTATAGGCGCAGTTCAATGCAGAAACCCAAATGCCCACTCTGTCAGAACCTGCCAGTTCGGTTACTGATCGTTCCTTAAGTGCTAACCAACGCGTGCCCCAGCCCAGAATGAGATCTGCTAATAGTATTTCTGGAAATCAACCTCAAGGCATCAGGCAAAGTGGACGGCGTACACCTACCCAGCAGCCCTTGGTAGTATTAATAGAATTTAATGACTGTGACGTTGGATAGCTATCCTAAGCAAGGTTTTTTTCTGCAGTTGAATCCTGCTAGGCACCGTACAAATATTGGCAGATTACGATATCCTGTTGAGGAAATTGGCGTCGAAAGGGCCCAATTTCCATCTGGTCTTGAAGAGCCAATACTAGCCTATCCAATTTCGCCTCGCCGTACTCGCTCCCAGACGCGCCGTATGCGGTCAACTTCTGGAATCTTGGGACATCAAGATAATTTCAGGAATCTCTTTGCTCCTGCAGCCTTTGGGATTGAAAGCGATGAGAGCGATTTAGATTACGAACTTCAAACTCTGGTTTCAAATGATGATGACTTTGATAATATGTATCTGCTCCTTGGTCCAATCCTGGTACTCTTACTTCGTTATACAATTGTAATTGATAACTGCTTTATAAGGTTGTCACTTTCTTTATTTCTGAATTGGAATATAGAGTCCATCTCGAAGACCTGGTGGTCGTGCACTGATTGGTCGACGTAATCAAAGAAGAGGACGCTCAATAGATACTGGAAATGACTATGAGGTTGGTTGCATTATGATTAATTTTTGAATTCATTGTAATTTTAGAATTGTTCATTGGTTTACTTAAAGGTATCACTTGTATCTACTAATTTTCAGTGTTTCTACTTGGAGGGGGGCGGGGGCAGGATCAGATTTGTAGTGATGCTTTTAAGATTGTGGGGTAGTCCAGCATTACTTTGAAACTGAGAGAGTGGTATTGATTTACTCTCGTGGTCGATGGCTTATCTCTTAACCTCCTAATCTAGTAATTTGACTGCTTGGAATATGCTTATCTTGATCTGTTGGATCAAAGTACCCATTTAGCCAAGTTTTATTTAACCTTTTAATTTTGAACTTACCTGCCTGCGAAATTTTCATGCATATGAGCTCAGGCAGACGGGAGTTGCCGAATAGTAAGGCACTTAATCATATTTGTCACATGTCGATGTTTCTTGCCATTCTTACGTGGAACCCAGCTTGTTTTACAGTGGGAGAAGAATATCGTTAAACCAATTATAAAGCTGTGAAAGCTTATCCATACAAAGATGCAGTTGTAACAAAAATACGCAGCTGTGAAGAATTTACTCGTTAGTCTTTTTGTTGTTGACCAAAATACTTAAGTTTTAATTAGATGTGTTTTCAACACGATTTTCAGTTTGCTAAGCGTTTTTGGTATCCTATCAGTGCACGTATAGGACATGTGTGTCTTGGGAGCTGGTAATCTGAAATGGTTGTATTCTTAACTGCTTTATAGGAAATGCTGGAATTAGATGATCGATTGGGTCATGTCTCTAAAGGTTTGACTAGGGGACAGATGAACAGACTTCCAACACATCCATTCAGGAAAGGCATCAAAAATGCTGAATCAGGTGGAAGCAATTGCCACATTTGCATGTCAGACTATGAGGAAGGAGAGATGTTACGCGTTTTGCCTTGTTTCCATGAGTTTCACATGCAGTGCATTGATAAATGGCTTTGGGTAAGCTGAAGTTATTTCAAAAGTTTATATTTATACAAGAGTTTTGTCTTTTACTATGTTGTGTAATTCCTCTTGCAGGAAAAGGATACTTGTCCCGTATGTCGTTTAAATGTTGTTGCCAATTGACGACAATGAATGCTTAAAAAGTATGCTTTTAGAGTGGTCATCATAGGTTTTGGTGCTGTACTGTCGAAATCGTGTTTGAGAAAACGAGTGACAGAGTAGAGTAAAACGAAGATGGTCAAGTTGGTTGTTGACCTGAACGAATGCATTCTTATTAAATTGTTGTACAGAATGTTTTAATTTTTGTGAAGGATTTCAAAAGCCGATTTCTAATAGCTTTCGAAGCTTAATTCCAATTAAGTTAAGAGCCTCTAAGGCGCAGGAATTCCCTGATGTTCTTGACCAGTGGATCTGTCTTTGTTGATGCATAGGTTTTATTGGTATCTCCTGGGTCTTTTTAGTGGAATTATGTCTGTGCATGAACCGAAATGTGGGAACGACTGCTGTTTGCATCAGCATCACTTAATGTAGGAGTAATAAATGGAAACGATATAAATTTCTTTCATTTACTTCTTGAGCATAAAGAATAGTCTTAATTCATTCCTGTATTACATCACCTGGGATGTGTCCATTTAAGCACAGTGAAAGATTACACAGTGAAACTATTGGAGTTGTGGTAAGTTTTCATTCTTCCTAGTTTCTGTCATATTTTTTTGTTAGCTATTCTTTCTGCTGCCACATCACAAGTTACTGCAAGTCTGCAATACTATTTTTAACGTGCTCAGAACTTCATATTGCTTTGTTTGTGACTTACTAGTTCCCGATTTTCAGGTGTTGCATTCACTAGGTAGGTGAATTCTTTGAGATAAGAGGGTTTTATGATAGCAGTCGATTTATTGAAGCATAGTTCAGTCGTCATCGTCAAACTGTATGTCACAGAACCCAGGATTAATACAACGAAACCATGGCACAAACTTATGGAAAAGGCTGTGCTTGGGAGACGACACTAAATCATCATTCCTGTTTGCAATGGCGTACCAAAGGTATGCTGCGCCCTCTAGGACCCACTAAACTTAATGTGAATCACATTTTTACTCCCTGTCTTTTGTGCCTGGGGACAGTCGGTGTCGTGCCTCAACAAACAACGATAAATAAGCACAACTGACGATAAATAAGCAGTGGGGTTGCAGTTTTTGTTCTTTGAGCTGGCTGAAAAACAACTCTGTGCAATATATCATCCTTGTGCACATTCAGGAGGACAAGATGGGTACTCGGGTCCCTGCCATAGGTGGGAAGAGGGTTAGGAATTAATTTTTTTCGTCTAACAAATACCCTTAAAAGAAATGCGCAATCTAGAACAGTCGTCAAATAATATTTAAATTATTGCCACTTTTCATGCCCTCCTGCCCCACTGTGTGCAGCGTAGTGACTGTGCAGACTCTGCGTTAGAACTAAGCAGTTGATGGGGATCTAATGACCATTGTTGTTGAAGGGCCTTAAAATACCAACAAATGATTTAATCAATTGGGGCTGGCTAATTGGGACTTTCTGCTCATCCTAAAGAAGCCAACCCACTTCGGTCCAGTATTGAACCTGGAACTACTGCTGCAGTAAATAGAGCTCACTACCTAAATGAATTGTGATTTATATAAACAAACCTACACATTGGAATAAAAAATCTCTAGCACATGGCTGTACGACAAAAAGCTGGAAGCTAGTAAAGCCCACATGAGAAAATCCAGAAAATGCAAGACCTGGTGATGCAAGATAAGGGGGTAAATTGTTTTAGATAACCTTCTGCATTTGGAAAAGTAGCAGAAAAAAATCAACTGAAATGTAATTTAGAATGAATATTACATCGAAAAAACAAAGAATCCATGGAGGATCTCACTGGAAACGTTATTAACTAGAGGTAGTTCCAAATACAGGTATGACAATCCAACATTTCATCTCGCACTTCTTTGAAGCTTGATTAAATAAATTCCGCGTGGTGAAATATTAATTTGTCAAGAGTTCAATGTAGCTACATACCTGAAGATGAAGGCTACATAGAAAAAATTTCCGATTTTTGAAGCTAGATATAGAAAATACCACATTTTTAGGACATAAAATAAATGCAATCAGAACATGTAATCTTAACTGCAAAATAAAGGTTACAATGTGGCTTATGTTGCACAAAACCAGTGCAGACACCTTTAAATCAGCTAGGGCATGGTGCAGGAGGGTATTCAGGGTCCAGTACAACCACAGATTTTTTTCTGTTGGACACTTTCATTTTTCTGGGAAAAGCGGTTCCTGGTGACTGAGGGGGCGCATGCCCTGCGATGTCTGTGGGCCACCCCACACTGGTGAAGTGGCTCACAGCCATTGAGGACTAGGGTTCCGACCTACAGTCTATAATACGTCACTTTGGCTGTAGTTTCCAGGGAAAGCTGGCAGATACCCAGTTTGGTTGACTGATCAGGGGCGCATAGGTCTATGACCCCTCCCCCATGGTTACTGTGAGTAGACTGGCAGTCAACCCCGATGCCATTGGCCTCGTACTCCAGGATTATGCCATCCTTGTGGTTACCTACCTGAGCAACCTTGGCAACCTAAATGGGCGTCCCTTCGTTGGGCCCTGTGGTGGGTGAGGACTGTGGGCAGGGAATTGTAAATACTCCATAGTATGGTGGGAAGTCAGAGGCTGGGAGCCTCATCAAAAACCCACCCCTTTGTCTTCTTGTGTGCCTGTGACTTGTTCTTGTGCTAAGCCATAAGATGGTGGGCTTGGTCCCACCCAGTTGAGTGGGCCAGATGGCTACTGAGCTTATAGAGAAGAGTTCTGCTCCAAATAAGAGGCTGCATTCCCCAGGAAGCCAACTGGGTCAGGGAATGCATCTGTGGCTTCTACTGCATCAGCACCTGCCCTTAACAAAAGGCAATGGCCTCTTAGCCTTCCTATCCCCCTGGTTTCTTTCGATATCTGGGGAGGATGGTGCAGCTTTGGGGAAGACGCCACCCTTCCTTATCACCAAAGCCATGAAGGGCATTGCTGGTGACGTGACTTTGGTCAGGAAACTGTGCAATGGCACCTTATTGGTGGAGGCATTGTTGAAAATGTGGAAGCTTGGTGACTTCCGCATGGTAGTCGAACCCCATTGCACCTTAAACATCAGTAGAGGTGTGGTTGTGTTGTCCCAACCTATGTGGGGAGTAAGAGGAGAAAATGGTGGAGGAGCTCAGGGACCAGGGCGTGGTGCCCATCTGCTGGACCTTGGTTTGATGGGATGGAGAATCCCACCCCTCTGACACCTTGATGCTGACCTTACCTGTACATCCATTCATACCGAGCCCACTTTGTTGCTTGAAGGTCCAGTGATATGGCCATAGCCAGAATTCCTGCTCTGCCAAGGCCATGTGTGGCACTTGTGGCCAGGGAGACCACTCCCTGTGAGCCATGTAAGACTGCACCTTGTTTCATCAACTGTTGTGCTCTGGTATGTATTTTGATGTCTAAACGTTTATTAAAAACTAAATGATAGAGCATAGAGAATAACTCTAATAGCATATCCAGGTTCAAGCGTGGTTGTACATGGTTATAGAAGAAAAATAGGCAAAGTGTCCATTGTATTAGTGTTTTCCTGACCCAGGAATCATTATCAATTGATAACAATTTCTTTTTTACCTTTTATTACAAACAAATTTCATATATCAGTAAAACAATAGCAATTATACTAATAAATCAATAATATTAATTACATAGAAGTAAGACTTAGTTAAAATCTGGATCCATCTACCTAACACATAATAATAAGCATATTCTGTTTTCATTAGTACAAGCAATCTGATAGCATCATTCATGAACTACTAAAGTTCAATGATATATAGTGGCAAAAGCAATACATTAAAAAAAAAAAAAAACAATTGAACAATTCTAATGGTACTTTACACACAAGAGTAAAATTGCAGAGGTCTGACATCTAATGTCAGACACTTCTCTATAATGTATTTACACACTAACTAAGATGAGATGTCTGACACTTGGACACCTACTGTCAGAGATCCAAAATTAAAAAGTATCAGACAGAAGTGTATAAGTCTTTACACACTCAAAGGGCTGTTAGCTACACACTATCAAATCGTTTGTGCATGGATGTTCAAACATATACTGGGATGTCTAGGATGAAAAGAATTGCAGCTGCTGTTGCCGTAATTTTACTAGTTAAAAAATGAGAACTAAAAGAAAACGGTTGTGAGTTCAAAAATGGATTCAAAGAAGACATTTTTTCCAAAACTAATGAGGGAATTACACAGTGAAGATACAATACGTTATACCAATTTTCTTCATATGTCGCCTACTGACTTTGACTTTCCTTTGGAAAGGATTTCAGCAAAAATTACATAAAAAGACACTCACATGCATAAGGAAATTCCACCTCCTGAAAGACTTGTTGTTACATTAAGATCTATGGCAACAGGTATTTTTAATTACAATTTTAATATTTTATTCATAGTACAGTGTGTTTAAAATATGATAATAGAACACTTTTAGGAGACAGTTTTCAATCATTAAGCTATTTGTTCCATATTCCAACATCTACTATTTCACAGATTATCCCCGAGTGTTGCAAAGCTATATACCATAATTATTCTAATAAACGGCGCCCTCCAATAACCGGTACACCTTTCAGCTAAAAAAAATAATAAACAGTGCCCTCTAATAAACGGCGTGCCATTTATTTCAAAACTGTCTGGAAGTGATCATGCAAGTTAACTTGAATTTTTTTAATGATTAACCTCTTTAATGCTACACAGGGGTACTGGTATCATCATCCCGCCCTTATCCAGCCTGTGGCAGGGCTGGGTGCGTGGGTCCATTGAACATGCTATGACTGGGTACACCCCAGCCAGGCGTCTGGAACCCACAGGAATATTGGCTGGTTGTCTGTGTGGGGATGCCGGCCTACCACACTGTTCCAACACCACATTTTACAACCAAAATATAAATTTTGGCAGGTAAAGTAATGCTTTGTCAGTTTTAATACTGCATGGTGTTTGACCTATTGCACAACAACTATACTGCAATAAGGAATCAGGCTCATGCCTGAACAGAGGTACTGGTGTACCCCAGGGTTTTTCTTCTTCCTCTCTGTTCTGTGGGTGACCCTGGTGCACTGTATTTTCACATGATAGGTTGAACTTCCTAATAAGTCACAGTTGTGTAAACTAAGCTTTAGTGCAGATATTGTTGAAAGAAAAGTTTCAAAGAGAAAGTATTCTTTAGCATTTAAATTGTTGGCAATTTCTGCAGTTGATAATGATAGTAATCATCCTGTGGCTAAACCTCTACAGTTATCTGAATCTAGGGTGAGGATTTAAATTTTAAATGAACCATTGATTATTTTTCTCAATTTCATTTTGCCAATAAATTCAGATGCGAGAGTGACATCAGCAAAAATAAAATTAATGAAATTAAGTTGTCTGGCTAAAAAGTTTCCATTTATAAATTGAAAAAAAAAAAATAAATGGCGCCCTCGAATAAATGATGCAACAAAAAGGCCATTGAAAAAATAAACGGCACACTGTTTATTTTTTTATTTTATGGTATGATGTCTTGAAGGATGATTACCTAAAGGTTAGTAACATCATTCATGTTACTTGCATTTTGGTCATTGATTGAATTTACTGTAGCATATGCATGTTCAGTAATTCCACCAAAATGCAAAGGGGATACCTCATAATATGCATTTGATACTGATGAACTTGATATGACAGATTGTGAGCATGAAGATTCTGTATAGTTCTTAGTTGCCAATAATGCTTCTTCATTAACTTGAACAATAACTTTTGAATTTCAAGTCTTAATTTTTTTTGTAATTGTTTTGAAGACAACTCTCACAGCTCTGTTGCTGCAAAGTCTCCAAATACTTTAAATTCATCATCCACTACATCACTGCTTAGTACTGATAAAGCTTTTTCTAAGGCAGCATCTTCAAACTAACTTTGGCATTTTTGAGCCCATTTCTTCTTCATTATGTCAGTAATTGGCAATTCTTTTAACAAGTGATTCTGTTGGTGAGTTGCTTGTTCATTGCCAACTTCATGTTCCTCTGCTACAGTAGATTTTTCATGTAGTGCTGGTAAAACCTTCAACATAAATAATTATGCTCTTAATTTTTAGATCCCAAATTCTTTTGAAGAATGGAATTTATGTGCAAATGCATTTCAGGAAAAATGGAATTTCCATGTTGCATTGGGGCACTTGATGGGAAACATATTTGCATAAAGGCACCAAAAAATAGTGGAAGTCTCTTTTACAATTATAAAGGAACTTACAGTGTTGTGCTTATGGCTTTAGTGGGAGGCAATTACCAATTTTTATATATAGATGTAGGGAGCTATGGTTTTTATATATAGATGTAGGCAATTATCTAGGTTGTTAGAAGGTAACTGCATAAATATCCCTGGACCAAAAGCACTGCTAAGTAGCAATAAACTTGTACCACATGTTATTGTGGCTGATGATGCCTTTGCACTGAAATCTTACATTATGAAACCCTTTCCCTATAAAAACCAGCCTGGTCCAAATTGTGTATTCAATTATAGACTAAGTAGGGCAAGAAGAGTTGTTGAAAATGCTTTTGGGCTAATTTCAGCAAGGATTTGTGTTAAGAAAGCCTATAGAGCTCTGTCCCGAGAAAGTAGCTTTGTTGGTGTCATCAATATGTGTATTACATAATTTTCTTTTGGAAAGAAATTCTACAGTGTATGCTCCACATGGGATATTTGACATGGAATGTGAGGGAATTATTGAGCCAGGAGCATGGCAAAATGATGGGCCAAATGCTAATTTACTTCCACTACAGCCATCAACTTCTAAAGAAATCAGAGAAGACTTTAAAGAATACTTTATTTCAGCATGTGGGGAAATACCTTGGCAGTATAAATATATATAGTAAAATGATCAAAGATTGAGTTAAGTTACTAAAGATTAAGTTAATAAAGTAATTAAAAACTTGCCTCCATATTTGATACTGTGTTGCTTGGCATTCCAATTAGAAATTTTAATAATTCAAAATATTCCCATTTACTTTCATATGATTTTGCTGCTTGACCACTTTTTGATTTTGTAATTTTTCTCACTTCTGATTGCAGTTGACTATGGAGATAATGAAGTTTTGGTTTATTTCTTCTTCACTTGTTTGTAGATTTCCTACCAAACTTTTATTGCTTTGCCTTTTTATTTCTGTCCCTATAATCCTGTCTTCCAACATCCCATAAGACTGGTAGGTCTTCAAACATACTGATTTATTTCAATATCTCTTCTCTTTTCCATATGTGTTTTTCTTCATGTGAAGACATTTTTGCATGAATTTTGCCCATGAAAGTCTCCAGACACTCAAAAAAATTTCCAATTTGCTGAATCCCCAACAGTACTCTCTGACACTAAAATCTGACCTTTTTACACTAACCCTCTGACTCACTTTTATTACTTTTGGACACTAAAGTTGCAAGTGTCCAACAGAAGTGTCTTTCTAATTTACACATGGAGATCAAATTTCAGATACATATATTGCCCTCCAGCTAAACTTACTACACAAAAGTGCCATGTGTAGAACTACCATTAGTCAGACCTTTTCCTATTGTGAACTGAAAAAGTAATAGATCGATTTACAGAGTTTTTATTCCATAGTATTCTTTGATTTTTCTCCCTCATAATGCTAAACATGAATTTTTTCCTTTTCTTTTTGTAATTAAAAATTTTAAAGAAGCTTTTATTAATTTTCTCCATCCTAGGTACTAGAAGAGGAGTGAATGAGGAAATTGTATGCATTTCCTACCTTTCAGGGGTAACATTGGTTGACTTGGCTCTGGTGACATGACTGATGGTTTTCCTTATGAACTGGAAAATTGCATCTTCTCATCCTACAGTACTTGCACAAGGAAATGTAATACCAGTAGTTGCATGGATTACATATGTAGTCCAGTGTATTTCCATTAAAGTTTGGCAAAATTTCTTTATGGTTCATAATAATAATTTAAAAAATGATTAAATAAAGACGTTGTGGTACTTTTTGACACACTTTTCATAAAATTGCCTTTGAGTATGCCAAGAAATGTGTCAGTTGAAAGGCTGAGGTTTTGTAAGCTTCCTTACCACAAACAAAATTCATTTATTGGTTTTCTGTGGGCCAATATATTTGTAGTAAGATCAATGGAGCAATCAAATTCCAGGATAACATGCACACATAGTTTTGAAATTATATTACAGCTCTTGATGAAAATATATTAGGCCAAATAATTGGCCTATGTCTTAAATAATTATCATTACTTAAATAGTTGCAAGGCATACAATGGTAATCCAGTGGTGGGAAAAATGCTGAAACAAGAAAACTACAAACAGTATCGATAACAAACATGTAGGATATTTTCACTAAACACCACTGAGGAGGTACGGAAGAGCTGAAAAATGAAAGTGACCTAGTATGCAAGATATTTTAAAAAAATGACTAATGGATTATAATTGTAATCTGTGCAAGTACTGTAGTGTTAAATGATTAATTTTTCAATTCTCTTTGTTGAGTATTGTTTAACTTTTTCAAACAGGTTTTTACAGCACTTAAAGAGTGTGATTTTGCAGTTCATTTTGGCTCACTGGCAGTCAGCTGTTCAACATCACAAGTTTATAGATTTGTCATAATCCTCACACTTCTTGCAAAGTTCTTGATTTTTGTAGTTCACGTTTTTTCTTAAATTGTTTTCTCTTTGTATTTCAATGTTAGGCCTCTAGACCCTCCCCCCCCAAAAGAATAAAATGGCAACCTTACCTGTAGAGAGTCTCATATCACCACATTCCAGTCTACCATACACCTGCAAGAAGAAAACAAAAAACAATAAATTAGAAATAGGAAGAAAACAATTAATAATAAAAGCATTATAATTAAAAAAAAATGACCTGATTTTTTTACATGTCTATCACATACCCTAAACAAAAGATTCTCAAATAGGATTCCCCCAAAGGTACCAGAAACCTACAAAATAACAATGATAGAGGACAGGACCCCACATTTGGGACAATAGTAAGAAATACCACACACTCATGCACAAACAAACAAATACCAACCCCTGGGTCAGGTTCCCTGGTTAATTGCATTTGTGTTCAAAAATTACAAGATTATAAATACAAGTAGTAAATCAGTGAGTTGCTCACCAAAACCAGAGACTTTTTAAACTACAAACTTCTAGGACAACTACAAACTACAAGGACTTAATCAGCAAATTGAATTTTAAACAACAAAAAGACGAACAACATACCAAAATAGAAACCATCAATTCCCGAATGAAAAAATAAATTAGAAGCATCAACAACCTCACCATGCCAACGAGGGCAACGATAATACCGTAAAATCTCATGCAGTGCCTGCAGATTATATGCAAAACATAGGGTGATTTAAGGCAGACTATATGTGAGAGGGTGGACAATATATGAGTGCAGATTGTAAATGAAACCAAGGGTTATTAATTAAAACTGCACCTCATTTTCTGACCATTTATTAAACTGAACAACACAACTTTACACACAAAATTCTTATTTATATGATAATGAAATATACAGTGGAACCCTGTTATGTCGATGGCATAGGGGTTTGCTAAAAAGCATTGAGATAAGCAATGATCGAGATAACCAAACACCAATATGGCGGCAATGGTGTGGGTAAATAAAGGAGAATGTGCAATGCACATGAGTTTATACATACAACACATCTGCAGTGAACTACTACACCCCCTATTGTAGGCCATCATCATCATCTCACCCTTCTCCAGCCTGTGGCAGGGTCGGGTCTGTGGGTTCTAGTCCCCCACTCCCACCTATCTCCCACAAAGTCCCCCTCCACCCTGCATGCCACCATGTCCCTTTACACCACCTGCTCCCATGCACCCGCTATTGAAGGTGCAATGATGTTAATGGATAACATTCCATCCACAAGGTGACGATTTCTGGCACACACTGCAAGGTGGGGTCTGTGATGACCCCAAAAAGACTTTGATTTTCAAGAATTAAATGTTCAGATTAAGGGCATTATTATGGATATTGAATTAAATACCATCCATATAAAGCTTTAGCAATGAAAATAATTTGGAAACATGAAGACTTACCCCAAGAAGACAAGACATCATCATCACCATACCCTTATCCCACCTATGACAGGGTCAGATCTGCAGGGTCTAGTCCTCTCCTCCTGACTATCTCCCACCAGGTCCCTATCCACACCAGACACTACCATATCCCTATGGACATCCTGCTCCCATTTCTGCCTTAGTAACCAGTGTTTCTGACCAGCCAACCATGTTGGTACTAACTTGGGTTGCATTGCTTAACCAGAAATAAAATATGCTAATTACTTAGGAGACCTGCCAACTTCCCTAGATAGGTAAAGAAAACATCGAGGAACAGGTACTCAAAGGCTGGTTAAGATTGGAGAAAGTGGTACCTGTATAGACACAACTTTGTAGGTCTGGGGTCTGCCCAGACCCCCACCTTGTGGACGGAAGGTTAATACTGTATTCAAAAGCCAGCAGTCAAGGGGATTCCAGGATTGACATCCTTTGTCGAGTGGCAAATTTGACCCTTTTTGTGCTCGAGATATTAGGGGTCATCGACATAAGCGATCAGAAACTAATAGAACAAAGGGGGAATTTGGTGGTTCCACTTCAAAAACGTTGACTTAAAAGGGTTGTCAAGTTAACAGAGGTCGAGATAAGTGGGTTCCACTGTAAACTCTTTCACATTTCAATTTTCATATTCATATCTTCATGTTCATATTCATTTGATCCCATTGCCCCTACAAGTTGCACCACTGGCTACAGTAGGGATTTTAAAGTGTGGACTATATTTGAAACATACCCATCTCTAATGCGGACTATATTTGAGAGGCAGACTTTATGTGAGATTTTATGGTAATTCAAAATTGCCAATTACCAGAGGAATCAGCTGGAAGCAGCAGCCATCTTGCATCCTGGTGAATCCAACCAGTGCTGCCAGATGCCACACACCAGCAGTAGCACCAACGAGGTAGGGAAAATCGTTTTCCTTTCTTTTTTAATCCATATCCCTAAGATGGAGATTCCACCACCAAACCGAGGAAGAATAAAAAATATTGTTTGATAATTTTTCTTTTTCAGCTTAGATGACTAACCATTTAACCAGAGCCATAAAATTTTTACTGTTTTTTTATGTTATTTAGCAGGAGTAGGACAACTGATGATTTTCTGATTTGGGTTTTGTAAATGGATAATCCATTTGTAGGAATTGATGAGACTTCCAACATTGATGTTTGTTCAAATTTAATGTACTTTTTTGAATTATTGCTTGTTGCATTATTATAGGCCTTAGCTAAGGTGGGGATGTGAAATTATTCATTTTATTTATGACTAGCTGTGCCCAGCCATGCATTGCTGTGGCTCAGAAAAGAGAAGTGCACGTTTCTCCATCATCATCATCTCAACCTTCTCCAGCCCGTGGCTGGGTCAGGTCTGAGGAATGTGGCAAATTGTTTTGGACACACCACTTCTCATTTGATCCATGAAGTTAAGCAGCACAACCCCAGCTTGTACTGACATAGGTGGTGACTTGGGAAAACTGGGTACTGCTAATATCCAAAAATCGTTGCATCAGTGTAGTGTCTGTGTAGTCTCTGCATAAGAACTATGCTGTGGATGGGGCTCTAATGACCTTGTAGTTGAGGGGCCCTAAAACACCAACAAACAAACAACCAATGGGGTCTGTGGGTTCCAATCCTCCACCCCCCTATCTTCAACCAGGCCCCCATCCATCCTGCACACAAGCAATGTCCAAGCAATGTCCCACGTCTGTTTTGGTCTTCTCCTCCTGGAGCACCCAATCACCTGCAGTCCCAGGATGGACCAAATTAGTTCCTCCCCCTAACTCCTCCCCTTACTCCCCTAGTTCCTTGCCTGGATCTGTGGATTCTTCACCTCAACTCCAGCCTATCCCCCACCAGGTCCCTCGCCACCCCACATGTCTCCATGTACCTCTGCACAACCTGCTCCCACGTCCGTTTTGGTCTTCCCCTACCCCTGGTGTCCCCAATCACATGCATACCCATAATGAACCTAATTCATCTTCAGGCCCCCCTTTTCCATTGCCATGGAAAGAAAAATTATTTGGAATGAAGTAAAGCACATTAATTGCAGTGAAATAGAAGAAAGAAAGTTATAACAAATACATATAAATACAAATACATACTTTGTATGTGAATAATAAAATAATAATAATTTAAAATTGCAAAACATTAAAAAAAAGGAAAAAAACACGAACTAAAAGACAACAAAAAGAATACTAACAAAGTATTACAATTTCACGACAGACCAATTAACACAGCACAATTGCAGAGAAAAGTAATAACAATTAAACGATATAAACAAAGGAAAAAACTATACTCACAAAATGAACTATGGTAAATGACACGGGTAAATTCCAACTCAATGTCACACAAAATATTGAAATCATCAAATCAAAGTGAAAACAAATTGAAATTGGAAACATTGAAATGGAATAGGAAATGGAATATTAAAATAGAATATTGAAATAGAATATTAAATTAGTAAACGGAATATTAAATTGCATATTTGTAAATTAGAATAGCATATGTTGCTTTGACGTCCAATAGATGGCGTTTTACTAATTAGCATGTTTTTACCATTCTTTTACCTGTCACAGGTGTGACATCTACAGTGGATCAAAAAAGTATTGGCAAGAGGCGTTTTTTGTAATAAACTTGAAAAATAGTTAATGTAGCAGGAAAGTGAAATATACATTATGTTCACAATACCTTATTACAACATCGGTCAAAAATTCATTACTTTATATCAAGAGAGTTTTAAAATAAAAGAAAAAAAACTGAAAATCACAGGTTAAAAAAGTATTGGCAACCCTGAACTGTGTACATTTTGCAATGTTTTAAACATATTTAAATTAATATTATTTAAATGTAAGGACTTTAGACATGCTAAACAAGTATATTAGTTAGTGTTATTTCAATAGTTGATTAGATATGTTCAAAATGTCCAGCAAAACACGTGCACTGGCATTGGCTGGGAGAAAGAACATCATTTTGCAGAGAAAACAACGATTAACTTATAGACAAATTGGAGAAAACTTAAATATTAGTTTATTTACAGTAAGAAGTGTAATTAAAAAGTATAATGAAATGGGCTAAACTGAAAATGCACCAAGAAGTGGCCGTCCACATAAACTTTCTGAATGCGAGAGAAGAGAGGCAGTTAGAATTGTGAAGAACGAACCAAAAATGAGTGCTGCTGACATTGGTTAACACAATTGCAAAAGTTTCAGGGACTGTAGTGAATCCACAAACTGTAAGAAACATCCTACATCAAAGTCAGTATTTTGGAAGAGCAGCAAGGAAATAACCCTTCATATCTAAAGCTAACTAGCAAAAAAGACTCAAGTTTGCTATGGAATATTTAAATAAAGAAGAGGAATTTTGGAACAATGTGATTTTATCTGATGAGTCTAAGTTTAACATTTTTGGATCTGATGGAAGACAATATGTCTGGAGAAAGAAAAATCAAGAGGTCTTACAACAAAATCTACAGGCAACTGTCAAACATGGTGGTGGGCATGTTATGGTTTGGGGATGCATGTTATCCAAAGGCACAGGAAGTTTGCATTTTATTGAAGGCATAATGACAGCAGATGTGAACATTGATATTTTGCAGTGTAATTTAAATTCTACTGTTCAAAAGTTTGGGTTGGAAAGAACATTTCTGTTTCAGCAAGACAATGACCCCAAGCATACTGCCCAAAAAACTAAAGAATGGATGTTGTATTATGCACCTTGTTTGCTGAATTCACCACCACAAAGTCCAGATTTGAACCCGATTCAAAATTTGTGGACAAATTTAAATATCAATATTAGAAAAAGGAAAATTTCATCAAAAGAAACATTAAAAAATGCTCTGATAGAAGAGTGGGGCAAAATCTCTCCAGAAACAACAAAAACATTAGTAAATTCCATGCCAAAACTTTTACAGGCTGTGGTTGAAGCTAAAGGACTACACAGTAAATATTAAATTACATACACAATTAATTAAATGTATTTAAACAAATGTGCATTGTACTGTTGCCAATACTTTTTTGACCTGCAATTTTCAGTTTTTTTCTTTTATTTTAAAATTCTCTTGATATAAATAGATCAAATTTTGACAAACGTTGTAATAAAGTATTGTAAACATAATGTATATTTTACTTTTTTTCTGTATTAACTATTTTTCAAATTTATTACACAAAACACCTCTTGCCAATACTTTTTTGATCCACTGTATATATAATTGTTATATAAAAACCTGGATATAAAATCCATGGTGAAATCCATGGTGAAGATCTGCCACTTGTGATACATTATATTTTCTTAAGTATAGTTGTATTGCTATAGGAATTAGGAAAAGAGAAGGGAAAAACAAACACAGGGGCAGCCACACATTCTAAGAAGTTACCTGAATACAGTCAAACTCGGATATAACACACACCTTCAGGACTGCTCGTGTCTGTGTGTTATAACAGAAACAATGCTAAATAATGCCAAAGCTAGGTTAATGGAGCAGAAATATGCTAATTTCAAGATGTATTCAAAAAGGTGACCTAAAGACTTAAAGACACACACTTGCAGTCAACTGCAATTTTGCCAGATTCCACACTGCTGAGAATTTTATACTTTTATCATCGTCATCATCTCACCCCTCTCCCACCTAAGGCAGGGTTGGGTCTGTGGGTTCTAATCCTCCACTCCCACCTATCCCCATCAAGTCCCCTTCTTCCCCACATGCCACCATGTCCCTTTGCACCACCTGCACTCACATCTGTTTTGGTCTTCCTCGACCTCTGGTGCCACCAACTATCTGCAGTCCCACAATGGACCTAATGAGCAAACCTCTCCCCTCCTCATCACATACCCATACCACCTGAAAAGCTTCTCTCTCATCTTTTCTGCAATATTTCCACCCCGAAGCTACCTCTAATATTGTCATTTCTAATTCTGTCAGATCATGACACCCCACACATGTAACATAGCATTTGCATCTCAGCCACTTGCATTTGCCTTTCATGGGTCTTCCTAACAGCCCAACTAGGGTTTGTCGGTTTTGAAAACTGGTTTTCAACACACATTTGTGAATGAAGACTCTAAAACCGGATTTTTTTTATTAAAGTGTCGGTTTTCGTATAAACCATAAGCCCAACACTCTGAGCCATATAGCATAGCAGGCCTAATGACAGTTCTGTAAATTTTGCCCTTCATCTTTTTTGGAACCTGGCAGTCACACAGGACCCAACTTGCCTGTCTCCACTTCAGCCATTCTGCATTAACCCTATGGGCCACGTCAGAATCCATTTCCCCATTGCTATGGAAAACTGATCCTCAATAGCAAAACTCTTGCATCATATCACCTTACTTAAGCTATGGGGTATGCCTGTTAGTTGCATGTTATAGCTGTTTGTTATATCCATGGTCTCTTACACGTTGAAAGTTCTGTAGGGACCAAACCAGTTGTGTGTTATATGTAATATCCAAGTGTGTTATAGCCAATCAACTTCTATATACTTATACATTAGTGCTGGCTGGACTTTCCCTTTTGTGTGTTATAGGCCAAAAAGTGTTATAACCAGCAGAGGTGTGTTATAGTGAGGTTTGACTGTAATTACTTTTCCTTGTACATCCATGAAGGAACCAAAAAACCGTTGGGCAGGGGTAAAAATCCAAAGGACAGAAAGGGCATCAATATCTTGTATCTCTGAATTCTATCTCTCTTTTTCTTTATATAGCCTTGCTTTTGAACAATAAACAAATTTCCTGTCAAGTAGCCCAACCTGGGGGTGATAGCTATGTGTATTTTTGTTAGAATATAATTGGGTATAGTGTCACAGTGTTGGAAGAGTAAGTTTATAGTTTTTAGTCTTATGTAAAGAAGAACCTCATTGTTTAGTACAGGATTTGAATCACATTTCTAGTTTCCTTCCTTTCAGGAAATTGGTGACAGACATGTGGATTTAGTTTAATGTATACAAGGTTAGATTTCTTTATTGTGTTCTTTGTAAATTTTTTGGTATTTGTGAGGGTTGTGAGTGAGTTGGTGTAATTTTTGAATTGTTGGCTTGCCATGTATACTTGGGTCTCATGTGTACTACTATTTCTTTATTGTTTTTAGGAATTTGGAGGATGTTGAATTTACCAGGCATATTTGGTTAGTTATGCAAGCTCATATTTTGTAATTGTATATTTTTCATTTGTTTAAGGAATTCATGGTTCAAGTAGTTGGGGGTTGTATCTAGGCATGTGGGTGTTTGGCAGGAATGAAGGTCGGCCAATTGGTGATTGGTTATGGGTTTCAAGTTTGAAACATTTAGGGGTTGTGGGTGGCAGGGAGGATTGGCAGGATTGACAACCTAACACATCTGTAAGGACAACCACCCCACCTCTTCTCGGGATTGCTCAGGGTTGCAGGAACGTGCAATCCAGGAGTTGCATATCAAGAAGGGTATCAGATTTCTGGATATGTGGCAGCTGCTAGTCCTGCCAGGGACCCCCAGTCGGGGGGCGTGACCTATGCAGGTACTGGGAAGGCAGCTACTGTGTCGTCTGTCTGCACCCAGATGGACATGCTACTGCAACTCCCCCCTCTCATCCGTTTGTTGCCCACTTGGGCAGGTGGGGTCCTTGGGGGGGGGGCAGTCTGTGTGAGCATTGGTGGCCAAATGGACCCCAATCCCATTTCAGTGGCTTCTTCTGGCTACACCACCACCTCTGGCCCATTCCTATTATCAAAATGTTTATATTCATCATCATACCCTAAACTCTCCTGCAGCAAGGTAGGGTCTGTGGATTCTGGCCCTTCACTCCTGTCTATCTCCCACCAGATCCCCACCCACCCACACACTGTTATACCCTTACAGGCAACCTGCTCCCACGTCTGGTTTGGTCTACCCCTGTCCTGGGTGCTTCTGACCACCTGCATTCCTGAAATGGACCTGACGATTTCCTCCTCCCCTCTTCTCATGACTTGTCCATACCACCTCAACCTATCCTCCCTCATTTTTGGCGATGCCCACCATCCCCAGGCTACCTCTACTGTACTCAAGCTATGCTGTATGGATCACCCTACTTTCACAGCCTTGCAGTGGCCATTCGATCAACCAATTCGTGTCAACCATTTCATGTTCTGACTGCCAATTCGTTAGCAGTGGCAAGATATACTTGTAGAATGTTCCATGCATGCTCTCCTTTTCTGATTCTTACACGTTCTGTGCAGCTTGTTGATTCAATTTGATTGGCTTAATTTGAATAGTTGTTCGTTCTGTCATTTTGAAATGACAGAATTTCAGTTTTGAGTTAAGTAGAATTTCTTAGAGAACTATGAAGGGAATTTCAGTTAGTCTGACAGTTAGTCAGTAGAGAAACAACACTCGTTTGGAGACGTTCATTTCAGCCTGCATTTAATTAGTGAATATCTGATTTGATGTTTAAAGTGATTTTTTTAGTTTCGTTAATGATAAATTAGTGATTATTTTATTTTATCATCTTATCAATAAACTTTATTGATCTAATGATTTTCCATCGATTTCCAAACGTGAACCAGCCAGGACATCCGCCATAACTGGTGACCCAGACGTGATTCTACCTTACACACATTTGAATAAGAGGAATAAGTGGGATTTGCTTTAGTGAGGAGTAAATATTAAGTGCTAATTACCAAATTCAACCAACAAATTTTTCTCTTCTGGTAAGGTAGATTCAACTTAAATTAGTTAATAGAATTATGGCAACTGAGCAACCACCCACATTACAGCCAGAGTTGGCTTGTCCTCAAGATGACAATATTAAACGCAGTGCAGCAAAATCTGAAACGTTTTAAGCTTCCTCCCTTTTGGAGTCATGATCCTGAGATGTGGTTCGCTGCAATTGAGCACCGTTTCTGGATGCACGAAATTATGGCTGGCTCAAAGAAGTTTGATTTGGTCATCGATGCCTTGCCTCATGAAATTGTGTCTGATGTTAGGGACCTCATCTTAAGACCACCTGAGAGGAATTCTTATGATGCCATTAAGCAGGCAATTACCTTGTGGATCTCTTTATCTCAGCATCAGAAGTTACACCAGTTGTTGACTAGTCAACAGCTGGGGGGCATGAAACCCTCTCAACTCCTATGCCATATGCAGCAGCTGGCAAGGGATACAAGTAATACCCCAGGAGATGCATTGATCATCAAGGAGTTATTTTTAACCCGATTACCTCATCAGGTGCGTGTAGTATTAGCCACTGCCGATTCAACAATGACTTCAGACAAATTGGTGTAAATGGCTGATAAGATTGTCGAGGTGTTGGATCCTACAGTTTTGCAACCTGGTTCTTGCTTCTGACCTTCTAGTAAATGCTGCCACTACACTAACTACTATACTAACTATCTCCAATGATGTGCAAACAAACTTCGCTCTTCTGGATCATGAGATGTCAGTGATTTTGGCTAAGATTGATGAGCTTACAGCCAAAGTCAATTCAATATGTTTAGAGCAAAGATACCCTCGTCGGGCAGGTTATGGGGAAAGAAAGTGCTCTTGCAACCCAATCAAATTCACAGTATCGCAATAGGGCAAGTTCGACTCCTGCCTCCCAAGAAGGTAATTTTTGTTGGTATCACTGGACGTTTGGTGATAATGCCAAGAAGTGCCATGCACCTTGTGAGGTGGGAAATGGCTAAGGCCATCACTTCCAGAGACAAGAAGTGGTGATGGCCATAGACCTTGTCATCTGTTTTTCATTAAGGATGCATCGACCAATATAAAATTCTTAGTAGACACAGGGGCTGATTTAAGTTTGTTGCCACGGACACTAGTTGATGCTCGATGTTTACTTCCTAGTGACTTCAAATTGTATGCCGCTAACAAATCTGTTATTGATACTTTTGGCACACATCTTACTCTGGACCTAGGCTTACGTCGTGCCTTGGCATGGCATTTTGTGGTAGTGGATATTTTGCATGCAATCTTGGTGGCCGATTTCCTCACTCATTTTAATCTTGTAGTCGATATTGGGAGAAGCCGATTATTTGATAGGGTTACGGGTTTCGAAATTTTTGGTGTCTCAGCTACTAAATACTGTATGTTTCTAATGTTGGGATGGGGTCCTGCAAAACATAGATCTAAGGGTTCCATGAATCGACAGTTTAAAGGCTACTGCTATAGACTGATGGTCTTTATCATCATACCCTAATCCCGCCTGTGGCAGGGTTGGATCTGTGGGTTCTAGCTCCCAAATACCTCCCACCAGGTCCCCATCCACCTCACACACTACACACTACCATATCCTTAAGGAAAACCTACCCCCAACTTCAGCTTTCATAAAGTAGCAAATAATCTTCATCATTATAGTACCCTTATCCAACCTGTGTCAGGGTTTGGTCTGTGGGTTCTAGCCCTCCACTACCGCCCATATCCCACCAGCTCTCTGTTCAATCCGCACACTACCATTTCCGTATGGACAACCTGCACCCACGACTACTTTGGTCTCCCCTGCCTTGGGTACTTCCAACCACCTGCATTCCTGAAATGAACTTAATGAGCTCCTGCTCCCCTGTTCTAATTATGTGTCCATACCACCTGAAGTCTGTTGTTTGGCCAGGCAATAATCATTTTAGCTGTGGTTTTGGCCTGCCTACATTGCATATTTGATTCCTGGTTCCCCATCTCCATCCCCATGTGGAAAGCAGCCTTCTTTTGCTTGATGGCTGTTTCTACCTCATCATTCCATCAATGTTGCCAGATCTAAAGGCTAAAAAGTAGCAATGATGTGCACCAAAAGTAGCGGATTTGAAGTATTTGTAGCTCAAATTAATAATTTGCTCTACTAATCTTTACTGCTATGTACTTTTCCTGATCAAATTTTACTTTTGTTTGTTCTAGGTTAGGTTAATTTTATATGGTTGGGTCTGGTTAGTTGGGTTAGCTTCTGGGGGAACTGGTGACAAAGGTGAAGTGCTTAGGATCAGTGACCCAGAGCAATGGGGTGATAGATTCAGAAGTTACCCATTGAATTGATGGGAGATGATTGAAGTGGAAACAGACAAATAGAGTCCTGTGTGATAGGAGGGTCACCAATCAGGTTGAACAGAATTTTAACAGGACAGTGGTTAGGCCAACTATGTTATATGGATCAAAGTGTTGAGCAGTGAGAAAGAACCACAAAAACTGAATGCAAGTAGCCAAGATGTGAATGGTGTGGTACATGAGTGAGGTGTCGAGCTGATAGAATTGGGAATGGATTTACAAGAGGTATCCAGGGTGGGGGACATCGCAGAAAAAAATGAGGGAGAGTTGGTTGAGGTGGTAAGGTCCATTACAGGAATGTGGGTGGTTGGAAGCACACGAGGCAGGGGGAGACCAAAACAGACGTGAGAGCAGTGGCATACTTGCAGTGTCTGGGACTCTAGCTCGTTTCGAAAGTAGGAGGAGTTACACATACTTGCAATATCAAAGGTGCTATGAAGTTTCCAAAGTAGGTGGAGTTACAGAAATACTTTTATCATTCCTTTACACCATTTTATCATTCCACAACTTGCAATGGACCTATTTCAATTATATAATATTTGCAAACAAACCTAACCTAGTCCAACCGAACCTGACCTGACCTAATGCAACCCAACCTAACCTGACCTAATGCAACCCAACCTAACCTGACCTAATCTGACCTGACCTAACCTAAACAGACCTAACCCAACCCAACCTAACCTAACCTGACCTAACTTAACCTAATCTGATCTAACCCAACCTTACCTTGCCTTACCCAACCTAACCTGACCTAATGTAACGCAACCCAACCTGACTTAACCTAACCAAAAAACCTAACCTGACCTAACCCAACCTAACCTAACCCAACCTGACCTAACCCAACCTAACCTAACCCGACCTAACCTAACTCCTCTACTCCCGTCTATCCCCACCAGACTTTCATTTATGCCAATGCAATCACTTCCCTCTGTACAACCAGCTACCACGTTCACTTTGGTCTCCCCCTACACCTGATGCCACCAGCTGTCCCATAATATAAACTGCTCCGCCCCTTTTCGCTTCACAAGCCCATACCATCTCAAACTATTTTCTCACATCTCTGTGATCTTTCCCAACCCCCAGCTACCTCTAATGTACACGTGTCAGCAAGTGACACCCCGCTCATGTAACGCAGCATTCGCATCTCGGCCACTTGCATTCTCCTCTGTTTCTTGGTGGAGAATTGTCATTGCATGCTGTCATGGAGAAAGACAGAACTCAGCTAAGCAACTATCCCTAGAAATGTGTTTTCTTTAGTTGATTTGTACATTCTAACAAATGTGTTCGTTGTAAGCAACCTTAATGCTTTTTGTATTGCTTTTCATGGTTCTGACTATGTTGTTCGTTAAATCCGACAACGCTCGACAACTACGCCAGTAGTTCTAGGTTCTATACTGGACCGTGGTGGGTCGGCTTCTTTCGGGCGAGAGAGAAGCCGCGAGTGTGCCTTCTTTCGGATGAGAAGTAAAACCGAGGTCCCTTGTGGGTGTACGATGGCACTTGCACGTAAAAGAACCCTCTCTACTACGCAACGGGTAGATGAGGCAAAATTTCCAGGTGTAGGAGCTCGCCCCCTGGCGTCGGTAGCATTCCCCAACGAACACTAGACCGACGATAAATAACCGTAGGGGTGCAGCTTTGGCTGGCAACTGGCTGCAGAAAAAAACTATGACCAATATATCACCCTGTGTCCATTCAGAGGGACAAATGGGTACCCGACCCTGCCATAGGCGGGAAAAGGGTTAGGAGTTGCTTTTTGCTTCGCTTTAAATCCGATTGTACGTTATATCCGGTGTCATTATAAACGATTTCGACCGTATTCTGTAATGGGTTGACACAACACTGACAGTCGCCATTAAAGCTCTTGTGTCCCAACAGTAGCTTCCAGAAGCCTCCTAATCTTTTTTCGTTATTACGGTTTTTTGCCTTTTTATGGCTTTGGTCGTTTTATTTAGAAATAATGACATTACTGATTTGAAATTATGTTTTTAGCATTTGTATTCATGATAACTGTTTCTCAACGGGTATGTGCAGTGATTGTGCTGTATTTCTCACTTCAAGAAAATTGACACTGCAATCAAAAGTATGATTTTCTTGAACAAAATAATGGCAGCATTTAACCTTGAAATGTTGCATAGAAGCATTTCAAAAGTAACATTTTCGATATTTATGAACATTCTTTCCAAAGTTGAGATGTTTCAAAAGCTGACCACTGTCTGCAAAAATCACGATTGTTCTTTAGAAGGGTCCTAGGCATGATAGAGTTAGTGCACACAAGTTATTTTTACACATGAACTGCACTCACTGAAAGGAAAATACATGTGGTATTTCAAAAATTGCAATTTGATTAATATCTAACTGATTCAATTTCAAGTGAAATTATCAAAGAATCATTTTTTACATATTTACTGAGGTCTGATTTAGGTATGCACTCATCAAAGACATTACAGTGTGCTGAATCACTTTCTTTAGTAAAGATCATGTCTTTCAATCTATGTTTGTCATCTTGGCTAATGATGCGAACAGTGGTCTGATGTTTGAATGTCTCAGGGAGCTCCTTGTCCCAGGCACCTTTCAGAAATTGGAGTCTTATACGAAATCTGTCATCAATGTGGAGACCTCCTTTTATCCTGTAGCCTTTTTCGTTTGTGTAGAAGCTGTCACTCAACAAAAATTGACGTCCATATCTGAAGGATTCAAGAACGTCTTTGTAACGGTCAATTTTCCAAATGATAGATCCTATATGGCGTGGTTGATTTGGCACAAGGTGAACCATGGGCTCGAATGTCACCATCATTGGAATTTTTCCATTCTTCAACCACCTTGAATGAAGAAAGGACACTTCCTGTGCTGTCGACGATAATTTACACATAGTCCATTTTGTCCAGTTTTTGAAGGAAGGCTCAAATATTCTGACAAAGTCTTTGAAACTGTTATCTTCAAATTGGTCCTTCAAGGTGAAAGTGATTGTGTGATGGCCATTGAAATAATTGAATTCATCTGATGCCTGCTCCAAGTATTCCACTTTGATGCGAAGATCTGGTCTCAGCTGAAGCTTGAATCTTACTCTGCATCCAAATTCAGGAATGTCAAAAATATCACTATCTAGTCCTACGTTGTCGCCATACACTTTGTCTATGAAATCATCAATTTCCCAAATGAATGTCTTGGACTTAGGCTATATACAAATTAAAAATATTTTAATAATTGAATATTTTGATCTGTTTTAATGGTCACTGTAATATTTTTGACTGACCATCATCAGCATGTTGATTGTTGCTAAGATTGATGGAATATCATCTAAAAATTTTAAAAAAAGTCACGTCTGCAGACTTCCATTTTTCATTTAACCTTAATATATAAGTTCGCTTACTATATATTTGAGAATAATAGACTGCCTTGCTGATGACATCTTTCATCTTTTCCTTTTCACGTTCATTATTTTCTGTTAACCCTTCTTGCATATCACACACAATGGCCTTTCTTAGTTCTTGATATTTTATGCCAACTGCACTTTCAACTTCATGTAGTAGATGATAGTTCAAATCTCGTTTTACATCTTCATTTATTTTACCAAATTGCTGTTGAAATTTTGCATCTAAATTATTTATTGATCTGGTCTCTATCTGATGACATTTTTGCTCAAGAGCGTCGTCTATAAAATTCTTTGAAGACACTTGCAGCACTTTCATTATTTCATGGAATTTATCTGACATGTCACTATCCAGCTTTTGTTTTAGGATTACCATTCCATCATGTAGATTCCATTTACTGATCCGGTTCCACATTTTCCTTTCCAGATTTTCAAACTCTTTCTTTTGTTTTTCCCACATCATTTCTTGGGTTTCTATTGCCATTATCGACATATTATATTTGATATCTTCTTTCAATGTCTCACTCAATTTCATTTCCATTGCTGACGTTTGTATGCTGCTCTCTTTCCTAACTTCTTCCTCAATGGTGCTCAATAATCCTTCATGTTTGAATACCGGGGTATCTAATGTTTTTGTATCGATGATTTCCATCTTGTTTTCTATCAATTGCAAAAAATTGCCTGTTAATGCTTTCTCCAACCTGAGGCGTTGCTTGGCACACTCCTTCCTAATTTCATCTTCAATGACAAGGTTTTGTGATTTATCTGTTTTTGATAGTTGTTGACCTAAACACATTATTTCCATTTTACTTTCGATGAATTCCTGACAAATATTCCTTAACGTTTTTTCTAATCCCAGTCGTTGTTTTGCAAATTCCTTTCTGACTTTTTCTCCAATATCGTCTTTTCCTGCTTTTTCTATATGGACACATTGCTGACAAGCTGCTTTACGTAATCCTTGCATTGAGTGTTGTATATCTGCTATTTGCAATTGTAAATACTTAATTTGTTTTTGACACTGTTCCAAATCACCTGCGTCCTAATATAAAGTTCGGTGATCAAAAATGGTTTCCAAATAGTAAATATTGAAAAGATGGACTCTAACCTCATTCCTTATCAGGGAAAATTGACAAGACTGTTCATGTGCCTGGAAAAAGACTTTATTAACCCTTCAAATCCTAAAATAAATCACTTCAGATCATTAGAATTTGATACTTGCCAATAACTCACAAAGGGAAAAAAAATCTTGACAGCCATTTCTTTGATATTGACACATCACTTTTAAATCACCTAGGGCCTCTTCAAAGGTATGGTCACTCTCCAGCTAGAATTTATTGTTTTTTTTTATGTGTAAAACAATTCCAATAACCAAACGCACAAATAACTTACACAACGTGTGACTCGCAGGCTACAGGCAGTCACTGGACATGGGCGCAAATTCAGTTTTGCAAAACAGTCCTCACATAGCAAGTGGAAGCACTTCAATATCACGTGACAAATGGCCACTTCATGGCATTGACTACATCTGAACCGCTGAAGGTCCTCCTTTCTTTCCATAAACTGAAGTGTTTGGATTTTTTGTTGTAAGATGATTTTTTCAGGAACTTCAACGTTTGGAAAGCAATCAGTAAAGAGTTCATAAATAATTCAGCATGAAAATTTCCACTTCACTAGTGGCAATATTAATCTGACCTCGAAAGCATCTCCACCAGGATCTAATATTAATGTAATACGAAAACACCTAAATAAAAAATGGGGTAACCTACATACTTAATTTCTACTTGGAAGCATCTGATATTTGGAAATTCAAGAGCTCTTGAACAAAGCAACTCCTAACCCTTTTTCCTCCTATGGCAGGGTCGGGTACCCATCTTGTCCCTCTGAATCGACACAAGCAGTGCCGTAACGGGGGTATGACGCGCCTGTGGCAAGTGTCTAACTTTCGCTTGCCCGTAACCCAATAATGATAAAAAACTTACACATTTTGCGCCCCAAACCCAGTTGCGCCCGCCTTCTTCGCCACGCCGTCGTTACGGCCCTGGACACAAGGGCGATATATTGGTCATAGTTTTTCTACAGCAGGTTGCCGGCCAAAGCTGCACCACCTACGCTTATTTATCGTCGGTCTAGTGTTCGTTGGGGAATGCTACCGATGGGGAATGTTGCCTCATCTACCCGTTGCATAGTAGAGAGGGTTCTTTTACGTGCAAGTGACATTGTACACCAAACCGGGACCGCGGTTGTGCTTCTCATTCGAAAGAAGGCACACTCGCGGCCTCTCTCTCGCCCGAAATAAGCCAACCCTCCTCGGTCCAGCATCGAACCTAGAACTACTGACGCAGTTGCTGAGCGTGCTAACCACTACGCCACCGCGGCTGGAACTCAAGAGCTCTTGAACATGCAAGTGAAACTCTGCTCTTGTATTCGCTGCTAATGATTGGTTCTGTTTTATGGGTTTTGAAATACAAAGGCAGATATACCAAGATTTGCTGGTGGCCAGAAGCGCCATTAAATATCTTCACTGTTGACAGATATCAACATTTCTAGTGCTACATTGGTATTAGTAATCAAGAAAAATTGCTATCAAGGACGACTATCACTTCCTCTATATTTCTACACATCTTATATTTTCAGGAGGACATTGATGTCGATGGGCCCAAAACACCAACAAACAATAACAAATTCAGGAGGACGATAGAATTTTCCTG
>JAAFCE010009058.1:9219849-9246823 GCA_013389805.1 Trigoniulus corallinus
TTTGTTGGTGTGGGTCATTTAAAGTATAGTAGTTGCAAATAACTTCTTTCATGTGCTATTAGATGGATCCTTTCGTCATTCAAGCCTGAACCCCATTGTAAACATCACTTGCTGATTAAGATCCTAAGCATATGTATTTTGAAAAAGAAACAACACCATGGCACTTCTTTTGGTGTGGTGTTTTAAATAGGATAATAGGGTCAATGATGAATTTGTCTAATCCGTGGGTGTTAATATTTCATGGTTAACCGTCGTCGAATGGATGCCTTGGTGAACTTAGTTCAACATGCCTAAATTTAAATAAATGAGCCAATTAAAAGTGGACCAAATCTACTGCCCTTCCAGGTACCATTGCATAGATTCATTGTCTGGGTTCCAGTTTAGTTTCAGCTTTCTATCTTCGGGCATCTTTTTGTACTTGCGTTTCAAAGTCAATGTGGAAGACAAGAACGCATCTGGCTGGTTAAGGTAACTAAAATCCATTCTATACTAGTTTATACTATACTATACCTATACTATACTATACTTATATTCTGCAATACAGAAGAGGCTTTTAATACCATCATCATACCCTTACCCCGCCTGTGGCATGGTCGGGTCTGCGGGTTCTTCCCCTCCCCTCCCACGGCTGCTTTGATCTCCCCTTCCCCCGGGTGCTTCTGACCACCTGCATTCCTGAAATGGTCCTGAAGAGCTCCTCCTGCCCTCTTCTCATATCGTGGCCATACAGCCTCAACTTATTCTCCCTCATAATTTCGGCGATGTCCACCACCCCCAGGTTACCTCTAATATACTCATTCCTAATTCTATCAGCTCTCGAAATCCCACTCATTTACCGCAGCAATCGCATCTCGGCTACTGGTATTCTATTGACGTGGGTCTTCCTCACTGCCCAGCACTCTGATCCATATTGCTTAGCTGGCGTAACAACGGCCCTGTAAAACTTCCCTTTCAACTTGATTAGGACCCTCCTATCACACACGAATCCGCTTGCCTGTCTCCACTACAACCATACCCCATTGATTCTATGGATCACATCCGAGTCTATCTTCCCTTTGCTTTGGAACGTTGATGCCAAGTACTTTACCTTTTCGCATCTTCGTCATACTTTCCGTCATTGACAGTCGTCATAGCCCATAGTACTCTTAGTACGTATTCTATCAATGGACACATCTCCTTTATAGATTGGTCTTTAAAATCTTAGGCCAATTGAAATGAAGCTGTTTAAAATATGAGAACGGATTATAACATTGAAATTTAATGGTTATGTATTTAAAACAACATATTTAAAATGGAACAGCAATGGATCCTACTATTGCACCTATCATAAGATCTACTAATGCAATTATTTTATTTCTGTTCGTTGGTGTTTTAGGGCCCTTCAACTACAAGGTCATTAGAGCCCCGTCCACTGCGTAGTTCTAATGCAGAGACTGCACAGACACTTCATTGCGACGACTTTTGGGTATAAGCGGTACCGAGTTTTTCCAAGCGACCCCCTCCCCCATGTCAGTTCTAAGTGGGGTTGCGTTGTTTAACCTCAGTGATCAGACGAGAACTGGTGTGTCCAACGCAATTTGCCGCTCCCTGTAATTATTTTATGGAAGAAGTAGAAGTATTGTATGGAATGTCTATTCCGGATATATTATTAATTTTTAACAAATGAAAAACTTTATTAAAAATATCACTTAAGTCATGGAACTGCTGGGTGCAAGAAAATTGATAAAATTAGCTCTTAAAAGGGATAAGTTAAATTTTAAGGTTGGGGTAGAATCGCTGTTGATGGCTGTGTGTTAACATTGCAATATTTGAACTTTTCTTTACCTTTGTCAATAATCAGCGTTTCTATTAATGAATATCATATTTAGAAATTGCAATGATAATATGCTAATAACATTTCTGTAATATCAGCCTTCTACCAATGTTTGTTAGAATGCTTTTAGAAAATCACTTACTGCTTATAGCTTTTGTAACCATTTCAGTGCCAGCCATCTTAGTTACAATTTGGGTTTCCAATATTGAAATCACAAAATTTACTGCAATTTGCACATGTAACCTGCTCTTTTCAACTGTGCTTTCACATATATTTCCTTTTGGAATATAGCTTTTACAATAGAAGTATGCCTTATCTGCAGAGATACTGTATGTTTATGTATAAAAGTGTTATCTGTATTAATGTTATTATTTGCAGTGTTACTTCTTGGCAAAAATTTCCTGTTGTCCAGGCAGCTGGCTTCTCATCCTGGTGAGAACAACAGATACGAGCATATACGCTATATTTCAATGTATCGCTTTCGATTTGAGAAATAACATATATTGAAAGCTTGGCGGATATTGCTATTAAAGGTCTTCAAACCTACAGTAAAATCCTTAATCGTTAATTTCATGTTCACGGGGTAGAACTGTTAGTATGCCTTCCAACGACTTCTTAACTGTATGATAAAGCCAACTGGAGTTTATTCCATTCTCATTAGTACCATTGCAGTCCCCTTTTGCTTCCTTGGTGCTTAAAGGCCATTCGACTACTAGGTCATTAGAGCCCCGTCGACTGCGTAGTTCTAATGCAGGAACTGCGCAGACACTTCGCTATTGCGACGATTTTTGATAATTAGCAGTGCCCAGTTTTCCGAAGTGGTCACCCATGTAACTGTTAGTACTAGCTGGGGTTGTATTGCTTAAATTCAGTGATCGGGCGATGTGTAATGGTTCCCTGTATGAATTCAAGCACTGATGTGTCCAACGCAATACGGCCGCTCCTTTTAGTCCCTTTTGTATGTATAATGCACACCCTAGTTTCAAAATTTATTCAATGAAAAAAAAATTAATACCAATGTGTAATGCGCAGGTACAGTATCTGTAGTATAACAGCAGAGACGACAATCAGGGATGAAAAAAAAGCAACTCCTAACCCCTTTCCCGCCTACGGCAGCGTCTAAATAGACACCCGGGTTACAACCCACGAGACCATTGTTGGCGATCCTCTGACCGCACACAAGAATATACATGGGCCTAACTACGAAATGAACTCCTAGCCCTTTCCCCGCTAATGGCAGGGTCGGGACTCAAATAGACACAAGAGTGATATACTGGACATTGTTTTTCTCCAGCCGACCGCCGATCAAAGCTCCAACACCAATGCTTATTACTGTCGGTCTGTTGTTTTTTGGGGCATTCCACCGACGCCAGGGGGACCAGTTCCTACACCTGGGGATTTTACCTCATCTACCCGTTGCGTAATAGAGGGTTCTTTTACATGCAAATGTCGTTGTACACCAAACGAGACCTCATCTGCAGGAAATCGTACTCTGGACTTCTCTCTTGCCCAAAAGAAGCCGACCTACCTCGAACCTGGAACCACTGGCAGAGCAAATCAAGCACGATAACTCCTGCTCCATCTAGGCAGGTTATCTCTAGATAACAATATTATTTAAATATTTATTTATTTGCTCACAGTTGTAATACTTCATACAGCATGCATTTCGGTTATCTCGATAGTTAGCATCAACGTATGTATTTCAGGAAGATAATAAAGACGCCAAAATGACGAGCTTGTATATCTTGGAGTTTACCTAACATAAACATTTATGCATCATTTGGATTTCTGCAGTTGACATTGTACTCACTATGCATAATCATCCTTTGAGGAAGTCCTCCACCTTGTCCTCTCTAAGGCTATTCCATGAGTAGCATGAGCCAGAGGTCCATTGCACCCCAGCAGCAGCAGTTTGATAAAAAGACTATGAGCTATATGCTGCTGGCTTAGTATGTCCCACCCTAGTTCCCTAATCATGTCAGACACACTCTCCCTGGGAGAAAACCTGAGGAGAACAATTCTTGTTGCACTCCTTTGGATCCTTTCAGTCTCCCAAGATATGTCCTGCCTGAAGAGGAATCAAATTGGACTACCATACTCCAAAGTTGGTTGTACCATTGAAATAAGTTATATGCTGTTTCTCTTACCTCCTTTGTGCTGTCCCAAAGGACCCAACTAACCAGACGGAGGAACTGACAAGCCAACCCAATTATTTTACCAATATGATCCTTCAAGCTTATGGCTGTCATGTGCTTATGGGTCATAGTCCTCCTACACTTTTGCGAATTGTGTTGGAAACACCACTTCTCGTCTGATCACTGAAGTTAAGCAGCGCAACCCCAGCTTGTACTGACATAGGTGGCCACTTGGGAAAACTGGGTACTGCTAATATCCAAAAATCGTCACATCAGTGTAGTGTCTGTGTAGTCTCTGCATACGAACTATGTGGTGGACGGGGTCTAATGATGTTGTAGTTGAAGGGCCCTAAAACACCAACAAACAAACAAACAATAGGGTCTGTGGGTTCCAATCCTCCACCCCCACCTATCTCCAACCAGGCCCCCATCCACCCTGCACACAGCATTGTCTTTTTGTGCCACATGTTCCCATGTCTGTTTTGGTCTTCTCCTCCTGGAGATCCCAATCACCTGCAGTCCCAGGATGGACCAAATTCGTTCCTCCTCCTTGCTCATCACATGCCCATACCACCTCAACCTATTCTCCCTCATTTTTTCTGTGATGCATCCAGCCCCCAGACTACCTCTAACATGATCATTATGGATCTCAGCTACTTGCATTCAATTTACGTGGCCATGTTCTCTTCCTCATGGCCCAACATGGTGAGCCATATAGCATTGCTGGCCTAACCATAATTCTGTAAACTTTCCCTTTTAGATTTATTGGAAACTGGCAGTTGGGCAGGACTCCACTTGTCTGTCTCCACTTTAGCCATTCTGCTTTGATCCTATGGGTCACATTGAGTATTTCACAGTTTATCTGGAACACTGATCCTAAATATCTAGGTAAACTCCTGCATTGCAGATATAACCTCACTTCCATAGTGAACCTCGCCCTCTGGACCTTGACCACTCCTATTTGAAAGCTAGGTATTCTGTCTTTTCATATTCATCTTCAGGGCCCCCTCCCTTTTCCATTGCCATGGAAAGAAAAATTATTTGGAATGAAGTAAAGCACATTAATTGCAGTGAAAAAGAAGAAAGAAAGTTATAACAAATACATATAAATACAAATACGTACTTTGTATGCAAATAAAAATAATAATAATAATATAAAATTGGAAAACATTAAAAAGAGGAAAAACACGAACTGAAAGACAACAAAAAGAATACTAACAAGTATTGCAATTCAACCGCAGATCAATCGACACAGCACAATTGCAGAGAAAAGTAATAACAGTTAAACGAAATAAAAAAAGAAAAAAATCAACTATATTCCCAAATGAACTATGGTAAATGACACAACTCAATTATAACTCAATGTCACACAAAATAATGAAATCGTCAAATCATCATCATCATCTCACCCTCCTCCCGCCTGTGGCCGGGTCAAATGGAATATTGAAATAGAATATTAAAGTAGTAAATGGAATATTAAATTGGATATTTGTAGATTAGAATAGCATATGTTGCTTGGACGTCCAACACATGGCGTTTTACAAATTAGCATGTTTTTATCTTTTTTTTAACCTAGCACAGGTGTGACATCTGTATAATCGTTATATAAAAACCTGGCTCTATTGGAATGAAACGTTGTGTCAAAATTTCAAAGCCATTCCATGAAGAACGTTCAGAGATTTGTGGTTTTGAACAAATACATTTACATTATTATTTATATAGAAGATATTGAATAACGTTTATTAAAGTAACAAACAGAAAACACCCTTCATACCCTTATCCCGCCTGTAGCAGGGTCGGGTCTGCAGATTCTAGCCCACAACTCCCACCTACCTCCCACCCGGTCCCCAGACAACCTGCTCCCACATCTGCTTTGGTAAAGGAGCAAAACAGAGAACAAAACCTTAGAATAATTCTCCATCATGAAACAGGACATTAGAACAGCAATAGCGAAGGAGGGTGAGGTGAGGTGAACATGAAAACCAAGGGGGTATAGTTCGTTGTGGCAATGAGGTGATACCAGCAGTGCAAGAGGTTAGGTACCAAGGATCGGTGTTCCAGAGCAATGGGGAAATAACTCTGACGTTACCCATAGAATCAATGCAGGATTGCTGAAGTGGAGACAGGCAAGCGGTGTGCTGTGTGACCGCCAAGTCCCAATTAAGTTGAAAGGTAACTTTTACAAAACTGCAGTTAGGCCAGCTGTGCTATATGGAACGTAAATTTGGGCAGTAAGGAAAATTCACAAGAGGAGAATGCATGCGTTACTGAGTGGGGTGTAACGTGCTGACAGAGTCTGCAACATGCACATTAGAGGCAGCTGGGGGTTGGGAAACATCGCAGTGAAGTTGTGAGAAAATTGGTTGACATGGTATGGGCATGTGATGTGAAATTATTGGACAGCTGGTGGCAGCAGGTGTAGGGGAGACAAAAGCGAACGTGATAGCTGGTTGTACAGAGGGTCATGATTGCATGTGGGGTTGATGAAAGCCTGGTGGGGATAGACGGGAGTGGAGGATTAGAACCCACAGATCCGACCCTGCCATAGGTGGGATAAGGGTGTGATGATGATGATGATGATGAATACATGCAGTATGTATTCTACAATAGTTAGAGCCTCTTCCATGACACCATTCAAGTGTTCCACAAAAAATTTAATGTACAAATAAAGCAATGGAGAGATACTCTGATGTGACCTGCAGAATCAATGGAGGGGGGGGGGGTCACTGAAGTGGAGACAGGCAAGCGGAGTCCTGTGTGATAGGAGGATGGTTAGACCAGCTATGCTTTATGGATCAGAGTGCTGGGCAGTGATGAGGAGCTACATAATTAGAATGCGAGTAGCCGAGATGCGAATGCTGTGGCACATGTGTGGCATGTCAAGAGCTGACAGAATTCGGAATAAGCATATTAAAGGTAGCCTGGGGTGGTGGACATAGTCAAAAAAAATGAGGGAGAATAGGCTGAGGTGGTATGGACACGTCATGCGAACAGGGGAAGAGGAGCTAGTTAGGTTAATTCCTGGAATGTAGGTTGTCAGTAGCACCAGGGGAGTAGGCAAGGGGAGACCAAAGCAGATGTGGGAACAGGTTATCCATAAGGATGTGACAGTTTGTGGGGTGGACGGGGAACTGGGGGAGAGAGGCGAGAGTGGAGGGCTAGAACCCGCAGACCCGACCCTGCCACAGGCGGGATAAGGGTATGATGATGTAGTAAATACCAAGTGTAGAAGGTGCACAACCTGCTTTAAAGTTTATGTTGAATTGTAAGTGTTCCGTGCTAGTAAAATATTAGTTTAGTGTTCCCTGACTTCAAAAAGATTGAGAACCACTGCTGTAATCAATATAACACCGTTAACAAGGATCATTTCATTATAAACAATAGTATCACTTTTAGCAAACACCAGCTACAACGTACAAAAACCGTTGGTCCCTAGCAGTTCATTATAAAGGATTTCGACTGTATCTACTATTTCACCCTTAACTCAGTACTACACTGCACCTCTTGCTCCTTGAACCCTTGGCATTAGTTCCATTGCCAATGCATTGCTACATCTCTGGCTCACTTATAAATTACATGGTGGGTCACAGGTTCGCCACCACAGCATTACCATATTATCTTGTGTATAATACGCAGATTTTTTTTCACAAAAAATTGGGTGCAGTCAGCGTGTGTATTATACATACGAATAAAAATTTAAGCCATTTTCAAAGGTACACTAAGCACACGTAAAGAAATTAGTCACCTGATTACTGGATTAGTTTCAAGAGTTGGGGACTAAGCCAAGCTGCCATAACAGGATGAACCCTTAGGAGGCGGCCTGTGGGAGATGGGGAGTTTGTAATTTTGTATGGGGATTATGTAGATTTCAATACCAGAAGTTAATTAGAAGTTGTTTTAGGACTTTATGTATGTTAACAGCAATGCTAAGCCAACTGGCAAACTTAACCTGCATATTATAGATAGGAATTAAGATTTTTACATTAACATAAATCTTGAATATTATACTTGCATATTATACTTGAGATAATATGGTACACTAAAGCCTGGTTCCCTGACATGCAACACTGATGAGAATGCCGCTTGAGCAGAGAGAATAATTATAACATAAACCACTAGCGCTAACAGAAATTGCACCTGGTCTGATTCCCTGGCATGAGGAAATTCACATAAGCAATTAATAGTTTTCAATATGAACGTTTAGTGGCCCCAAAACCAAAAAATAAATAAACCAAAGAAAAGTAAATGGCAGACTATTTAAAAATTCAAACAGCCAATCAAAATCAAGCGACACATTCCAAAGAGAAATGCAGTTAACTAACTCTAAACTCCACTTCACTGTTTATTTTGCTTTTACTTTACAGAATGATAGTGTAACTATGTCATCAGTTTGTGTGGATTGTCATCTGCTAGAGCACTATTCCAGTCGGTGTCACGTGGCAGGAAACCAGGCTTAACACGGCGATTTTTGGGTATCAGTTGTACCCATATTTCCCAAGAGGCCACCCACGTTAGTACCATGTACTTGTTACCATGATCATATGAGAAGTGGTGTGTCCAATGCATTAAGCCACTCACATGCATTGCAGAATCCTTGATTGTGCAGAGTTTGTTTCGATTTTTAGCACACCACTGGTACCCCCACAAACCGTGGATAGTCTGCTGAACCATTGATAATACTTCAAAGGGAGGAATAGCTGAGACGTTGGGCATGGGCATGGGCATCTGCCAACATGGCCCTGGACCCACATAAAGAAACTGTCTTGCCCTGGTGATGAATAATGAGGAGCATCTGCACACATCTTGGATAATGACATGTCTTCCTTAAAGGGTAGTGCAGCAGCTGAAAAGACAAAAGGAAGTCAGTCGCCACTACAAATCTTTTATCATTTTACGTACAGATATTCCACTGCCTTATGCAGAGCAGTGAGCTCTGAATTTGCAACACTGGCAACATAGTGTCGCATCTGTGTAGATAAAACAATTGGCATGATAGGTCAGGTAGAGTGATGCCCCAGTTGGGGCATGCTGCCACCCAGTGCTTTCTGCAATTTGTCCGTTTGTCGCCGTGTGCCATGGGCAGAAGCGTGTCCGTGTGGGTGCAGACAGATGACACAACAGCTGCCTTTGCTGCACCTGCATAGGAGAACCCATGACTGGAGGTCCCTGGCAAGGCTAGCAGCCATGGCTGGTGCACAATCCCCAATATAGCATGGCGCCAGATGGTATCATATACCTTCTTCACATCAAAGAAGCCAGCCATTAAATGCTGTCTGTGGAGGAAGGCCTTGTGTACCACAGTCTCCAGCAAGATCAAGTAATCCACTGGAATCTGCCTGGATGGAAGTCACACTGGACATTGGCAAGAAGTTGATACCTTTCCATATACCATACCAGGAGAGTTCATCATGGGTTCCATGGCTTTTCAAAGACAGCTCATCAGCAGTGATGTGAATCTGTAATTGGATGGGAGGCGACTATCCTTCCCAGGTATTGGGAGTGGGATAATGATAGCCTCCTGCCAGCCTGCAGGGACTTCATGCTGCACTGCTAAATATACCACATTATCTCACATATAATATGCACCCCAAGTTTCAAGGTTTAGATTAAAGTAAAAATCTCAATACCCAAAAATCTCTTCCCAACAGGCTAAGTTTGCCAGTCATTTTAGATTAAGATTCTGAAGAATTTTTAGGCTTTCAATATTGGTATTGTTGGACATAACTGGACATACTAGTGCATTACTAAAAAAATTAAGATGTACTGTAATAAAAATGAGTAATATTATATCCATGGTTATGCTTGTATTAATATACAAGCATAACCATGAATGGTATGAAGGTAAATAAAACTTTCATCCTTTTATTTCTTAAATGGTCAAAGCGAATGCTGTATTAAATTTATAGTTAAACATGCTATTTATAAAAAATACTCAAAAGAGCACCTAATAGAAGTTAAATGAGGCTAATAAGCAAACGTCTCCTCTGTTGCTTTCAATGGATGATCCAGTATTCTTTACATGTGCTTAGTGTTCCTCTGAAAATGGCTGAAATTTTTACTCCTTTGTATAATGTGCACCCAAACTTTCACCCAATTTTTTTGGGGAAAAAATTGGATATTACACATGAGATAATATGTAATTAAAAACCTCCAAAAGGTAGTACAACCCTTCTCTGGTAGATGCCACAGCAATTGATAATGGATATTATCAGGAATATTGGCCATGTCCTTGGCCCTTGCTAGAGGTGTCCACAGTTCCCAAGGGGTTGACGGGTTGTTATATCCTTTGGTGGCACCAGCAGAGAATGCAAAACAGTGGAACCTCGAATTGCAAGCACAATTAGTTACAGAAGCGTTACAGAAGAGAGGTCAAAGCACTCGTATATCAACGCAAATTTCCCCATAAGAAATAATGGAAACTTACGTGATTTGCTCTACAACCCAAAAATTTTCATATAAAAGTGATTAATACAAAATACAGTATAAATTAAAAATACATAAAACAAATGAACTGCACTTTGCCTTTAGAAAGGGAGACAAGAGATCTTGAAGAGAGGGTGTGCTAACGAACAGTCACTACATTTGGCCCTAAAACCAAAAAAATGATTCTTAGGATCAGTTTTCCAGAGTAACGGAAAAATAGATTCTGATGTGATCCATAGAATTAATGCAGTATTGGTTGAGGTGGAGGAAGGCAAGTAGGGTCCTGTGTGACTGGCGGGTCTGAAGAAAGTTGAAGGGCAAGGTATGCAGAACCGTCGCTAGGCCTGCCATGCTGCATGGCTCAGAGTGTTGGGCAGTTAGGAAAAACCATGAAAAGCAAATGCAAGTAGCTGAGATGTTGATGGCTGTGTGGTAACATTGCAATATTTGAACTTTTCTTGACACCCCATGTGTGGGGTGTCAAGATGCGACAGAATTAGAAACGATTAAGTTAAGCTATGTCTACACTGGTGCGCTTTCGTCTTCCTCTTTCAATTCCACTTGCGTTTCACCTTTCAACATTGCATGCGCTTTAGAATGCAACTTTGTGCGTCAGTTGCAAGATTGGTGCGTCAGTTGGATTTGCTTGTAATGGAAGTTAATTCACAGTTTTTACTTGGGATTAGGGAAAGCTATGTCTTGAATTATACACAAACAATGTAGGAACATAATTTTTATCTGTTCCTTAAACCGCTTTTTCGTTTTAAAGCCTTTTTGTGTTCTTTGCTGAAATAGGATCTCAAACTTTTAATTTTGTTCTTAACACCCAAAACATTTAAATTATTTTTCATGACTAATGATTCTAATGCATCAGCCCAAACTTGTTTGTTTATACAGTGAAACCTCTCTATCAGTACACCCCTCTCATAGCGGTACAGATTTTTCAGGCACCGATTTTTCGCCCATAGGGTTAATGCTATTACTACCCCTCTTAACGGTACACCTCTGTTGGTACACCTCATACGTGTCACCACTTGGGAGCGGCGAGTTGAATTGGACACACCAGTTCTCGTCTGATCACTGAAGTTAAGCAACGCACGCCCAGTTAATACTGACATGGGTGGTCACTCGGGAAAGCTGGGTACTGCTAATACCCAATAATCGTCGCATTAGTGTAGTGTCTTTGCAGTATATGCATTAGAACTATACAGTGGATGGGTCTCTAATGACCTCATAGTTGATGGGACCTTAAACTCCAATGAACAAACAAACAATGCCACCACTTGTCAGAAAACCACCTCTATAATGGGTACACCCCTACATTGGTACACCTAATACATGTCACCATTTTCAGAAAACTCCCTCTGTAATGTTTACATCCTGCCTCGGTGATGCAGTGGGCAGGATGCTTGGTAACTGCAGCAGTGGTTCTAGGTTCAATACTGGACCGAGGCGGGCTGCCTTCTTTTCTCCAAGAGAGATGTCCCGATTGCACCTTCCTTCTGATTAGAAGTAAAACCATAGCCCCATGTGGCGTTAAATTGCATTTATACATAAAAGAACATTTCTACTATGCAACGGATAGGCGAGGTAACATTTCGAGGTTTAGGAGCCTGGCATCGGTAGAATACCTCAGAGAACGGTAGACCAACAATAAATATGCACAGGGGTTGCAGCTTTAGTCTGCATCTGGCTGTGGAAAAACGCAGTCCAAAAGATCACCCTTTCATCTATTCAGACGGGCAAAATGGGTACCTGACCCTGCCATAGGCAGCAAATAAGAAGGTAGCTTGATTGTAAACAAACGTCCCTTGATTGATTTGTTTGTAAAAATTAAATTTTGTGTACTTCATAATTTGTATTATATTATACAATGCATTTTTTTCAGTTAAAAAAGAAACACAATATAAAACAATATATTGTTTTGATTAATTTATATACCCATACCCCTCTTATGGGTACACCCCTCTGATGGGTACACTTTGGCTAGGTCCTTCAGGTGTACCAATTAGAGAGGTTTCACTGTATAATTTTTATAATTTATATAATGCTTATAATTTATATAATCTTCTATAAATTTTAACGTATGAACTTTATCACAAGACATATGTTCAATTCTGTAGCATAAACAAGCAGAAATAATAAAATACACAATAGGAAACCCAAGAGGTTGGATAAGAAGTTGAAAGAAAAATCCAACTGAGGGGGATATGCTTACATTATTGCTTGTGCTATAGCATCATGAACTGAAACATTCGAATGAGGTATGCAATAGTGCATACCTTTTGTTTGACAACCTGTGCACTAAGACGCATGCCCTTGTTGAACAGAAAAGCGCACCAGTGTAGACATGGCTTTAGAGGTATGGTTGGGGGTGGGAGATATTGCTGAAAAGACAAGAAAGAATACGTTGAGGTGGTATGGGCATGTGATGATTACGAGGGGAGAGGAGGAGCTTATTAAGTCCATTGTAGGACTGCAGGATATTGGGGGCACCAGAGGTAGAGGATGAGCAAAACGGACATGGGAGCAGGTGGTGTAGAGGGACGTGGAGGTGTACGAGGTGGGGGACTTGGTGGGGGACAGGCGGGAGTGGAGGATTAGAACCCGCAGACCTGACCCTGCCTCAGATGATGAATGTTCGCCGTTTCCTAGTCGCATACTGCTGGCAAGCTCTAACACTAACTACTCAAGTGAATGAATGTGGTGAATTCTTGAATTCTTAACTTTTAAAGTATGTAATGGAACCAGACTGAATGGAATGCAAAAAAAAATATGTATAGTAAAATAAAAGCAATGCAATACATGGCAAAAAAATTCGTTTCAGCAGCACTGCTCGTATTGCAATACATCGCTCGTTAATCAAGTTAAAATTTATTAAAAAATATTGCTCGTCTAGCGAAACACTCGTAGTTCAAGTTACTCGCAAATCGAGCTTCCACTGTAAAACATGCTTAGCAGTGGAGAACTGAGAACTGGAGATGGCTGCAAACATCCTTTCCAGTTCCTCAGCTGCCTCACACGAAGCATTACTTGCCTCCGATTTCTATGAATCTCGCTATTATTATTATTAAAAATCCTAAACGGGTTGCATACACCACTGTAATATGAATTAGCCAATAGTAGCGGACCGCGTTTCACAGCCACGCTTAGCATAAAAGCAGTCTGCTGGGCCACCCTTATAACAATTACGCCATTGTAATAAGGTGAGGGATCCTTTTAAATTGGCATTGTGTCAGTTGGTTATTTGTGAATTTCTGAATTTTTAGAATATAATGTCATGGGTTTAGGGTATAATGCCGTGGTTTAGGGTACATTTTGTGGGTTTAGAGTATAGGGTGAGTGGTCTGAAAGAATGGACTCATTCTTCATTGGTTTTAATTGTTTAATTGTTTTTAATTTTTCTGATGCTTTCTTTTCTTCCCTTTTAGGATTTTGGTGGCTCCAAAATGTCTAGGGTGAGAAATTTTGAAGGTTAGATTTCTTTTATTGTTCATCTAAGCAATGGCCCTTCCATCACCTTTCCTTATTACCAAAGCCAATAAGGGCATTGCTGGTGGCCAAGTTGCGTTGGTGTGTGGCCGAGTTGCATTGGACACCAGTTCTTTTCAGATCACTGAAGTTAAACAATGCAACCCCAAGTTAGTACCAACATGGGTGGTTGGTAGGGAACGTTGGGGCAAGTTTCCCTTTGCTACATACCCGACACCTACCTCCTCCTCACCTGTAAGCAGCATCATTATGGTTCGGCCTGTTATGGCTACTTTGGTTACTCCTCAACCCATTAGCATAACATATTAACATACTATGCCGTACAATAGCAACTTGTTGGTGAAGGCTGAGACAGCCCACAAGATGGCTGCATTGTTGAAGCTCCAACCACTCATGCTTGCTATGCTGCCTTAAGTGACAGTGATATGGCTGGATACGCTCTACCTTTTACCCAGTTGTTCTATATTGCACTTGATAGTTTGATCTTTCGATGGAACGAATAAGCCACAGCTTCCGTATTTTAGAATGTAAGGTGGTAGAAAGAGTGTGGAATTTTCGTGGACTTCAACGTGAAGTGTTTTGCAATAAACTTGAAGTGCGTTCTGCACTGGAGAATGAAAGGTGAGGTGGTTCGGTTGGGTTAGGTTTGGTTAGATTAGGTTGGGTTAGGTTACAAAACCTAACCGGTTTAGTTAGGGTACGTTTGGGTTACGTTCAGGGCCGGTCCTATGGGCTCGGCCGCCCGCGTGCAATTATGTCGAGGCCGCCCCGCTCATGCTATTTTCTCTTACTTTGATTGAGTAAAGAAATCGTTGTTTTGTTTTAATTTTCTTGTTTGCCAGCACATTGAAAGAATTGCCTTTCTTTCCTGAAGCGTCAAAGCACAACCAATTTATAACACTTTTCCCGCTTATGGCAGTGTCGGGTACCCATCTTGTCCCTCTGAATGGACACAAGGGTGATATATTGGACAACGTTTCTCCACAGCCGGTTACCTACCAGCTGCATCCACTATGCTTATTTATCGTCCTTCTACTGTTCATTGGGGCATTCTACCGACGCACAGTGGAGCTGGAGACCACAAAACGTGGCCAAAATTCAAAAAATGAAAGTGTCCAAGAGATAAAATCTGTGGTTGTACTGGACCCAGGATACCCTCCTGCAACGTGCTCTAGCTGATTTACAGGTGTCTGCACTGGTTTTGTGCAACATAACAAGCCACATTGTAACCTTTGTTTTGCAGTTAAGATGGCATGTTCCGATTGCATTTATTTTAAGTCCTAAAAGTGTCGTAATTTCCATATCTAGCTTCAAAAATCGGAAATTTTTCTATGTAACCTTCATCTTCAGGCATGCAGCTATGCTGTTACACTGTATGGAAGTAGCCCAAAGAAGGTTAGGCAGGATGGCATTAGGGGGAAATAGGTTCACAGCAGTAGAAGCAATACAAGGGGACATGGGGTGGTCTACATTTGAACAGAGAGAAATGATAAGTAAGTTGCTATACTTATGCAGAATATGGGGGCTAGGGAAGGAGAATCCGGCATGGCAGGTCAATGCATGGGTAAACAACATGAGGGTATCTACCAACTGGGAGAGGAGGGTAAACCAGATGTCAAAGAAGATAGGCATAACACTGCAACCCAGGGAGAGCAAGGAGGGGGCAACAACATTGCAAAGACTAGTACAGGACAAAGTTAAGGAATGGGGGTTATGGCAGTGGCGGCAGAGTATGGAGGGAAGGGCGGCAAAGAAAACGCTGATGGTGTATGGGAACAAGTTTAACATAGAGAGGGAGATAATCTATGACAATACGTGGGAGAGCTCACTTCTGTTTCGGGCAAGAGCTGGGTCACTGGAGACGAAGCAGAGGATGGCAAAGATCACAGGTGGAGAGGTGGGCTGTGGATTGTGTGGGGATCGAGTGGAGGATGTCAGGCATGTGATCCTGACCTGTCCAGCGCTGGGCCACTGCAGGATGAGTCGGGGAACCCCCACCTTGGAAGAGGTTCTGGGGTTGATGGGTTCTGGTGTGGAGCGGCTGGAGTGGGTGCGAAAGGCAAAGGTACTGCTAGGGTGCTGGTGGAGATCTAGGCATATGGGCCTGGCATGAAAAATCTCGCTAGCAAGGTATCCGTCACAAAGGATTGCATATTCATATTCATATTCATATTGAACTCTTGCCAAATTAATACTGTTAAAATTAAAAATACAGCTATCCTTTGTGTTATTTTTATTACATGTAGTGTACTAACGTTGCCTAACTGCAGTGATCCGACAAGAAATGACGTGCCCAATGCTATACACCCGAAATGAAAAACCCCAAGTGTGTCTTCCTTCAGATGAGAAGTAAAACCATGGTCCTATGCGGTGTGCAATGACATTGGCAGTGGGGTTGCCAGTTTTTGTTCATGCAGCTGGGTTCAAAACCATGCTGTGCAATCAGTGGCGGATCCAAAATTTTCGTCAGGGGGTTGAGCTAATACAGAGGGTGGGGGGTGGTTGAGCTAAACCTCACATATTATGTGAATATAAGTTTATATGTGCATAGGGGGGTTTGCAACCCCAAAAACCCTATCGTGGATCCGCGCGGGTGTGCAATATATCACCCTTGTGCACATTCAGAAGAACAAGATGGGTACTCAGGCCCCTGCCATAAGCGGGAATAGAGTTAGGAGTTGCTTTCTTAAGTCTACCAAACGCCCTTAAAAGAAATGTGCAACCTAGAAAATGCGTTGAATAATATTTGATTTATGGCCAGGTTTCAGGGTCTCCTGCCCTACTGTGCGATGCAAGGCAGCTATCTCCTACACTTGGAAATTTTGCCTCATCTATCCAATGCCATAGTAGACCACCCGGGGCTTTGATTTTACTTTTCATCTGAAGGGGCATTCGGGGCATCTCTCTCGCCAGAAAGAAGCCAAACCACCTCGGTCCAGTATCGAACCTAGAACCACTTATTCAGTTACTGAGCACACTACCCACTCCACACCGAGGCGGGATTCCTTATGGAAGTACCAAAGCATTAAAAGTTTTGTGTTACTTTTAAGTTTGAGAAGACGTCTGGCCGCCCCATCAAGGCGGACGCCCGTGTTCTTTGCACCCTTTGAACCTATGGACGGACCGGCCCTGGTTACGTTACCAAACCTAACCGAACCGGCATACTTGCAGTATCAGGGACTCTAGTTCTATTTGAAAATAGGCGGAGTTTGGGAACGTGTTTTTGAAAAGTAGGCGGGGTTATTTCTATGTTACACTTTCCATTTTACCTGGTTACTATTTTACCTAGCGATTGAGGTGAAAGATGCATGCAATGAATTATCTTTGGAAAGTACCTTTACAATGATCTCTACTTTCGGTGTTTCGGTCCCCCGGCCTTCTCGCCTTTGCCTCAAAGGCCTCCTCCCCACGAACAAGAAACATATCGATTCTGTGAATGATCTCGTGTAGCCAGGAATATCCCGTTTGTACGAATCTCGCTTTCCTAGGAACTCCGCCTACTTTGGAAACTTCATAGCATCTCTGATACTAAAAGTATGTGTAACTCCTCCTACTTTCAAATAGAACTATAGTCCCCGATAGTGCAAGTATGCCACCGAACCTAACCTAACCAAGCCTAACATAACTAAGCCTAACCTAACCAAACTTAACCAAACCTTACCTAACCCACCCTAACGTAGCCATTCATTTGACATCGAATTTTGTGGGCCGAGCGCATAAAGTAGAAACTGTGGCTTGTTCGAATAAATAACGAACGAATGCATGATGGTATCGTTCGAAATCGCATCGAATTCTACAAACCGGGTAAAAGGGAACGCGCAAAATAGAACAACCGGGTCAAAGGTAAAGTGTATTGCAAGGTAAAAGCCATTGCAAGAAATCTGGCCAATCTGCTTGTACCTCCCCTGGCCCATCCAGACGGGACCCTACTGCACAAATTGGAGGGAACTGCCCTATTTGGCAGCAGGTATGGCAGATATTGGAATTGTGACTGCATTAAAGACAGAATCAGTTTTCTGGAGGCACAGTAGATACTAGGCCTGCTGGGAACTTCGAGCTCCTATCTGTGGTTTGTTTGATACCCGCTCTGTCTAATGGGATCTGTTGGATGCCTGTCTGTGAGGGCATATCCTGCCAAACGGCCCCTGATCAAGTATTGCCGATGGCTGTGAGCATTGGATGGCAGTGTACACCAACCAGAGCCTGATGGGGATTCCTCCTTCAAGAAAGAGTAGCATGGGGCAGAATTGGGCGTCCCCTTTTGCCCTGTTTTTGGAAGAAGCGGTGGCATAGAGAAACCCTAAAAAGGTAGTAACATTCCAACAATGGAATTATCGAGATCTAAACCATGAGAGAGATAAGATAAAACAGCTCATCTTGCAGTGGAATCCTGTATGGATCTCCCTACGAGAGATATTGTTCTGTTATGCCACATTTATGAACATTCAGTGGCCATCCTTACATGGAATCGGTGGTGTATATGCCACAGCAATTACAGACCACTGTGCAAGCATTGACCCTCTCCTTGCAGCTAGACGTCCCCACTACAGTGTGTTCTCTTTTATCTTCCATCACAGTGCTGCTGTGCTGCTTAGTGCTACAGTTGAAGTGCATTTTGAGAAGGATTTTGAAGTGCAGCAAAATATACAGGGTGGATCACCTCACTATCGAAAGTTTTATTTCTCTATAACATTTTGAATTTTTATTGAAATTAATTGAATTTTTTTTTTCGAGAACGTAGACAGATATTTAAAGAATATGTAGCCAACTTGCATTGGACGGACACACCAGTTCTCATGAGATCACTGAAGTTAAGAAAAGCAAGCCAACATTAGTACCAACACGGGTGGTTGGTGAAGAACGTTGGGTGCTGCAAATTTCCCCTCTGCTATATCATTTTCACCTACCTCCTCATCTCCCGCGAGCAGCCTCCTAAGGGTTCAGCCTGCTATGGCTGCTTGGCTTACTCCCCAACCCATTGGTACAACATAACGTAATATGAAGAATATTCCTAAATGTTTTTTTTTCACGGAATATTCTTCACTTTTGTTGGTGTTTTAGGGCCCTTCAACTAGAAGGTCATTAGAGCCCCGTCCACTGTGTAGTTCTGTTGTAGAGGCTGCACAGACACTACACTAATGTGACGATTTTTGGATACTAGCGGTACCCAGTTTTCCCAAACAGCCATCCATGTCAGTACTAACTGGGGTTGCGTTGCTTAACTTCAATAATCAGACGAGAACAGGTGTGTCCAACGCAGTTTGCCGCTTCCCCACATGCTATTGGATAACGTGCAAAAGTTGCCACATGGTACGAGTGGACCAAAAGTGCTGGTTTGGTCAAAGAAAATTTAGACTTGACATTGGACACAGGGGTCCATGTAAAGACAGCATTTACAAATGGCATAGATCATTAATTGAAACTGGCTCTGTTCAAACTGGAATCAGGAAATGCAAACAAGCAGCTCGTACTGAAGAAGCAGAAGATTTGGTTCAGGCCCATTTCACTCAAAATCATCATACCTCAACTTGTCACACTTCTTGAAAATAAAGTTTAAATGTTTGTATATGTTATCAAAATATTGCAATGTATTTCACAAATAATTTAAAATGTTAGAAAGAAATAAAACCGTCATTTATTAATCAATATGTTGTAATGCACAATGACCCGCTGCGGTGGTGCAGTGGTTAGCTCACTTGGCAACTACGCCAGTAGTTCTAGGTTCGATACTGGACCGTGGTGGGTTGGCTTCTTTCAGGCGAGAGAGAAGCCGCGAGTGTGCCTTCTTTCAGATGAGAAGTAAAACCGAGGTTCTGTGTGGGTGTACGATGACGCTAGCACGTAAAAGAACCCTCTCTACTATGCAACGGGTAGATGAGGCAAAATTTCCAGGTGTAGGAGCTCGCCCCCTGGCGTCGGTAGCATTCCCCAACGAACACTAGACTGACGATAAATAAGCATAGAGGTGCAGCTTTGGCCGGCAACCGGTACCCGACCCTGCTATAGGCGGGAAAAGGGTTAGGAGTTGCTTTTTGTTGTAATGCACAATACGGAATTTATTTTAAATTTTCACATTCAATACAAATTTGCCCAAGATGCTTACCACAGATTGCTTTTATAGCACCAGGGGAGCGACGAGTTGCGTTGGACACACCAGTTCTCGTCTGATCACTGAAGTTAAGCAATGCAAGGCCAGTTAGTACTGACATGGGTGGTTGCTCGGGAAAGCTGGGTACTGCTAATACCCAAAAATCGTTGCATCAGAGTAGTGTCTGTGCAGTCTATGCATTAGAACTATGCAATGGACGGGTCTCTAATGACCTTGTAGTTGACGGGACCTTAAACACCAATGATCAAACGAAATTGGAGCACTAGTGGCATGAATATTTCATCATCCATTTAATTTTTGAAGGGCAGAAGGAACAAATTCGATGATTTCATTTAGCAGATGTGTTTGCACTCTCCATAGCTTGACTTTTGGTTGGGGGACTTCGGTCTCCCCCCCGGCCCAGGGTGCTTTCCGACCACCTGCATTCCTGAGATTGACTTAACGAGTTCCTCCTCATCTCTTCTCATTACGTATCCATACAACCTCAGCTTATTCTCCCTCATAACCTCTAATATACAGGAAAACTCCTATTATCCGGCATCCAGATATCTGACATTACCATTTATCTGGCAATGAGGAATGGTACTCTTTAGGCCTACTTTTCCAATATGGCAATAAATGTTTCCAAACTTATAAAATTCATGGTACATCAAGTGGGAATCATTTTTCAATTATATTGCAATGCAATACGTTTACAAAGTGAGACAAATCAAATTATTCAAGCAAACTGATATTCAAGATGTTTCCAAAAATATGGATTCTGTATAATGTGTTCACATATATGACTGCTCTTAATATTTAAAAAAAATAACATACAGTACTAGACATACTGTATTTCTCTTATATCAAGATGTACAAAATGCAAATATTTCTTTGAAATACTGTGAATGCATTATCAATTTTTCTAAAAATTGAGCCAGAACTTCAAATTTATCAAAACCTTTCAAAAAATATATATACAGTATGTCAACTGATGCACTGATACAGCTCTCTGCAGTGCGTTTTCTGGAACCTGGTCCAACGCACAGGCTTTATGAAAATGTATCAAAATGTAAAATGTTTTCCTCCCACAGAAGGCCCTGCAAAATATTTTTGAACATGGCCCCCAAAAGTTCACCCTGGCACCTCCTAACAGGTAGCTCTATCTCCTTGCCTGTGAGTAGCCTCATCATTAATAACTTTGTATCAAAATGTTTCTAACGATTTTTTATGCTCAAAGACCAGTATGATGAGGAGGACAAAAGGTGGGAAATTGTGCAAACGTGACATGATTTTGAATCAAATAAATAACTTTGCCTGTATTCACACCTTTCAACACTAATTTTTTTAGACTATTGTGTTGTAAATGGAAAAGGCATGTATAGAAGGTGCATTTGTTGATGTGTTCTTAAAAAAAGTTGAGATAAATGTGGATTTTTCACTCAGGGAAGGGGTATTCATCCTTTTTGAAACACTGTTCATTTGATACACCCTTCAATATTCAGTTGTCCAGCACGTGGTTGGTCCCAAGGATGCCGGATAATTGGGGTTTTACTGTACCCATAACCCCAGATAACCTCTAATATACTCATTCCTAATTCTATTGGCTCTTGACACCTTGCTCATGTACCACAGCATTCGCATCTCGGCTTGTTGCATTCTACTGACGTGGCAATCTTCGCTGCCTAACACTCGAGTACTGCAGCGAAACTTTCCATAGGTAAATTTCTAGGCTGCCCTAGAGATGTGCGATAGTATTGCAATATCGATAGTATCGAATGGTTTATGACAATCGATGGCTTTACAATCGAATGTATGGCTATCTTGATAGTATCACGATAGTTTCCACAACTATCGATAGCATTGAAATACTGCCCATCTGCTGTCACTAATGTATAAATAGAGCTAAAATTAAATCCATTCTTGCACCAGAATCATCTGAAGGAGAGGCTATGACAGATTGTATTTGGTCATTTCATGATATTTTGGTAACATCATGCATTTTTGTAAACAACGGTATTGCAGGAGGATTGCACATTTCATTCCATGAATATCTGCAGCAGCCTGTTGTAGAGCGAAAAGTGAATCCAATGGATTTCTGGTTAAGGAATCCAGCAATTTATCCAGATCTCTCAAACTTGGCCCAAAAGTATTTTTGAATTGTAGTCACATCTGTCCCTTCTGAAAGAGTATTTTCCAAAATAGGAAATACAATAACATTGAAAAAAACAGGTTAGACCCAAAACGTGTAGCGAAACTTCTTCTTATGAGTAAGCTTTCCTACAAAGTTATCATCATCATATCGCCCTTCTCCCACCTGTGGGTTCTAATCCTCCAATCCCGCCTATACCCCACCAGCATGACAGGTGAAACGGCCGGGGCAATATGATCATGGGCAAAAAGACTGTGGTGAAAATGCCGCAAAAAATTAGATTGCACAGTAATGTGATCGAGGGTAAAAAGACTGCCAAAAAAATGGAGGTGAAAAATTATATCACATGATAATATGAGGTAGTAGGCGGAGTTACACATACTTTTAGTATCAGAGATGCTATGAAGTTTCCAAAGTAGGTGGAGTTCCTAGAAAAGTGAGATTTGTACAAACGGGATATTCCTGGCTACACGAGCTCATTCACAGAATTGATATGTTTCTTGTTCGCAGGGAGGAGGCCTTCGAGCCAAAGGCGAGAAGGCTGGGGGGCCAAAACACCGAAAGTAGAGATCATTGTAAAGGTACTTTCCAAAGATAATTCATTGCATGCATCTTTCACCTCAATCGCTAGGTAAAATAGTAACCAGGTATAACCAGGTATTATTGCTGTGTGACTTTATTGTTTGCGATCTTTTTACCATGCAACCTCATTGCTTGCTGTCCTTTTACCATGGTCTTTTTACCCACGGTCAAATTGCCGTGGTCTTTTTGCATGTAACCCCCCCACCAGGTTTCCCTCCACCCTGTACGCCTCCATGTCCCTTTCCACCACCTGCTCTCATCCCATGTCCGTTTTGGTCTTCCTCTACCTTGAGTGCCCTCAAATACCTGCAGTCCCACAATTGACCTAATAAGCTCCTCCTCTCCCCTCCTCAACACGTGCCAATACCACCTCAGCCAGTTTCCTCTCATCTTTTCCGCAATGTCTCCCACCCCAACCTACCGCTAATGTACCAGTTTCTGATTCTGTCAGATCGTGACACCCCACTCATGTAGCGCAACATTCGCATCTCAGCCACTTGCATTTGCCTTTCATGGCTCTTCCTAACTGCCCTTTACTCTGAGCATACAGCACATACACATACAGCATTGTGGGCCTAATGACCGTTTTGTAAACTTTACCCTTCAACTTCTTTGGGACCTGGCAATCGCACAGGACCCCACTTGCCTGTCTCCACTTCAGCCATCATGCATTAATCCTATGGGTCACGTCAGAATATATTTCCCCATTGCTGTGGAAAACTGATAATAAATGACGAATCTGTTGTATCACTGGAATCCCCTCTCCCCATGCCGAATCTTACCCCCTTGCCCCTTGTCACTAAAATTGAAAGCTACTTTCCTACAAAGAGTGGCAGCAATAAATATTTCTTTCATTTCTCTTGTAGCTAAGTGGCATTTTTATGAATAAAAACTATCGGAAAACTATCGCTACATCGAGTGATTTTTTACAGTATTATTGATAGCCCTATGGAGTGACACTCGTATCAATCGATAGTGCTATCGAGTAATTTTTTTTTACTTTCGCGCATCTATAGGCTGCCCCATTTACCGCAGTTCATTTTGTAAGTATAGTTTGTTTTTTTTTTGTTATTACTTTTCTCTGCAATTGTGCTGCTTCGATTGATTTGTGGTTAAATTGCAATACTTCGTTAGTATTCTTTTTGTTGCTTTTTAGTTCGTGTTTTGTTTTTTCCTTTTTTAATTGTTTGCAATTTTATATTACTATTGTTTTTTATTCACATACAAAGTACGTATTTGTTATAACTTTCTTCTTTTTCCACTGCAATTAATGTGCTTTACTTCATTCCAAATAATTTCTCTTTCCATGGCAATGGAAAAGGGAGGGCGGCCCTGAAGGTGAATATGAAAAGACAGAATACCTAGCTTTCAAATAGGAGTGGTCTAGGTCCAGAGGGCGAGGTTCCCTATGGAAGTGAGGTGATATCAGCAATGCAGGAGTTTAGATATTTAGGATCAGTGTTCCATGGAAACTGTGAAATACTCAATGTGATCGATAGGATCAAAGCAGGATGTCCTATGCTATATGGCTCACAGTGTTGGACCATGAGGAAGAGAACATGACCATGTAAATTGAATGAAAGTAGCTGAGATCCAAAATGATCAAGTTAGAGGTAGTCTGGGGGCTGGATGCATCACAGAAAAAATGAGGGAGAATAGGTTGAGGTGGTATGGGCATGTGATGAGTAAAAGGGGGAGGAACTAATTTGGTCCATCCTGGGACTGCAGGTGAATGGGAGCTGAAGGAGAAGAAGACCAAAACAGACTTGGGAACATGAGGTAGAAAAAGACATTGCTATGTGCAGGGTGGATGGGGGGTCTGGTTGGAGATAGGTGGTGGTGAAGGATTGGAACCGATAGACCCTATTGTTTGCTTGTTTGTTGGTGTGTTAGGGCCCTTCAACTACAAGGTCATTAGAGCCCTGGTACCATATAGGACTTGATAATAGTTGTTATGCAGACACGACCCAGACACTACACTGATGTGACGATTTTTGGATATTAGCAGTACCCAGTTTTCCCAAGTGGCCACCTATATCAGTACAAGCTGGGGTTGTGTTGCTTAACTTCAGTGATCAGACGAGAAATGGTGTGCCCAACACAATTCGCCACTCCCCACTGGCCCGACCCAGCCAAGGGCTTGAGAAGGGCGAGATGATGATGGAGTACTTTGCCTATTGTATGCTATTGTGAAGATGTAGACGTTGCTAATGCATTGCAAAATAAGAGAAAGCTACATATGGTATATAACTGTTTTTTACTGGGCGCTATGAAATATCCGTCCAAAATGTTGATCACATTTAGCTTCTTTGCATTGCGAAAAATAAAAATATAAGAAAATGTCGTATTACTAAGATTTTAAGTAATTTCATTACAGCTTTAGGCCAGTGAAGTTCACCAGAAGGGCTTGCAATGACTATAATTGGAATGGATGGGGTTATTCAGGGGCTGTAACAGCTTTTATGGGTGATACAATTGCTAGTAAATTACACTGAAGAACAAATTTTTACTTTGGAAAAAATACATTTCTCTCTTAGTGCTAGATTTATTGGATAAGTTATGCTGATTATTTATCTGTTCTCCATTTTGCCCTAGGACGTCAGGTTCTCTGGTAATTCATAGGGCCCAGTTACATTAAAACATTAATTGCGAATGGACATCATACATCAGATATCATACTCTATATAATTTATATTAATAATATAGGACTTGACATGATATAGGGCAATTATGTTAATGACATAGGGCTATCTGCAGATGACACCTGCATTGCAAGGGTGGTGGATGAAGGGTTATCTTCCTGCACAGAATTACAACAGGACCTAAACAAGATGCATACCTGGAGCATAAAGTGGGAGTCATTGCCATTAAACCTGCACAAATGTAGCTTTCTTATGATAAACAGGTCCTGAAGGCGATTTGATCTTGCTTATTGAATAGGTGGTGTAAGGGTTAAGAGGGTTGGGATCCAGAAGTTCCTTGGAATTATTCTAAATACTATGGTCACCTGGAGGGAGCACACTGGCAAATTGATTGGGAATACTGGGCATGCCCTCCGTTTGGTTAGTAGAGTCGTAGGGGACAGCACAAAGCAAAGTTTTCCACTGGTATGGCCAATTGTAGAGTATTGTAGTCCAATTTGGTACCCCTTTTAGGCAGGGTTTATTTTGGGAAATTAAAATGATTCAAAGGAGGGCAGCAAGAATTGTGTTACATCGCTTCTCTTGAAGATTGAGTGTCTCACTCATGATCACAGAAAGTCTTTGGCAGCTTATCCCTTGCAGAGTATAGAGGAAGAAATGACCATCCATTCAAATTGAAGGGGATCAGGGCACAAACCGACTTGTATTACCGGTCCTTTTCCAAGGGTCATTTGGCAATGAAATGCTCTCAGTGAGTATAATATGGCGAACTTTCTGCAAGAAAGTGCCATTACAGCAGGTAGGCAATGCATGACAATAGATGCTATGCTTCAGGTGGGTTACAAATTAGGAATGAGAGTCATTCTCTCCACTGCCAATTTGACCTATAAGGGCTGCTTGCAGTGTATTTCATTAAATTAGAATGCAATCATGGTCCCAGTGGCTCACTAATCTGTCAGGGAAACAAACCTCTACTATCAACTGGTCGCTAGCTGCATCCTATTAGGCCTCCCAATTACTAATAGCTGGCCAGTGACAATAGGTAGGCTGAAGTACAGTCAAATTTCTTTCATACTGTATGTCATTTACTGCTTTATTGACAACTGTCACTAAAATTTTAAAAAAGGGGAATTACAAAAAAACTGAGGGTCGCACAGTAAAACGAAAGTCATTTCCGTGAACAGCATACAAAAATACATAAAATAGCTCTATTGGTGTTTCCGTATTTTTTGGCTGTTCCACTGTTATTATCCATGTCATCACTGTAGAATAAAGTGTTCGCACCTGAGAGCAAGTGAGCAAGATGTTGAATTCTGAAACAAGATTTCTCACAATGACCACATAAAAATTCCAACCACGACAAGTCATTTTTCTCAAATTCCTATGAAATTTAAATTGCAGTCTTTTACTTTTTAAAGTGTAGTGTGAAAGAAAGGTGACAGTGAAAAATTTTTATGATGAAATGATCAATTGTATTTTTCTTAAAACAGATAACATATTTTCAACAGTAATTGTAACTGGCGTCTTAAAGGAGGTTATTAGTATTTTCTGCCCCTCCAAATAAATATTCTGGAGTGCTAGTGCATGCAATTTACTTTGGATAACAGCTATTCACTGAAAAGTATAGATGTATTTGTACATTTTCAT
>JAAFCE010009058.1:9246923-9274021 GCA_013389805.1 Trigoniulus corallinus
CTGTAGCGTGTTCCATGGAATGTTCCATGCACGCTCTCTTTTTCTGATTGTTGCACGTTCTGTGCAGCTTGCTGTTTATTGGCTAATTTAAATTGTTTCTTCGTTCTGTCATTTAAAAATAACAGAATTTCGGTTTAGAGTCAGTCAGACAGTTTTGAGTTGAAAAACGGCACTCGTTTTGGAGACGATCCTTTTCACTTACATTTAAATATTGAATATCTGTTGTGTGTTATCTCAAGTGATTCATTTTAATTCCGTTAATGGTAAATTAGTGATTATTTTATTTTTATCATCTTTACAATAAACTTTATTGATATAACGATTTTCCGTCAAATACCAAACGTGAACCAGCCAGGACAATCGCCATAACTGGTGACCCGGACGTGATCCTACCTTACACACTTTTGAATAAGAGGAATAAGTGGAATTTGCATTAGTGAGGAGTAATTATTATGTGCTAGTCACCAAATTCAACCAACAAAAAAAAAAATTTTTTTTTTTTTTTTCTTCTGGTAAGGTAGATTCTACTTAAATTTATTAGTTGATAGAATTATGGCAGGATCTTCTGGTGTGGCATCCTCCTAGGGCTTGTACTTGATGTGGGTCTCTTATCCAGTCAGAGTTAACGTTCAGTGTTCCTCAAGATGTTGGCATCACTGGTGGTGTTGGAGTTTCACTCCCTCAGCATCTCCTCTGGTTTAACTTTTCTGTCTCTGCCTTCAGCATCTTTTCTGGCTAACGTTCCTCTTTCTCTCTCTGAATGAATGAAATAATGCCTCTTCTATCTCCTCTGGCATTTGTTTTTATAGTCCCTGTATTCCTCTTCCATTGGTTTCAAGGAGGGGGTTTTTTAATTTGGGGTGGTTTGCAGCTGCTTTCTATAAAAGGGTTTTGACCCTCCTTAATTGATTTTTATCAGGGTGGCCATTTATCTTGGATGATAGAATAATAATATATAATTTTCAAAAAAAAAAAAAAATTATAATAGGGCTTTGTATAAAATATGGCTGATACATAAAATGGGGCAGATGTTTTCTATAAAAGGTTTTTAACCCTCCTCAAATTGACTTTAATCAGGGTGGCCATTTATCTTGTATGGAAATATGAAAAAAGCCATAATTTTTATTTGACTTCTATAGACTAGGAGTCGTCTGGGGCTATAATTCTCACTTTAGAGGGCTTATTATGGGCTCGACGTTCTGGTTGAGTTAATTTAATAATCCTCATAATTTTGGTGGGGTTTTCAAGTGTTCATAATTGCTTGAGATTTATGGTGACTTTTAAATTGAAGTAAGTTATGGAGTGTGGGGGTTGGCAATTAATTTATTTATTAAGTTTTCTGGGTTTTTTGAGGGGCATACTGGCGGAAGTCACAGGGGTAGTTGACAATTCCATCACCTTTCCTTATTACCAAAGCCAATAAGGGCATTGCTGGTGGCCAAGTTGCATTGGTGTGTGGCCGAGTTGCATTGGACACCAGTTCTTCTCAGATCACTGAAGTTAAACAATGCAATCCCAAGTTAGTACCAACATCGGTGGTTGGTAGGGAACGTTGAGGCAAGTTCCCCTTTCCTACATCTCCGACACCTACCTCCTCCTCACCTGCAAGCAGCCTCCTTAGGGTTCGGCCTGTTATGGCCGAACCCAGTCTACCTTTTACCCAGTTGTTCTATATTGCACTTGATAGTTTGATCTTTCGATGGAACGAATAGGCCACAGCTTCTGTAATTTAGAGTGTAAGGTGGTAGAAAGAGTGTGGAATTTTCGTGGACTTCAAAGTGAAGTGTTTTGCAATAAACTTGAAGTGCGTTCTGCACTGGAGAATGAAAGGTGAGGTGGTTCGGTTGGGTTAGGTTTGGTTAGATTAGGTTAGGTTACCAAACCTAACCGGTTTAGTTATGTTAAGTTTCGGTTACGTTAAGGCCCGGTCCTATGGGCTTGGCCGCCTGCGTGCAATTATGTCGAGGCCACCCTGCTCATGCTATTTTCTCTTAATTTGATTGAGTAAAGAAATCGTTGTTTTGTTTTAATTTTCTTGTTTGCCAGGACATGGAAAGAATAGCCTTTCTTTCCTGAAGCGTCAAAGCACAACCAATTTATAACGCTTTTCCTGCTTATGGCAGTGTCGGGTACCCATCTTGTCCCTCTGAATGGACACAAGGGTGATATATTGGACAACGTTTTTCCACAGCTGGTTATTTATCGTCCTTCTACTGTTCATTGGGGCATTCTACCGACGCACAGTGGGGCTGGAGACCACAAAACGTGGCCAAGAACGTGTCCAAGAGAAAAAATCTGTGGTTGTACTGGACCCTGGATACCCTCCTGCAACGTGCTCTAGCTGATTTACAGGTGTCTGCACTGGTTTTGTGCAATATAAGCCACATTGTAACCTTTGTTTTGCAGTTAAGATGGCATGTTCCGATTGCATTTATTTTAAGTCCTAAAAGTGTCGTAATTTCCATATCTAGCTTCAATTTTTTTCTATGTAATCTTCATCTTCAGGCATGCAGCTATATTCAACTCTTGCCAAATTAATATTTCAGTGCACGGAATTTATTTAATCAAGCTTCAAAGAAGCCTTCCTTCAGAATGTGCCCAAAGATGATATATTGCACAGTGTTGTTTTGCAGCCAGCTGCAAGAACAAAAACTGCAACCCCACTGCTTATTTAACGTAAGTCTATTGTTTGTTGGGGAACTCTACTGACTCCAGGGGGCGATTGTAATATTAGATAAATACTGTTAAAATTAAAAATACAACTATCCTTTGTGTTATTTTTATTACATGTAGTGTACTAACGTTGCCTGACTGCAGTGATCAGACAAGAAATGACGTGCCCAATGCTATACATCTGAAATGAAAAACCCCAAGTGTGTCTTCCTTCAGATGAGAAGTAAAACCATGGTCCTATGCGGTGTACCATGACATTGGCAGTGGGGTTGCAGTTTTTGTTCATGCAGCTGGGTTCAAAACCATGCTGTGCAATCAGTGGCGGATCCAAAATTTTCGTCAGGGGGTTGAGCTAATACAGGGGGTGGGGGTGGTTGAGCTAAACCTCACATATTATGTGAATATAAGTTTATATGTACATAGGGGAGGTTGTAACCCCAAAAACCCTATCCTGGATCTGCACGTGTGTGCAATATATCACCCTTGTGCACATTCAGAAGAACAAGATGGGTACTCAGGCCCATGCCATAGGCGGGAATAGAGTTAGGAGTTGCTTTCTTAAGTCTACCAAACGGCCTTAAAAGAAATGTGCAACCTAGAACATGCATTGAATAATATTTGATTTATGGCCAGGTTTCAGGGTCTCCTGCCCTACTGTGCAACGCAAGGCAGCTATCTCCTACACCTGGAAATTTGGCCTCATCTACCCAATGCCATTGTACACCACCCAGGGGCCTCGATTTTACTTTTCATCTGAAGGGGCATTCGGGGCATCTCTCTCACCAGAAAGAAGCCAAACCACCTCGGTCCAGTATCGAACCTAGAACCACTTATTCAGTTACTGAGCACACTACCCACTCCACAACGAGGCGGGATTCCTTACGGAAGTACCAAAGCATTGAAAGTTTTGTGTTACTTTTAAGTTTGAGAAGACGTCTGGCCGCCCCATCAAGGCGGACGCCCGCGTTCTTTGCACCCTTTGAACCTATGGACGGACCGGCCCTGGTTACGTTACCAAACCTAACCGAACCGGCATATTTGCAGTATCAGGGACTCTAGTTCTATTTGAAAGTAGACGGAGTTTGGGAACGTGTTTTTGAAAAGTAGGCGGGGTTATTTCTATTTTACACTTTCCATTTTACCTGGTTACTATTTTACCTAGCGATTGAGGTGAAAGATGCATGCAATGAATTATCTTTGGAAAGTACCTTTACAATGATCTCTACTTTCGGTCTGTTTCGGTCCCTTGGCCTTCTCGCCTTCGGCTCGAAGGCCTCCTCCCCGTGAACAAGAAACATATAGATTCTGTGAATGATCTCGTGTAGCCAGGAATATCCCGTTTGTACGAATCTCGCTTTTCTAGGGACTCCGCCTACTTTGGAAACTTCATAGCATATTTGATACTAAAAGTATGTGTAACTCCTCCTACTTTCAAATAGAACTATAGTCCCTGATAGTGCAAGTATGTCACCGAACCTAACCTAACCAAGCCTAACATAACTAAGCCTAACCTAACCAAACTTAACCAAACCTCACCTAACCCACCCTAACGTAGCCATTCATTTGACATCGAATTTTGTGGGCCGAGCGCATAAAGTAGAAACTGTGGCTTGTTCGAATAAATAACGAACGAATGCATGATGGTATCGTTCGAAATCGCATCGAATTCTACAAACCGGGTAAAAGGGAACGCGCAAAATAGAACAACCGGGTCAAAGGTAAAGTGTATTGCAAGGTAAAAGCCATTGCAAGAAATCTGGCCAATCTGCTTGTACCTCCCCTGGCCCATCCAGACGGGACCCTACTGCACAAATTGGAGGGGACTGCCCTATTTGGCAGCAGGTATGGCAGATATTGGAATTGTGACTGCATTAAAGACAGAATCAGTTTTCTGGAGGCACAGTAGATACTAGGCCTGCTGGGAACTTCGAGCTCCTATCTGTGGTTTGTTTGATACCCGCTCTGTCTAATGGGATCTGTTGGATGCCTGTCTGTGAGGGCATATCCTGCCAAACGGCCCCTGATCAAGTATTGCCGATGGCTGTGAGCATTGGATGGCAGTGTACACCAACCAGAGCCTGATGGGGATTCCTCCTTCAAGAAAGAGTAGCATGGGGCAGAATTGGGCGTCCCCTTTTGCCCTGTTTTTGGAAGAAGCGGTGGCATAGAGAAACCCTAAAAAGGTAGTAACATTCCAACAATGGAATTATCGAGGTCTAAACCATGAGAGAGATAAGATAAAACAGCTCATCTTGCAGTGGAATCCTGTATGGATCTCCCTACGAGAGATATTGTTCTGTTATGCCACATTTATGAACATTCAGTGGCCATCCTTACATGGAATCGGTGGTGTATATGCCACAGCAATTACAGACCACTGTGCAAGCATTGACCCTCTCCTTGCAGCTAGACGTCCGCACTACAGTGTGTTCTCTTTTATCTTCCATCACAGTGCTGCTGTGCTGCTTAGTGCTACAGTTGAAGTGCATTTTGAGAAGGATTTTGAAGTGCAGCAAAATATACAGGGTGGATCACCTCACTATCGAAAGTTTTATTTCTCTATAACATTTTGAATTTTTATTGAAATTAATTGAATTTTTTTTTCGAGAACGTAGAGAGATATTTAAAGAATATGTAGCCAACTTGCATTGGACGGACACACCAGTTCTCATGAGATCACTGAAGTTAAGAAAAGCAAGCCAACATTAGTACCAACACGGGTGGTTGGTGAAGAACGTTGAGTGCTGCAAATTTCACCTCTGCTATATCATTTTCACCTACCTCCTCATCTCCCGTGAGCAGCCTCCTAAGGGTTCAGCCTGCTATGGCTGCTTGGCTTACTCCCCAACCCATTGGTACAACTTAACGTAATATGAAGAATATTCCTAAATGCTTTTTTCACGGAATATTCTTCACTTTTGTTGGTGTTTTAGGGCCTTTCAACTATAAGGTCATTAGAGCCCCGTCCACTGTGTAGTTCTGATGTAGAGGCTGCACAGACACTACACTAATGTGACGATTTTTGGATACTAGCGGTACCCAGTTTTCCCAAGCAGCCACCCATGTCAGTACTAACTGGGGTTGCGTTGCTTAACTTCAGTAATCAGATGAGAACAGGTGTGTCCAACGCAGTTTGCCGCTTCCCCACATGCTATTGGAGAACGTGCAAAAGTTGCCACATGGTATGAGTGGACCAAAAGTGCTGGTTTGGTTCAAAGAAAATTTAGACTTGACATTGGACACAAGGGTCCATGTAAAGACAGCATTTACAAATGGCATAGATCATTAATTGAAACTGGCTCTGTTCAAACTGGAATCAGGAAATGCAAACAAGCCACTCGTACCAAAGAAGCAGAAGATTTGGTTCAAGCCCATTTCACTCAAAATCATCATACCTCAACTTGTCACAGTTCTTGAAAATAAAGTTTAAATGTTTGTGTATGTTATCAAAAAATTGCAATGAATTTTACAAATGATTTCAAACGTTAGAAAGAAATAAAACCGCCATTTATCAATCAATATGTTGTAATGCACAATACGGAATTTATTTTAAGTTTTCACATTCAATACAAATTTGCCCAAGATGCTTACCACAGATTGCTTTGGAGCACCAGGGGAGAGGCGAGTTGTGTTGGACACACCAGTTCTCGTCTGATCACTGAATTTAAGCAATGCAAGGCCAGTTATTACTGACATGGGTGGTTGCTTGGGAAAGCTGGGTACTGCTAATCAGAGGCGTACCTAGGCTTGGTGTCACCCGGTATGGCAAATCCTGGTGTCAACCCCACCCACATAAGCACTTTATTATTCAATGTGCTCTGCCTGAGTCACAAAAATTTCAAATGTTTTTAGATTAATGTTTCAGGCATCGCTGGCAGCCATCCAAGGTGTGCAAGCAGGCCCCAGGCCGCCATCATCAGCAGCCTGCAAAGTCACTAGGGTTGGGACTTTGGTCCCTGTGACAGATGGTTCACCGAGCATCCAAGCATCCCCCAGCAAGCAGCGACAACATCCCTGTAGGATCTGGACGCCTGGCTGAGGTGACCCCAGTCAGAGCATGTTCAGACAGTATAAGGACCCATCTTAGATTCAGAACGTCAGATGTGGGGACTACTACTGGAAAAACGGGGGAATTATTCAATATCCTAAACTGAAGGAGGATTCAGGTAGCGTTCCTCCAGGAAACTAGGTGGAAGGGGAAAAGATCAAGGGCCATTGGTGAGAGATACAAGCTTATATATGCAGTGAGTCAAAAGGGACAAAACAGGTTGGGTATAGTATTAAACAGGGAGCTGCAACAAGGGGTCACCCAGGTGAAGTGAACAAATAGCAGGCTACTGTTAGTTACAGTAGTTTGGCAAGGAGTAGTGCTCCACTTCATCAACGCTTATGCCCCACAGGTGGGTCTGCATGAACCCACAAAAGTGGGTTTCTGGACAGATTTTGAGGACTTTGTGCACTCACTAGAGGCTGAGATACAGCAATGTCAAGAGAATGAGTACTTAGTTATTGGTGGGGATTTTAATGGTCATTTAGGCAAAGATAACCAGGGTTATGGGGATGTCCATGGGGAATGGAGTATGGAACTGTTAGCACAGAAGGACAGTGTATCCTTAAAACAGCCAAAGCACTTGGCCTTCCATTGGCAAATACGTGGTTTAGTGAGAGGGACAAGCAAACCCACTGTGGTGGCATAGTGGTTAGAACGCTCGGCAACTGTACCAGTAATTCTAAGTTCAATACTGGACCGTGGTGGGTCATCTTCTTTCGGGCAAGAGAAAAGCCGCGAGTGTGCCTTCTTTCGGATGAGAAGTAAAACCAAGGTCCCATGTGGGTGTATGATGGCACTTGCACGTAAAAGAACCCTCTCTACTGTGCACCCTCCCCAATGACACTAGACTGATGATAAATAAGTGTAGGGGTGCAGCTTTGGCCAGCAACCTAAACACATTCCAGTCACCAAAAGGGATATCACAAATAGATTTCTTTATGGTTAGAGGGTGGCATAGAGTAGAGGTTTGTGATTGCGGGGCAGTCCCGAGTGAAAATTTCCAAAAAGAATGTGACCATAGGCCAAATCCTAGTGAAAGTGGCAGGCAAGGCACATACTTGGAAAGGAGAGCAGGCCATCAGGTGGCAGAAACTACCCACCAAGACAGAGGGATTTACCCACAAAGTGCACAGGGAGGTAGACTGGTATTGGGAAAGGATAGTGGATGCAATGTGGAACAGGGTCGCCAGAATAATTAGAACCTGTGGGAAAGCCATTTTAGTGAAGGGTCAAGTAGGAACCACAGTCCAGAGAAACAAGCAGACATGGTTTTGGAATGGGAAGGTAGAAGCAGCCATCAAGCAAAAGAAGGCTGCTTTCCACAGTTGGCAGGAGACAGGGGGCCAGGAATCTACAACTCAATATAGGCTGGCTAAGACTAACACTAGTAGGATCATCGCCCTGGCCAAGCACCAGAAGTATGAGGCACTCTATGAGCAGTTATGAACAAGGGAAGGGGAGGTTTTCAAACTGACCAAGGCTAGAAATAGAGCAGCTAAAGATATACCCTGGGCTATAACAGCAAAGGATAGCGGAGGTAGGGTCCTACTCTCCCTGATGGAGGCAAAGAGGAGGAGGGAAGAGTACTTCCATAACCTCTTGAATGCTGCAGGGGGAGATGGTGACCTTGCCACCTATCCTGAATTGGCAGGGGATGGTGAACTGTGTAACCAGGGCGCTTAGGAAAATGAAAGGTTGAAAAGCTGTAGGCCCAGATGAAACACCCAATTCAAGTGTGGCATAGCCTAGGGAGGACAGGTATCAGGTGGCAGCAGAGATAGAATGCCATTGGCATGGCGTGAGAGTAGGATAGTACCACTCTTCAAGGGCAAAGGGATGTCCAAGAGTGTGGCAACTATAGAGGTATAAAAATGATGAGCCACTCCTTGAATCTCTGGGATAGGATTAGTGTGGGTGGAAATCAGGTATCCCACCTTTGGCAGGGCCGGATCTCCGGGTTCCAGTTCTCCACTCCTGCCTATCTTCCACCAGATCCCCGTCCACCCCACACACTGCCATGTCATTGTGGACAACTTGCTCCCACATCTGCTTCAGTCTCCCCTGCCTCAGCTATTTCCAACCATCTGCTTTCCTGAAATGGATCCGTGTCCATACCACTTCAACCTATTCTCCCTATGTGGAAATCCCTCATAGGAATGATCTTGCTCCCTCAACCTATTCATAGGATAGCTGGTCTAAACACTATGCTGTAAAACTTAAATTTCAACGTGAATGGGACCCTCCTATCACATACGACTCCACTTGCCTGTCTCCACTTCAGTCATCCCCATTGAGTCTTTGGGTCACATCAGAGTTATCTCCCCATAGCTTTGGAACGTTGATCCTAAGTGCTTTACCTCCATGGTGTAGCCAAGTTGCGTTGGACGCACCACTTAAGCAATGCAAATCCATGTTAGTAACAACATGGGTGGTTGGTAGTGAACGTTGGGTGCTGCTAATTTCGCCTTTCCTATGCCTCCTACACCTAGCCCCTCCTCACCTGCGAGCAGCCTCCTTAGGGTTTGGCCTGTTATGGCTGCTTGGCTTACTCCCCAACCCGATAGTGTAACATACTCCTACTAATACTACTCTTGGACCGTTTTCACCAGTTGGCCTCTACTGGGAAGCACCCAGTATTTCCCCAAGATCTTCATACCATGGCTATTACCCTTCTTCATTGACCTGGAGAAAGCTTATTACAGTGTGCTAATGCGCCAAAATATTCATATTTGTGTAGTGGCTGTGCAGTTTCTGCATTAGACATATGCAGTGGATGAGGCTCTAATGGCCTTGTAGTCAAAAAGCCCTAAAATACCAACGAACCAAACGAGTTTATGTGAATCCATTAGCTGGACTGTGCCCCATACAAAATTCGCATGCAATGAAACTAAAATGTCAAATAGGTGTAGTGCTGTAGGAAAAGGTTGGATCTGAAACTTTGCAGTAGTGTCACCCCCTGAAATAGTGTCACCCGGTGCGGTACGCACCCTCCTCGGTACGCCTCTGCTGCTAATACCCAAAAATCGTCGCATTAGTGTAGTGTCTGTGCAGTCTATGCATTAGAACTATGCAATGGACGGGTCTCTAATGACCTTGTAGTTGACGGGACCTTAAACACCAATGAATGAACAAAATTGGAGCACCAGTGGCATGAATATTTCATCATCCATTTAATTTTTGAAGGGCAGAAGGAACAAATTCGATTATTTCATGTAGTAGATGTGTTTGCACTCTCCATAGCTTGACTTTTGGTTGGGGGACTTCGGTCTCCCCCCCTGGCCCAGGGTGCTTTCCGACCACCTGAATTCCTGAGATTGACTTAACGAGCTCCTCATCTCTTCTCATTAGGAGTCCATACAACCTCAACTTATTCTCCCTCATACCCTCTAATATACTCATAACCCCAGATAACCTCTAATATACTCATAACCCCAGATAACCTCTAATATACTCATTCCTAATTCTATCAGCTCTTGACATCTTGCTGATGTACCACAGCATTTGCATCTCGGCTTGTTGCATTCTACTAACGTGGCAATCTTCGCTGCCTAACACTCGAGTACTGCAGCCAAACTTTCCATAGGTAAATTTCTAGGCTGCCCTAGAGATGCGTGATAGTATTGCAATATCGATAGTATTGAATGGTTTATGACAATCGATGGCTTTTCAATCGAATATATGGCTACCTTGATAGTATCCCGATAATTTTCAACAACTGTTGATAGCATTGAAATACTGCCCATCTGCTGTCACTAATTTATAAATAGAGCTAAAATTAAATCCATTCTTGCACCAGAATCATCTGAAGGAGAGGCTATGACAGGTTGTATTTGGTCATTTCATAATATTTTGGTAACATCATGCATTTTTGTAAACGACAGTATTACAGGAGGATTGCACATTTCTTTCCATGAATATCTGCAGCAGCCTGTTGTAGAGCGAAAAGTGAATCCAATGGATTTCTGGTTAAGGAATCCAGCAATTTATCCACATCTCTCAAACTTGGCCCAAAAGTATTTTGGAATTGTAGTCACATCTGTCCCTTCTGAAAGAGTATTTTCCAAAATAGGAAATACAATAACATTGAAAAAAAAACAGGGTAGACACAAAACGTGTAGAGAAACTTCTTCTTATGAGTAAGCTTTCCTACAAAATCATCATCATCATATCGCCCTTCTCCCATCTGTGGGTTCTAATCCTCAACTCCCGCCTATACCCCACCAGGTCTCCCTCCATGCCGTACGCCTCCATGTCCCTTTGCACCACCTGCTCTCATCCCACGTCCGTTTTGGTCTTCCTCTACCTCGAGTGCCCTCAACTACCTGCAGTCCCACAATTGACCTAATATGCTCATTCTCTCCCCTCCTCAACACGTGCCAATACCACCTCAGCCGGTTTCCTCTCATCTTTTCCGCAATGTATCCCACCCCCAACCTACCGCTAATGTACTCCTTTCTGATTCTGTCAGATCGTTGATTGATTGACTGTTTGAGTTTAAGGGCCCATGGACAACAATGGTCATTAGGGCCCAGAAAGACAAACATCATGGTGGGGGTGTAAGTGGCCATCCCACCAAGATGGCAATAAATAATGGCAAAGGCTCACTAAGACTAAAACGAATAAAATGGCAATAGCAAAATAAATATGGAAAATAAATACAGACAAAAGCCAAAAAATGACATAACAATAAAAGTGGCAAAAGCCAAAACAGGTATAACAATAAAAGTGGCAAAAGCCAAAATAGACATAACAATAAAAGTGGCAAAAGCCAAAATAGACATAACAATAAAAGTGGCAAAAGCCAAAACAGACAATACAATAAATGCAGCAAAAGCTAAAACAGACACAGACATAAAATGGCAAAAGTCAAAACAATAGAAGAATAAAAACAAAGCTTCTGAAAAGTAAACGTGTATAATTCAAACTTGATGAAAAGGGCCAGCCTCTTTCACGAATACCAGCGAGCTCTCAACCCCCTGAGGGTTATCCCCAAGTGCGGTGGAGAGCTCAGCACTGACTACCAGTCGCCATCTAAGCTCTCGGTATCTCTCACAGTGACTAAAGATGTGTGCCACTGTGAGAGGCTCCCAACAGAAGTGACACCATGGTTGGTCCTCACCCCGTAGAATGTAGGAGTCGGTGAGGAAGGTGTTACCGATCCAAAGCTGAGCAAGCACAACCTCCTCCCTCCGTGACTGGCGGCATGAGGACACCCAGTGCTCTGGAGTGTTCTTCAGTGTGTGGAGTTTGTTGGTGGTCTCTGCAAACCACTGGGACCACCATTGGTCATGGACGGCCCGCTGCAGCATCGGGAGAACATCGGAGGAGGGGACAGCTGTGTTCAGTATATCTGGCAAGTGGGCCACCTGACAAACATGGGCATCTGCCCTCTCATTGCCCGTGATGCCAACATGCCCCGGGACCCACATAAGCAACACTGTCTTGCCCTGCGTACGATTCACAAGCAGCAATCTGTGCACACCCTGGACGATGGCATGTCTGCCATATAGGGTGTGCAACAGCTAAAGGAAGCATAGGGAGTCAGTCACAACAACACAGAGTCTGTTGTTCAATACTTGGATGAGTTCCAGTGCCCTGTGCAGAGCTGTGAGTTCTGCAGTTAAGACACTAGCGACACCTGGAAGGTGGCCCCCTATGAGACTGACTAACCCACCGAGAAGCCAGCCTTCGACCCAACCGTGTAAATAAAAACATGGACTCGATAGGTCCAAGAGAGGGGTCCAAACTCTTGTTGGTACACTGACCTATCGGTACTGGTTTTGGGTAAGGCTGCAAGCAATAAATCTAAACTTCGCTCTGGCACTGTCCAGGGTAGCACAGAGGACGGCAGTACAGGCTGCACCCTATGCAGTATCACACCCAGGCCGGTAAGACCGTCCATCCACCGCACACCAAATGGAGGGGGAACCCCCCCGCAGTGGCCGAATGGCCGTCTCATAGTGTTACTAAAGATGGCCGGGTGTGTAGGGTGCTGTGGCTGACCTATCAGCCACAAAATATATGCAGCTGCCAGGTACTGCCGAGACACAGTCAGTGTTGGTTCACCAGTCTCAGCATAAAGGCTGAGTACTGGACTGGTGCAGAACGCCTGAATGGACAACCGGATGCCAGCGTGATGAACACCGTCCAGCATCCGGAGAGTAGATGGAGTGGCCAGGCCATATATGCTGCAGCCATAATCGAGACGTGATCGAACGAGTGACCAGTAGAGTCGAAGCATCACCATTCGATCTGCCCCAAAACCAGTTACCTGCAGGCACCGCAGAATATTCAGGGAGCGAAGGCACTTAGCCTTCAGCTCCTTCAATGTGCAGGACCCATGTCAGACGGCTGTCAAAACGGAGACCAAGAAATCGGGCTGCCTTTACAACAGGGAGGAGGCAGCCATCCAGGGTAAGCTGAGGCTCAGGGTGAAGACCTCGCTTACGACAGAAGTGCATGACAGTAGCTTTGTCAGGGGAGAACTTATAGCCACAAGAGGTGGCGAATTCGTTTGCACTGTTTATTGCCAGTTGCAGCTGACGCTCAATGCTGTGCATCGTGGCAGCCCGGTACCTAATAGAGAAGTTGTCCACAAATAGGGACGACGTCACCGGGGGGTTAAATGGAGGATGGTAGGCCATTCACTGCAACAGCAAAGAGCGTCACAATCAAGACGCTCCCCTGTGGGACACCAATCTCCTGCAGAAAGGCCGAGGAGTAGGTGTTACCCACACGCACTCTGAAGGTACGTTCGGACAAAAAGCTATCGAGGAAGAGGGGCAGATTACCCCTGAGCCCCTACTGGTGCAAGGTCTCGTCAGCGTCCTTGCCAGTTCCTCAGCCACTTCACATGGCAGAAGGCAATGTCTCCCTTGTACAAGGAGACCTGAGCCACATGATGCTAAATATCTGCCTTGGATCTTCCTCAGCTTTTCACAGACTTTCTTAGAGGGCGTGTGACGGGTAAGTGAGGAGACGTACTGACTCCATGAAGAGCGTTTGGCCTCCATGATCACCCGTTGTGCATATACCCGGGCTCGGAGATAGTCGATATGGTTGGCCTCGGTAGTACAAGATTGGAAGCAGTGAAGGGCTCGTTGGCAAGCCCGAATTGCACGCCAACAATCCTCTGTCCACCACGGCACTCGTGCTCGTGGTGGGTTACACGACCTCTGTGAAGTGACTCACTAGGTCGTTGACCCCATCAAAATCACACAGTGGGCAAAAGTAGATATGGTGGCCAAACTCCTCCCAGTCCACCCAATGCAGACACCACCATGGTGGGTGTTGGGGTAATGCCCCATCTCCACTGCTAATCTTGATGGGGATGTGATCACTTCCACAAGGGTCTGACAAGACCTTCCACTGCAAACCTGGTGCCAACCCAGGAGAGCAGATGGATGGGTCTGTACATGAGAGACCACCAGTGGCAGTCATGACATGTGACAACCAGTGTTCGACAAGTCGCCCTCAGGGGTTATGACTGTCCAAGCCCCATTGGGGATTATGGGCATTAAAATCACCCATAATCAAGAAGGGTTTTGGAAGCTGGGCACTGAGGGAGTCGAGGTCTGCCCATGGGATATCAATCCCAGGAGGCATGTAGAGGGAACATAGAGTGGTGGGCACATCCAGTTGCAATGAGACCACCATGGCTTGCAGAGGCGTCTGCAAAGCCACTGGCACATGCATGCACCCATCCCGGATAAGGATAGCCACCCCTCCCACAGGGTGGCTTCCTTGCTGCCGGGTGTCTGCATATACAGTGTACCCCATAACAAAATGGGGGTATCACTTCAACACAGGATCTCCTGGAGGGAGTTGCAGACGAAGTTGTGCCTTGAGATCAGCAGTGTGATCTTGTCCCTCTTGTGGGAAAACCCATGACAGTTCCATTGTAGGAAATTCACCATCACGTTGACTTAGGTTGCTTGTTTCTACTCCTTCCTTTTCTCCGTCCCACTGCAGAAAAGGGAGGGATGCCTTCTATTGGTGCATCCTCCCCCATCTCGAAGGAGGAATCCCCACTGGTGTCCCCTCTACTGGTGTTTAAGGTGCGATGGGGTTCGACCACAACGGGGATGTCACTGAGCTTATGCATTTTTAGTAATGCGTCGGTCTGGTGGGGGGGGGGGGCAGATGCCTCCACCAACAAGGTGCCATTGCACAGTTTCTAGAGCGAGGTCACATCACTGGCAATGCCCTTGATGGCTTTGCCGATAAGGAAGGGTGACGCCTTCCCCAAGGCTGCACCATCCTCCCCAGAGATGGAAATAAACCGGGGAGGATAGGAAGAAAGTATTGATGGTTGTTTGACTGCACCTAAAATCTTAGATGCAGGAACATGCTGTGCATCGGTGGTGGAACCCTGCACCTTAAGGCTAAGAGGTCGTTGCCTCTTGTTAAGAGCAGGTGCCGATGCCATAGACGCCAAGGGTTCGATTCCTGATCCAGTTGGCTTACTGGGGGAACACGGCCTCTTTGTTGGAGCAGCACATGTCTCCATCAGCTCAGTGGCAGCTGGCCCACTCAGTTGGGTGGGACTGAGCCCGCCATCTTCTGGCTCAACACAAGTCCATAAAAGTAAAGAAGGGGGAGGGGTGGGGTTATTTGTAGAGGCCCCCAGCCTCTGTTTTATAGTTGCCATAATTTTAAATAATTATGTATTCGTTGCCCACAGGTCTTACCCACCACACGGAACCCTACACGGGGACGCCCATTCAGGTCGTCGAGACTACTCGGAGAGGATACCGTTAGGGTGGCATAATCCCCGAGTACCGGACCATCGGCATCGGGGTTGACTGCCGGTCCACTTACAGTCATGCTAGGTGGCATAACCACTTATGCGCCCCCAGCCGATTGACCAAGACTGGGCTACTGCCTTGCCCTCCCGTTTTCCCTGGAAGCTGTGGCCAAAGTGATGTTGTGGAGACTGTGGGTCACAACCCTTGTCCCCGATGTCTGTCAGCCACCTCACCAGTGTGGAGTGGCCAAGAGACATCGCAGGGGATATGCCTCCTCAACCACCAGGATCCACTTTTCCCAGGGGTGTTGGTCTCCACGCATGGCAAACACATGGGTAGGCATTTGTTTATGGTCCCCTCAGTAAGGAACCTACAACGACTGCAGACAACCACATTGATGGTATCGTCCCGTGATAATGGTGTTGTCCAGTCAGGAGAAAGAAAAAGTCACCCCTTTTTGTCGCCTCTTACGACATGCAGGTATGCAGTGTGCCTATTCTACCCTGGGCACACACGGGTACTGTCAGATCGTGACACCACACTCATGTAGCGAAGCATGCACATCTCCGCCACTTGCCTTTGCCGTTCATGGTTCTTCCTAACTGAAGACACTCTGAGCCATACAGTATAGCGGGCCTAACGACGGTTCTGTAAACTTTACCCTCCAACTTTATTGAGACCCCACAGATGCACAGGACCCCACTTGCCTGTCTCCACTTCAGCCATCCTGCATTAATCCTATGGGTCACGTCAGAATATATTTTCCCATTGCTGTGGAAAACTGATCATAAATGACGAAACTGTTGTATCACTGGAATCCCCTCTCCCCACGCCGAATCTCACCCCCTTGCCCCTTGTCACTAAAATTGAAAGCTACTTTCCTACAAAGAGTGGCAGCAATAAATATTTCTTTTATTTCTCTTGTAGCTAAGTGGCATTTTTATGAATAAAAACTATCGGAAAACTATCGCTATATCGAGTAATTTTTTACAGTATTATTGATAGCCCTATGGAGTGACACTCGTATCAATCGATAGTGCTATCGAGTAATTTTTTTTTCTATCGCGCATCTCTAGGCTGCCCCCTTAATAGTCACTGCAAAGTACAGGTGTCATGCAGAGCTGTCCTACGACAGCAGCTTTACAAACGTGGATTGTAAAGGTAGTCTGTCAGACTACCAACTACAAAAAAAAATATAGATTGGAATTAATTTATAAGGCAATCATTGCATGGATCGTTATTAATTAGAAAAGAATGAAGGCACTGAAAAATTTAATGGACATCGCATGCTTAGAAACCAATGACCAGCGATTTCTGTAAGATTCAGGTAGTCTGTCAGACTACCCTTTACCATTCTAGGCTTAATAAAATTTGTATGACCTTGATAAAATAGTAATGCAACACAATCGCACTCAAGTTCAGAAGTGACAAGGCCTCAAGAGACATTTGTGTAATTCAAAGCTATGCCGAGCGAAAGGAGCCAACTTGGGGTCTAATTATGTCTGAAAGATTAAGAAGATTATTGAACATTCTACATCTTTATGATGTAGTATTTTTAAGTCATGAGAGTGGAGATTCTAACTTATTATTAGAGATGCCTGTGATGCTGAACTTTACAAAAGTCATGAAATCTATATAAATAAAAATGTAAATGTGTGTTTGTTCAAAACCACAAGTCTTTGAAAGTTCTTGACCGATTGCTTTGAAATTTTGACACAACGTTTCATTCCAATACAGCCAGGTTTTTATGACAGGTAAAGAAAGGTAAAAACAAGCTAATTTGTAAAACGCCATCTATTGAAGGTTAAAGCAACAATGCTATTCTAATTTATAAATATATTATTTAATATTCTATTTACTATATAAATATTCTATTTCAATATATTCCATTTACCATAGCGTTCATTTTGTGAGTATAGTTTATTTTTTCCTTTCATTTTTTAACTGTTATTATTTTTCCCTGCATTTGTGCTGTGTCGATTGATCTGTGGTTAAATTGCAATACTTTGTTAGTATATTTGGGATTTTTAGTCTGTGTTTTCTTCCTTTTTTAATGTTTTGCAATTTTATGCTTTTGGTATAGCTATCGTTTTTATTTGTTACTGCAACTGATGTGCTTTAGCTCATTTCAAAAGTGAATATGAAGGCCTCAAGGTGAATATGAAGTCACATTACCTAGGTTTGCTCTGGAAGTGAGGTGATACCAGCCATGCAGAAGTTTAGATATTTAGGACAGTGTTCCATTGTTGTTGTTTGTTGGAGTTTAAGGTCCCGTCAACAACAAGGTCATTAGAGACCCGTCCACTGTATAGTTCTAATGCATATACTGCACAGACACTACACTAATGCGACGATTATTGGGTATTAGCAGTACCCAGCTTTGCTGAGCGACCACCCATGTCAGTACTAACTGGGCTTGCGTTGCTTAACTTCAGTGATCAGACGAGAACTGGTGTGTCCAACGCAACTCGCTGCTCCGACAGTGTTCCAGGGAAACTGTGAAATACTCAGATGTCACCTGTAGGATAAAGGCAGGATGGCTAAAATGAAGACAGGCAAGTGGAGTCCTGTGAGACTACCAGGTTCCAATAAACCTAACAGGCAAAGTTTACAGAACAATGGTTAGGCTAACTATGGCTGAGAATATTGGTTCATGAGAAAGAGCCGTGTTCAATAGAATGCAAGTAGACAAGATGCAAATGCTGTGCTTCATGAGTGGGGTGTTGTGAGCCAATAAAATCCAAAACGATAATGTTAGAGGTAGCCTGGGGATTGGACACATTGCAGAAAGGATGAGGGAGAGTAGGTTGAAGTGGTATGGGCATGTGATGAATAGGGGAGGAGGAACTAATTAGGTGCATCCTGGGACTGCATGTGATGGGAGCACCAGGAGGAGAAGACCAAAGTAGACGTGGGAACAGGTAGTACAAAAGGACATGGTTGTGAGCAGGGTGGATGGGGGGGCCTGTTGGAGATAGGCGGGGATGGAGGATTGCAACCCATAGATCTGACCCAACCATGGGCTGGAGAAGGGTGTGATGATGATGATCATGGAGGAGCGTGCCCTTTCTCTTTGCAGAGCCACAGCAATGCGTGGCTGGGACAGCTAGTCTATATAAATAAAAATTTAAATGTGTTTGTTCAAAACCACAAATCTCCAAAAGTTCTTGACCAATTGCTTTGAAATTTTGACACAACGTTTCATTCCAATAGAGCCAGGTTTTTATATAATGATTATACAGATGTCACACCTGTGACAAGTGAAAAAAGGTAAAAATCATATGCTATTCTAATTTAATATTCCATTTACTCTTTAATATTCCATTTCCTATTCCATTTCAATGTTTCCAATTGCATTGTTTAGTTGAATTTCAATAATTTCTATTTAATTTTAACTTTCATTTGACGATTTCATTATTTTGTGTGACATTGAGTTGGAATTCAGCTGTGTCATTTACCACAGTTCATTTTGTGAGTATAGTTTATTTTTTTTGTTATTACTTTTCTCTGCAATTGTGCTGTGTCGATTGATTTGTGGTTAAATTGCAATACTTCGCTAGTATTCTTTTTGTTGCTTTTTAGTTCTTTGTTTTTTGTTTTTAGCTTTTTGTTTTTTTTTCCTTTTTTAATGCTTTGCAATTTTATATTACTATTGTTTTTTTTATTCACATACAAAGTCCGTATTTCTTAAACTTTCTTTCTTCTTTTTCCACTGCAATTAATGTGCTTTACTTCATTCCAAATAATTTTTCTTTCCATGGCAATGGAAAAGGGAGGGGGGCCGTGAAAATGAATATGAAAAGACAGAATACCCAGCTTTCAAATAGGAGTGGTCTAGGTCCAGAGGGCGAGGTTCCCTATGGAAGTGAGGTGATATCAGCAATGCAGGAGTTTAGATATTTAGGATCAGTGTTCCATGGAAACTGTAAAATACTCAATGTGATCGATAGGATCAAAGCAGGATGGCTAAAGTGGAGACAGACAAGTGGAGTCCTGCCCAACTACCAGTTTCCAATGGGAGCGGCGAGTTGCGTTGGACACACCAGTTCTCGTCTGATCACTGAAGTTAAGCAACGCAAGCTCAGTTAGTACTGACATGGGTGGTCGCTCAGGAAAGCTGAGTACTGCTAATACCCAATAATTGTCGCATTAGTGTAGTGTCTGTGCAGTATATGCATTAGAACTATACAGTGGACGGGTCTCTAATGACGTAGTTGACGGGACCTTAAACTCCAACAATCAACAACAACAACTTAGCTTAAGTGGGAGACGTAAAACTAATGTTCACAACAAACAGCCCATAATTTCCATTATCGATAGAAAGAAGGCACTTAACATTATCAAAGGCCCTGAAGAGACATGGGAATGATAGGATGTCATAATTGAAGTTTCCAGAACTATGGTTAGACAAGCTATGATATATGGCTCACAGTTTTGGACCATGAGGAAGAGAACATGACCACATAAATTGAATGAAAGTAGCTGAGATCCAAAATGATCAAGTTAGAGGTAGTCTGGGGGCTGGATGCATCACAGAAAAAATGAGGGAGAATAGGTTGAGGTAGTATGGGCATGTGATGAGTAAAAGGGGGAGGAACTAATTTGGTCCAGCCTGGGACTGCAGGTGATTGGGAGCTGAAGGAGAAGAAGACCAAAACAGACTTGGGAACATGTGGTAGAAAAAGACACTGCTTTGTGCAGGGTGGATGGGGGATCTGGTTGGGGATAGGCGGTGGTGAAGGATTGGAACCCATAGACCCTATTGTTTGCTTGTTTGTTGGTGTCTTAGGGCCCTTCAACTACAAGGTCATTAGAGCCCCGTCCACAGCATAGTTGTTATGCAGAGACGACCCAGACACTACACTGATGTGACGATTTTGAATATTAGCAGTACCCAGTTTTCCGAAGTGGCCACCTATGTCAGTTCAAGCTGGGTTGTTGTTGTTGTTTGTGTTTTAGGGCCCATCAACTACAAAGGTCATTAGGGCCCATAAAGACAATCACCATGGTGGGGGTGTAGAAGGCCAACCCACCATGATGATAATAAATAAGGGCAAAAGCCCACTAAGAGTAAAAATAGTAAATGGCAAAAGCCACAAAAATAACCGGGAATAAAAAAGGCAAAAGCCAACACAGATAAAGCTAAACAGGCAAAAGCCACAAAAATAACCGGGAATAAAAAAGGCAAAAGCCAACACAGATAAAGCTAAACAGGCAAAAGGCCTAGACAAACACTAACATAGAAGGGCAAAAGCAAAAACCAACACAAAAAAGGAAAAGGCAAAAACCAAAAAGAAGAATAAAAGGAAAGGATGCTAATAAGAAAAAGTGCTAAGGTTAAATGTTGTGAAAGAGGCCAGCCTCTTTCACAAAAACAAGCGAGTTCTCCACCCCCTGGGGGTTATCCCCAAGTGATGTGGAGAGCTCTGGACTGACTCCCAGTCGACATCTAAGTTCACAGTATCTCTCACAGTGGCTAAATATGTGTGGCACTGTGAGAGGCTCCCAACAGGAGTTACACCACGGTTCATCCTCACCCCATAGTATGTAGGAGTGGGTGAGGAACGTGTGACTGATTCACAGCCGAGCAAGCACAACCTCCTCCCTCCACGACTGGCAGCATGAGGACACCCAGTGCACTGGAGTGTCCTTCAGTGTGCGGAGTTTGTTGGTGGTCTCCAAAAACCACTGGAAATGCCATTGTTCATGGATGGCCCTCTGCACCATCGGGAGAGCGTCAGAGGAGGGGACTGTAGTGTCAGGGACATCTGGCAGGTGGGCATGCCGGGCATGGGCATCTGCCCTCTCATTGCCCATGATGCCAACATGCCCTGGGACCCAAATAAACAAAACTGTCTTGCCCTGCTGACGAATCATGAGCAGCAAACTGTGCACACCCTGGACGATGGCATTCCTGCTATACAGGGTGTGCAATAGCTGTAGGGAGGATAGGGAGTCAGTCGCAACCACAGTGTCGGTGGTTAAAAAATTTGATGAGTTCTAGTGCACTGTGCAGAGCAGTAAGCTCTGCAGTTAAGACACTGGCGACACCTGGAAGGCGGCTCCCTATGAGATGACCAGTTGTAAAGACTGACCAACCTACAGAGGTGCCATCCTTTGACCCATCCGTGTAAAGAAAAACATGGCCCTGATAGGTCAGAGAGAGGCGTCCAAACTCTTGCTGGTACACTGACCTGTCGGTACTGGCTTTGGGGAAGGCAGTGAGGGTCAAATTATAAATCGGCTCAGGTACTGTCCAGGGTGGCACAGAGGCCGGAAGTACAGGCTGTACCATAGGCAGGGTCACACCAAGGCCAGTGAGACCATTTATTATCCATCCACTGCATGCCAAATGGAGGGGGAACTCCTGCCCGGCGATCGAATGGTCGTCGCAGAGTGCAACGAAAATCGACTGGGTGTGTAGGATGCTGTGGCTGACCTTTCAGCCACAAAATATATACAGCTGCTAAGCACTGCCGCCATACAGTCAGTGGTGGCACACTGGATTCAGCATAAAGACTGAGCACGGAACTTGTGCGGAAAGCCCCAATGGACAACCGGATGCCAGCATGGTGAACACTGTCCAGCATCCAGGGAGTAGATGGAGCGGCCAGGCCATAAACACTACAGCCATAGTCGAATCGTGATCGAACAAGTGATCAGTATAATTGAAGCATCACTGTTTGATCTGCCCCAAAACCAGTTCCCTGCAGGCACCACAGAATATTAAGGTAACGAAGGCACTTAGCCTTCAGCTCCTTCAAATGTGGGACCCATGTCAGATGGCTATCAAAAAGGAGACCAAGAAGCTGGGCTTCCTCTACAACTGGGAGGAGGCGGCCATTCAGTGTAAGGTGAGGCTCAAGGTGAAGCCCTCGCTTATAACAGAAGTGCATGACTGTTGTTTTCTCAGGGGAGAATTTATAGCCATGTGAGGTGGCGATCTCATTGGCACTATTGAGTGCCAGTTGCAGCTGACGCTCACTGCCATGCATTGTGGCACCCTGGTACCAGTGGAAAAGTCGTCCACAAATAGGGACGGTTGTACCAGGCAGTGAATGGAGGAGGGAAAACCGTTCACCACAACAGGAAAGAGCGTCACACTGAGGATGCTCCCCTGTGGGATACCATTCTCCTGCAAAAAGGCAGAGGAGTAGGTGTTACCCTCACACACTCTGAAGGTCCGGTTGGACAAAAAACTATGGAGGAAGAGGGGCAAATTACCCCTGAGCCCCCACTGGTTTAAGGTCTCAAATATGTCATTGCGCCATCATGGCGCACATCAAAGAAGATAGCTACCAAGTGCTGTCATAGGAGAAAGGCCTCACGTACTGCTGTCTCCAGTGAGATCAAATGATCCACCGGAGACCTGCCTGCATGGAAGCCACATTGGGCATTGGCAAGAAGGTTGTGCCGTTCTAGATACCACACCAGGCGCCAGTTAACCATTCATTCTTTTTTTTTTACACAGACAGCTTGTCAAGGATATGGGCCTGTAATTCGTCGGGAGGCTACTATCCTTTCCAGGTTTTGGAAGGGGAATGATGATGGCCTCCCGCCACCCTGCAGGGATTTCGTGCTGCTGCCAAATATAATTAAAAACCTCAAGGAGGTAGGAAAGACCCTTCTCAGGTAGATGCCGTAGCAATTGGTAATGGATGTTATCAGGGCAGGGGCAGTATCCCAGGCCCATGCTAGAGCTGCCCACAGCTATCAAGGTTTAAATGGGTCGTTATACCCCTCAGCAACACCACCAGAGAAGTTAATTGAAAGGCGTTCTGCAGCTTCTTTTTGTTTTATGAAAGCTGCAGTGTAGTGCTGGGAACTGGAGATGGCTGCAAATGTCCTTGTTAGTTCCTCAGCCACCTCGCTTGGCAGTAGTAAATGTCTCCCTTGCACAAGGAGACCAGAGCCACAGGATGGTAAGTACCTTCCCTGGATTTTTCTCAGCTTTTCCCAGAAATTTTTGGATGGCGTGTGGTGGGTAAGCAGGGAGACATTCTCACTCCATGAGGAGCGTTTGGCCTCCTTGATTACCCGTCGTGCATATGCCCAGCCTTGGAGATAGTTGACATGATTGGCATCAGTTGGATGAGACTGGAAGAGGCGAAGGGAGCCCCTGCCGGCCCGAATCACACTCCGACATTCCTCAGTCCACCATGGCACACGTGCTCGTGGTGGGTTACACGAGCTCTGGGGAACAGATGCCAATGACACACTGACCACCACCTCTGTGAAGTGGCTCACCACATCATTGACCCCATCAAAATCACACAGCAGGCAAAAGTGGACCCAGCAGGCAAACTCTTCCCAGTCCACCCGATGCAGACACCACCACAGTGGCCGCTGGGGCAGAGCCCCACCTCCACTGCTAAGCCTGATGGGGAAGTGGTCACTTCCACAACTTGCAAACCTGGCGCCAATGCAGGAGAGCAGATGGAGAGGTCTATACAGGAGAGACCACCAGTGGCAGTCATCACATGTGTGGAGGCACCTGTGTTTAGAACAATGAGGCCGTTGTGTGACACCCATTGCTCCACAAGTAGCCCTCAAAGATTGCAGCTGTCCGAGCCCCATTGGGGATTATGGGCATTAAAATCGCCCATAATCAGGAAGGGTCTGGGAAGCTGGGTGGTGAGGGATTCAAGGTCTGCCCAGGGGATATCAATACCAGGAGGCATGTAGAGGGAACATAGAGTGGTGGGCACGCTACCACATACAGGTATCCCATTGGCCCTGCAGGCCTGAGTGGGCAACAAACGGATGAGTGGGGGGAGTTGTGGCACTATGTCTGTCTGGGTGCAGACAGAGGGCACAGCAGCCACCTTTGCAGCACTGCATAGGACAAGCCACAGATTGGCGTCCCTGGCAAGGCTAGCAGCTGCCATGCATCTTGAAAGCTGATACCCTTTTTGACATGCAACTCCTGGATTGCACGTTCCTGTAACCAGGTGGGGCAATCCCGAGAAGAGGCGGGGTGGTTTCCTTTACAGTTGGTACAATAAGGTGCAGTCTTACATGGCTCAGGAGAATGGTCTACCTGCCCACACGTTCCACACATGGCCCTGGCAGAACAGGAATTCTGGCCATGACCATACCGTTGGCACTTGAAGCAGCAAAGGGGGCTCAGTATGAAGGGACGTACCAGCAAGCAGAGGTAGCCAGCCCTGATGTATTCTGGCAACTTGGGCCTACCAAAGGTCAGCACCAAGGTGTCAGATGGGTGGGATTCTCCATCCCTTGAACCGAGGTGCGACGGACAGCCACCACACCCTGGTCCCTGAGCTCCTCCACTATGTTCTCCTCTGACTCCCCACGTAGGTCGGGGCACCGCACCACACCTCTACTGGTGTTTAGCGTGCGATGGGGTTTGACCAGAATCGGGATGTTACCCAGTTTCTGCATTTTTAGCAATGCCTTAATCTGGTGAGGGGCAGACGCCTCCACCAACAAGGTTCCATTGCGAAGCTTCTTGACCAAAGTCACATCACCAGCAACGCCCTTTATGGCTTTGGCAATAAGGAAGGGCGACGCCTTCCCCAAAGCTGCACCATTCTCCAGATATGGAAAGAAATACAAGCTGGAGTTGTGGTGCTTAACTTCAGTGATCAGACGAGAAATGGTGTGTCCAACAGAATTCGCCACTCCCCACAGGCCCGACCCAGCCACGGGTTTTGAGAAGGGCGAGATGATGATGGAGAAACGTGCACATTCTCTTTTTTGAGCCACAGCAAAGCGTGGCCGGGGACAGCTAGTTTTTAATAAAAATAAAAGTACTTTGGCTATTGTATGCTATTGTGAAGATGTAGACGTTGCTAATGCATTGCGAAATAAGAGAAAGCTACATATGGTATATAACTGTTGTTTTACTGGTCGCTATGAAATATCCGTCCAAAATGTTGGTCACATTCAGCTTCTTTGCATTGCGAAAAATAAAAATATAAGAAAATGTCATATTACTAAGATTTTAAGTAACTTCATTGCAGCTTTAGGCAGTGAAGTTCACCAGAAGGGCTTGCAATGACTATAATTGGAACAGCTTCAGGGGCTGTAACAGCTTTTATGGGTGTTACAATTGCTAGTAAATTACACTGAGGAACAAATTTTTACTTTGGAAAAAATACATTTCTCTCTTAGTGCTAGATTTATTGGATAAGTTATGCTGATTATTGATCTGTTCTCCATTTTGTCCTAGGACGTCAGGTTCTCTGGTAATTCATAGGGCCCAGTTACATTAAAAGATTAATTGCAAATGGGCATCATACATCAGATATCATACTCTATATAATTTATATTAATAATATAGGACTTGACATGATGTAGGGCAATTATGTTAATGACATAGGGCAATTATGTTAATGACATAGGGCAATTATGTTAATGACATAGGGCTATCTGCAGATGACACCAGCATTGCAAGGGTGGTGGATGAAGGGTTATCGTCCTGCACAGAATTGCAACAGGACCTAAACAAGATGTATACCTGGAGCATAAAGTGGGAGTCATTGCCATTAAACCTGCACAAATGTAGCTTTCTTATGATAAACAGGTCCTGAAGGCGATTTGATCTTGCTTATTGAATAGGTGGTGTAAGGGTTATGAGGGTTGGGATCCAGAAGTTCCTTGGAATTATTCTAAATACTATGGTCACCTGGAGGGAGCACACTGACAAATTGATTGGGAATACTGGGCATGCCCTCCGTTTGGTTAGTAGAGTCCTAGGGGACAGCACAAAGGAAAGTTTTCCACTGGTATGGCCAATTGTAGAGTATTGTAGTCCAATACAGCAGGTAGGCAATGCATGACAATAGATGGTATGCTTCAGGTGAGTTACATATTAGGAATGAGAGTCATTCTCTCCACTGCCAATTTGACCTATAAGGGCTGCTTGTGGTGTATTTCATTAAATTAGAATGCAATCATGTTCCCAGTGGCTCACTAATTTGTCAGGGAAACAAACCTCTACTATCAACTGGTCACTAGCTGTATCCTAGTAGGCCTACCTAGGACTAATAGCTGGCCAGTGACAATAGGTAGGCTGAAGTACAGTCAAATTTCTTTCATACTGTATGTCATTTACTGCTTTATTGACAACTGTCACTAAAATTTTAAAATGGGGAATTACAAAAAAACTGAGGGTCACACAGTAAAACGAAAGTCATTTCCGTGAACAGCATACAAAAATACATAAAATAGCTCTATTGGTGTTTCCGTATTTTTTTGGCTGTTCCACAGTGTTATTATCCATGTCATCCATCACTGTAGAATAAAATGTTCACACCTGAGAGCAAGTGAGCAAGATGTTGAATTCTGAAACAAGATTTCTCACAATGACCACATAAAAATTCCAACCATGACAAGTCATTTTTCTCAAATTCCTATGAAATTTAATTGTAGTCTTTTACTTTTTAAAGTGTAGTGTGAAAGAAAGGTGACAGTGAAAAATTTTTATGAAGAAATGATCAATTGTATTTTTTTGTATCAACAGTAATTGTAACTGGCGTCTTAAAGGAGGTCATTAGTAGTTTCTGCCCCTCCAAATAAATATTCTGGAGTGCTGGTGCATGCAATTTACTTTGTATAACAGCTATTCACTGAAAAGTATAGATGTATTTGTACATTTTCAT